>CM021109.1:293714537-294078370 GCA_007115665.2 Sequoiadendron giganteum | reverse complement strand
TCTCTCCCACTACCTACCTCTCTCACTTCCTCTATCTCTCTCCCACTTTGTCTCTCTCCCTCCCACCCCCTCTCCATATCTCTCTCTCTCAAGTATCTTTGTCCTGCCCCCTCTCCCTCTTTCTCTTTGTCAAGTCTCCCCCTCCTACCCCCTCTCCTTCTCACAATCACTCCCTCTATCTATCTTCCACTCCCTCCCTCTATCACTCCCTCTATCTCTCTCCCTCTCCCTCTCCCTCTCTCTCAATTATGTATCTCCCACCACCTCTCCCTCTCTCTCTCTCAAGTAGAGGGTTTAGGGTTTAGGGATTACAATTTATGGTTTAAGGGTAGATGGTGTAGAGTTGAGAGAGAGAGAGGGGGGGGGTTGAGGGTAGAGGGTAGAGGGTTTAGGGGTTTAGGGTTTAGGGTTTAAGGGTTAAGGGTATAGGGTATATAGTTTAAGGGTAGAGGGTTTAATGGTTTAGGGTTTAGGGTTTATAGTTTAAGGTTTGAGGGTTGAGGATTGAGGGTTGAGGGTTCAAGGGTTGAGGGATTAAGGGTTGAGGGATTAGCATGGAGAGTTTAGTTGGGTTTAGTTGGGTTTAAGGGTTGAGGGTAGAGGGTATTGGGTTTAAGGGTAGAGGGTAGATAGTTTAAGGGTTTAGGGTTTAACCTGGTTAAGGGTTGAGGGTTGAGGGTTGAGGGTTTAAGGGTTTAAGGTAGAGGGTAGAGGGTAGAGGGTAGAGGGTAGAGGGTAGAGGTTTGAGGGTTTAGGGTTTATAGTTTAAGGGTAGAGGGTTTAATGGTTTAGGATTTAACTTGGTTAAGGGTTGAGGGTTGAGGGTTTAAGGGTTGAGGGTTGAGGGTTGAGGGTTGAGGGTTGAGGGTTAAGAGTAGAGGTTTTAGGGTTTAGGGATTACAATTTACAGTTTAAGGGTAGATGGTGTAGGGTTGAGAGAGAGGGGGGTGTTGAGGGTAGAGGGTTAAGGGTAGAGGGTAGAGGGTTTAGGGGTTTAGGGTCTAGGGTTTAGGGTTTAAGGGTTAAGGGTATAGGGTACATGGTATAGGTTTTAGGGTTTACTATTTAAGGGTTGAGGGTTGAGGGTTGAGGGTTGAGGGTTGAGGGTTGAGGGTTGAGGGATTAAGGGTTGAGGGTTGAGGGATTAGCATAGAGATTTTAGTTGGGTTTAAAAGGGTTTAAGGGATGAGGGTAGAGGGTATTGGGTTTAAGGGTAGAGGGTAGATATTTTAAGGGTTTGGGGTTTAACCTAGTTAAGGGTTGAGGGTTTTAAGGTTTAAGGGTTGAGGGTTGAGGGTAGAGGGTAGAGGGTAGAGGGTTTAGGGTTTAGGGTTTATAGTTTAAGGGTAGAGGGTTTAAGGGTTTAGGGTTTAGGGTTCAGGGTTTACAGATTAAGGGTTAAGGGTAGAGGGTTTAGGGTTTAGGGTTTAAGGGTTGAGGGTTTAAGGTAGAGGGTAGAGGGTTTAGGGTTTAGGGATTATAATTTATGTTTTAAGGGTAGATGGTTTAGGGTTTAGGGGTTAAGGGTAAAGGGTTTAGGGTTTAGGGATTAAGGGTTAAGGGAGAGGGTTTAGGGTTTAGGGATTACAATTTATGGTTTAAGGGTAGATGGTGTAGGGTTGAGAGAGACGGGGGGTGTTGAGGGTAGAGGGTAGATGGTTTAGGGGTTTAGGGTTTAGGGTTTGAGGGTTGAGGGTTGAGGGTTGAGGGTTGAGGGTTGAGGGTTTAAGGGTTGAGGGAAAAACAATTCAGGGTTTAGGGTTTATGGTTTAAGGGTAGAGGTTAGAGGGTTAAGGGTAGAGGGTAGAAGGTTAAGGGTAGAGGGTAGAGGGTAGAGGGTTTAGGAGTTTAGGGTTTAGGGTTTAAGGGTTGAAGGGTTTTGTTGATGGTGCAAAATGACACGAACAATGTTTAAACATAATATCTCTACTCTATCTCCTAAAAAAGAAAGACAACATATAGTAGCCTAACTCCCAAGGTCCTGGTAGTTGGATCTCAACTGTCTGGTGTCACTCAATTGGTCCATGCAACTATAATATTCAAGGGGACTTTGTTGGTAATAAGGAATGCAAGCAATGATGGATTCATCAATCTATATTTAATGAAAAGGGGGTTTTAAATAAAAGAAAAAGATAGATCAGGGTATATATTAGTGAAACATGAATAAAAATTATCTAATATCCAGACATATATTTTCAACAACGAATATTTCTCTAATAGATCAAGAAAACCATAACATGATGTAATTTACAGAACAATCCATACTATTGCATGCATCTATGGTGCTTAGTTTAACCATCAAAATCACACATCATAATTAATTTAAAGATTCCAAAAGAACAAACTCTCATTCGTTGCTAAAATCATAGATCAACAAACTTTCAACAATTCAATCCATAGATAACTTAATGAAATAATCTTTAAATCTGGTTCCTTCTAATTATTTTCATCACATAAGAAACACTAATGCTTCAGCACAATCACTAGCATACAAATAGACTTTGATTCATTAACCTTATCCAGTAAACTCAATTCTAACATAATATTATGTAAAAGCCTGTATTTGTATTCAACTGTAACTAATAATAAAAAAGTGTCTTTTCAAAGCTATAAAATTCTTGTCTCCTACTATCAGGTGGCTAATCTTATTCTCATCAGCCGACCCTTACAATATGATACCCCAAAGGTATATAGACATAAAGCATAAAAAATCCTCTCAATAAAAATCGAGATCCACAATTGTAGGAACTAAAACTTTCTTGGAAACTCAGACCCGTTGATCTCCTGTTTCAACGTTAATTATAAGAGAGAATAAAAGAGAAGAGGAAAGAAGTCATGCGCCAAAAAAGACTACCACTCATCCTTGTGTGGTTTGCAAAAGAATAAATTCATCATAATTAGAGAAGACATGTTGAAGAATATCCACATCCGGCCCATCAATCTAGTTGTCCTCAAATTGAATCCTCTTTAGTTCTGCGGAAGCAAACTCCTTCAAGTCTTTCAACTTAGTCAAATCCTTTCTCACACCCTTTACTCCTTTTCTGACATCCATCAGTCTATCCAATAATAGATCCTCTCCATCATCCTCTTTTTGCATAATTTCTTGGAATCCATTATCCCATTTCTCCTTTAACTAATTTAGAGGCAGGCCCTCTTTAACAGGTATATCAACATTGACCAGAACAACTACAACAACTTCTAGTTCATCTAGTTGTTCATCTAAATCTTTACTTGTATCCTGAACCTCATTCCTATGCTTATACATGAAATCGGATCTCAACCGGATTATGCTAGAAGTCATTTCCAAGAATTTTGTGTTGTCCTCTTCAAGAATTGACTACTCAAGCAAAGTAGACTTTGGAAATTTATTGATGTCCTTTATCTTTTGAACATATCCTCTATACTCTTCCTCTTGTTGTTCCAATGTTTTAGCATGTTTCTTCATGTCTTCTATTAGCTCCAAAGCCATCTTGTGAATCTCAAAACTACTCACCAGCACCTCGCGTACCTCCTAATTAAGCCTATCTTTCCACCTATCCATCATTCCAGCCTTATTCTTTACTTGCACTAGATCATCCACCTCTCTTTTGTTGAGCAACACCGGTTTCTCTAAGGCAATAAGTTGTGATCTAGGAGAAGAGATGTCCTTCAAAAAGGTATGTAGCTGATCCAATTGAGCTTTGAGCTCATCCTTTCTCTGCTTGTCCTTTATCAACCTTGATTTGGTGGATGATGCTACAAAATCAATTAAGTTTATTTGTTGATTCCTTGTAGGCCTTCCTAGATTGACAGTGCCTAACTGATAATTAGTGACCTGCATATCTCCCACATCCTTATCCACTACTAGTATTGTACATTTTGCAATAATTTCACCTACATCAGTTAGCCTAGTGGAATGAAAAATCCGAGCCTTCTTCTTGGGTCTCTCCTTCTAAATTTCCTTCATCATGTTATCTCAATTAAGAGGCTGTGAGGGCAATATTGGTCTCTTCTGAAGATCAAGCTTCAACCAGGTAGGAGCACTTCGATTACTGGCCATTATAGTAGAAGCAAAGGTAGCATTCGTAGAGGATAATGGCTATAGAAAATTAACCCTAGGTTGAGACTCAACCTCTTGTACATTCTGTTGTTCCTTTTTCAATCTTTCTTCTTCCAACCTTTTCTCAAATATCATTTTTCTTTCTTCTTCCAAAACCTTGAGTCTATCTAAGGCTTCCTTCTCCTTTTTTTGCAGCTTGGCCAGTTCCTCAACATCTTTCTCCTTTTGTAGGTGTTCTGTTTTCTCCTTTTTCTTGTAGGCTTCTTCAATTAGCTTCAATTTGGCCTCAAGGGCTTCTCTTTCTCTCCTCTGTTTAGACTTTTCCTCCTCTAAATCATGGATCTTCTGCACCATCTCTAGCTTATCATTTTCTTCCTTTGTCTTGAGCTCATGCTCCTTTTGCTTCTACTGCTTTATTACCTCATCGGCTCTTTGCTTAGCCTCCAATTGCCATTTTTGAAGTAATGCATCAGCTTGTGCCTTAACATCTATTTCCTTTTGTTTTTCCATAGGTTTTGCATGTGCCTTAGCATCTGAAGCTTTCTTTTCTTCCTCAAATAATTCCCATTGATCGTCTTCTATTAATACATGCTCAGTTTCCTCTAGAGGTATCTCCTCTTGTGCATCCTTTTTTGACAAGGTCTCATTAGAATCCGTTTCAATATCATGGATCTCCATCTCTACCTCTTTTCCCTTCAAGGTTTCAGCTATATCACAGAGAGTCCCCTTAGGCATTTCTCCTCCTTGTTTCTGTATTGGAAGGACTTGAGAAGATGATTCACCCACTACTGGTGTTGAAGCCAAAGCTCCTATTAGGGAATTCTCCTCGTGTATTCCAGACAAATCTTGGGTTGGCGTTTCAAGCTCAAATTCTTCAGTATCGGAAGGGAAGAATTCCAAGGGTTCCTTGGGAGGCATTTTCCTTTTGATTCTCTTATATCCTTTCCCTTTCTTAGGAGTTGGACCTCTAGGAGCCTTAGCTCTTAGAACAACCCAGTGGATACTCCTATCCAAGACTGGTCTCCCTATTTGCTTGATGTCAATTGTCTCCCCAGCATCCCAATCTACCAGGTCCAAATTCTTGGTACCTATGTTCAATGCTTCATATGAAGGATCCAATACTACCCCATCATCTACTAATGTATCGAGAATGTCAACTTTGACCCCAAATTCTACCATAAGTGAGCCAGGTAACCTCTCATAATTCCTCTTCCTAAGGTCATATTCATCTTGAAGATCACTCTAAAAGTCCTCTAGCAGATTAAAATACCCGTCAAAGACTAAAGCCAGCAAAGCATTCTGCTTTTTCTTTGGATCGAAGTGCTTCCAGGAAGTATATAAGCCCAAATTTAAGTGTATCAATTCACTGCAAACCACCTTAGCTCCCACAAAGTGTGGGCAGCTATACTCACCCAATTGCATGGGGAACTTGTGACAACTTGGTTTGTGTTTTATTCCAAATTGGGCATTGACCCCCAAAGCCTGATAAACAAACTCCATCAAAACCATCCTATTACTGCAACACTTGGGGAGCAAGTGAGGATGACCATCAAACCCATCCAACCTAAAATAATTAAACTTGGGGTACTGGATATACCAACACCCCCATTATGTAATAATTTCCATGCCCTCCTGGCTTAATCTATACCCTGCATCTCCATTAAGCTGGTTAATAACTATGTATAAAAATGCATCATTAACTCTTCTAAAATGTATTTCAGAAATCTATAGGGATAGCTGGTCATAATGATCCCATACTCTCCTTTTCCCATCAGCTTCCCCCAATATTCCCACTCTGTTTAACCCTAGAAAGATGCCTCCTCTGGCTGCTGCATAGATAACATAAGAGGTCATAAAGAAGCTCTTAGTTTCCCTTATTCTGCTTAGCTGATCATGTATGGTATCTGAGACAATCATAGGCCAATCAAACTATTGCTTGCCATCAAAGATTGTCTGACTGAATGAAAACATCCATTCCTTGAAATGAAATGCATCCCTCTTTCCAAAAACTCTAGACAACATCATTATAAGATCTGATACATCCTTGTAAAATTATGCCCTCTTTGGCTGATCTAAGATCTTTGTCAGGGACTTCTTCTTCGTTCTTAACCATTTCTTGTTTAAGTGTGCCTTATTGGTCTCTTTGTATTTGCTATACATCTCCAAATCCTTTGCTTCATTCAGTTGTGCTAGGTTCTTCGGATCAAGGACACTGAACATAAGTTGAAACATTTGAGGAGTTATGTCTATGATCACATTATCCTGTGAATCGACACATTGTCTGGAGGCCAGATTGTAAGCCCCATCTACTGTCATTATCAATTCTAGGCATTGGATGGATAGAGGAAACACAGTGATGTGAGCCAAACCAGACTCAACTATTCTTCTAGTTCTCCCTGTTACATCCTCAGTAAATGTTTTTGCGTACAACTCCTCATAATTGAATGGGCCTAGATTGGTGTTAGTTATATTAGCCCAATTAGATTCCACCTTGCTAATAGTGACAATAGGACCCCTATGGTTATACCTCAAGGTATAAGGCAACTGTTCCAGTTTAATTTTCTTAGGCTTAGTTGTTGCCTTCGAAGTTTCCACAGGTTGACTCCTCTGAGCAACTTCTCTTGATACTCCTGACATCCTTTAACTCCCTGCAACAAAACCCCAAATTGGATCTATAATAAATATAACCAAATATGACTTAAAGATCCTATCCTTGTATATAGATCGAAGGAAGAACCAGGAAAAAAAATATTAAACAGTCTCTTTTGAACACATTGCCGAGATCCGAACCAGAACTGGCATTGAGCTTGTAATAAGAATAAAGTGGGACTGGAGTCAGAGTTGGGATGGTAACTGGAATTGGAATCGAAATGAAAACTGATCTGGTTCCGTGAAGAATTTTCAATTTCATATTTGGTTCCGGTTCCAGCTCCAGTTGAGTTATCAATATTTTGAAAGCCTGCTTCTCACTATAAGCGGAGTCGGAGATGGGATGGAAATGGAATCGATACTTATTACAAAACATGGTTCAAGATCAAAATCGATTTCGGTTCTGGTTCCACTTAAAAATAATCATGACGTCATAAGTGATTTCAACAGGATGATAAATAACATCATGATCTAAGGACTAGGTAATATCAAAATGAGATGGGCTTAAAAATAACCTATACAAGACCATCCCCATATGACCATGAGTAAACCATAATAATTAGGGCCTCATATTTAAAACAAAAACGTGCCAAAACCCTAATTCATAAACCCTCAATTTCAAATAATTAGGGCACAAATTTAACCCAATTTAAACTAATTAGATCAATGCATAATAGGATTCCTAAGTAAAACCATAATTTATCAAAACCTACCAATATAAAATAGTAACTAATCACACCATTAAAAACCTAGGGCATCATGGTACGGTCACGATTAAAACGTGAAAATGACCGTGATAAAAACAAACAAACGGGCAACCAAACTATGAGAAAAAGAAAAAGAAGAACAAGAACACAGAATGAAAGAGAAGAAACACAAAGAACATGAACTCATAAGAGAATCGAGAGTCACGAAATCGTGAGAAACCAATGACCACAAAAAACAAAAAAACGTGAAACAAAACAAAAGAGAAGAACATAAATCCTACCTCAAACGCAAATAAATAGGTTAACCCTCTGAGATGATTCTACACATGATTATATGTCTTTTGATCGAATGACATGTCCAAACGCTCCACTACAACTCTACTTCACTCTTGATCCTTTAAAAAATGATAATAACTTCCAGTTAATCCTTAATTAAGGTTAAAACTGCAGCTTCGCACGTGCATGGCACCTGTAATCAATGCCATAAATGCGGCAGATCGGAGTCGAAACTACAGAGGGAACTGGCACATTACTGCAATACGGCTTCAGTAAAGTCAAACATCAAAAATGGCGGGAGCAAAATCATAGTGAAAAATGATTTATAAACTTTATCCAACTTTGAATCCGGTTCCCATTCTGGCTCTAGTTCCGCCAACAAAGAAGAAAATGAAAACAATGATAAAAAGAAAAACACAAAGACCCAAATGAGAAAGCTTAACATGAAACCTAAGTCTAAACTAACCAAAAAAAAGGTGGAGGCGGAGGCTGGAATTGATTTAGAAACCATGAATAAATTCAAACTTAACTTCCGCCCCGGTTCCGGCTCCGACAAAGACAAAACAAAAGGCAACAAAAGACCGTCGGGATCAGGATTAGAATGAAATCTTTGAAACAAGTTTCAAAACCTGATTTAGCTCTAGTTTCACTTCTGACAAAACAAACCAAATAAAAACAAAGTACTAGAGAAGAATAACTCCAAATTTTGTTTGGAAAACAAACAAACACAAAAACAAAAAAAGGGGGGACCCATTTTGACAAAAGCAAAAGATGGGGTGGTTATGCAAGGCATAAAAAATGGCGACTCGACTGGGAAAATGGTTTACCCATTTTCAAGACACCCAAAAAAATTTAGTCACCCTAAAACTACTTGGCCTATAAAGCATATTAACTTGAATAAGATCAGATATATAGGATAAGATTGAGCTAGAATCTCGGATGTATGTGCTCATGTATATTTATGAATCTAAGTGTGTGCGTATATTGTGCATCATTCTTTATAGGTACTTTCTCTGCTTCTGAACAACTATACCTAAGATTCAAGCTACATAGGTTGAGTCCTTTAACTATCGTGCAATAAAATCCTGGGTATTGGTCCGCTGCCAGATAGGCATCCATAGCCCCGCTAAAGATACTTCTAGTTCTCTCAAAGAATTGCTCTACTGCTAGATAGGTGTCCATATCCTCGATAGAGATACTTGATTCACACATTACTATTGAGTTTTCCTTTTCTTTCTTTCTTTTCTCTCTCTTTTTTTTTTACTTAAGCTTCACTTGTAGAAATCTTTTATGAACTTTCCTCAATACTCAGATACAATTGATCTGAAATGTGGGTTGAGAACTACAATGGATTTCATGATAGTCTTGGAATCAGATTTTTCACCTGAATCAAAAGGTAAAGCCACCCTAAAATAGATAGGTATTTATTTAGTCAGATTTTATCTAGTTTGGTGACAGATTTTTTATCATAATTCATGAGATATTCACAGTGTATCTTCTACCCCTAATAGCTTCTCAAACCAACATTAGAATGATCATAAGACATGAGTTTCAAAATGAAATCCTTTTCAAAGGTGCTAATGAAAATACCTAAACCAATTTCTCTCCCAATTCCTATAGCATACTTTGAATAACGACCCCTTGTCTTGAGATGGACAAAAATGAAGATCCCTACGAAATAAGACACAACAAAAGAAACAAAGACAAAGAAAAGAATAAACAAAAACAAACAAAAGAATAAAAATTAATTACATATAATACAGTATAATACATTCATTTACAATATCAGACCTTTCATGAACCAAAATAGTGCTTGAGAAACTAACCATTAATTGGCAATGGAACTGGTTCTCCTATTAAGGTACTTAAATGAAAAGCATTCTCGCCTAGTATCTCAACCACTTGATACAGATCTAACCAGAGTCTATCAGACTTCTGGTGATCCCCCTTCTTCTCCCTAGCTTTATCCCATAGTAATACAAGATCTGATATCCTAAAGGCTTTTAGCTTGGCCCTTTTGTCAAACCAGCGTTTGACGACAGCCTAATGTTTAGAGAATTGTTGCAAAGAAGCATCTCTTTGTTCCTCCATGTTAAGAAAATTAAGTAATCTAACCTCGATCCTATCATCCTTGGTATAAAATTCCTCAATAAAATTAAGAACATGTATTTGTAAATGGATCGGGAAGACTGGGTCTTGGCCATAGACTAACTTAAAAGGAAAATTTCCTAGAGCTGCTTTGATTTGGGTTCGATCTGCCATAGGGAAAATATCAACTGGGTGTGCTAGTCCCTAGGAGTGCTTTCTAACAACTTTCTTATTACTTCCAACAAGTTTTTTATTAGTGGACTCAGCCACTCCATTTCCCTGAGGGTAGTAATTGGATGAATACTTCAAAATAATTTTATGTTCATAAGCCCATTGAATGAATTCAGCTAAAGAAAAAGCAAGGCCATTATCACATACTAGAGCAAATGGAACTCCAAACCTAGTAGTGATGTTCTCAGTAAAAAAATTGATAACCACCTCTGTGGTGCTATTTTTGTAGGGTTGGTCCTCGGTCCAACGTGTACAGTAGTCAGTTGTCATCAAGATGAACTTGTGACCTGTAGAAGAATTGGGATTAATAACACCTACAAAATCTAGTGCCCATTGAGCAAACAACCTTACCTCATACACTGGTTGGAAAGGCATTGCATGATTTCTTTCCCTGGGTGCAAAAGTTTGACATACATGAAACATTCTGACATGCTGGTGTGCATCCCAAAATACATAAGGCCAATAATAGCCTGATCATAGAATCTAATGAGCCAAAGCATCTGTAGACCCATGTCTTCCATAAAACTCATAAATAGCATGCTTAGCCTCTTGTTGATCCAAACAGCGTCGATAAATCCCTTGAAAATTCTTCCTATAGATAGGTCCCACTTTAAGCATGTAGTGAGAACTCTTCATCCTCAAAGCTCTTCTCTAAGTAGCATTCATTCCTTCTAGACATCTATTATTGAGGAGGAAAAAGATCAAGTCCGTGTACCAATGATCCTTAGTAAATGATTGGACGGTGTACTACTGACAGGTGATGTTTTTGTCCACATCTGCCATTTCTTTTGATAAAACTTTCCCTCAAACGAGTTTCATTAGATGAATCTCTAAGTCAAATTCTTGTAGAATAGCCATCCACTTTCCTCTTCACTCTCCCAATTCCCTTTGCATCAGAAGAGACTTCACCGCTGGATCAGGCACTATGGCCATTACTTGACTTCACAAAATGTAATGCCTAAACTTCTTTACCACTCGAGCCAATGCAAAGGCTTGTTTCTCTAGGGGTGGGTATCTAACTTCTACATTCTTAAAAGGATAGCTCATGAAGGCGATAAGTCTTTCCTATCCCTCACCTCTTCGTTGTGTTAACACAGCTGCACATGAATGGTCAGATGCAAAAGAATAGATATAAAAAGGTCTTGGATAATTTGGGCTAGTCAACACACATGCCTTAGATATTGACTATTTGATCTGTGAGAAAGCAGATTTAGCCTCATTGATCCATTTTATTTTCACTTCTTTCTTCATCATTTCATTGAGGGGTTTGACAATTTCTGCAAACCCTGTTATAAATTTTCTAACAAAATTGATCCTTCCAAAGAAGGATCTCGTTTCTTTCTTACTTCCTGGCCTTGTTAGTTTCAAAATAGCCTCCACTCTATCTAGATCTATTGATATCCCTTCTTCTAATATGATGTGACCTAGGAGTTTCCCTTCAGATACTCCAAATACACACTTTTTTGGGTTGAGGGAGACACCATAGCTTATACATTTTTTGAGAACTTTTTCCAGATCAATAGCATGATCTTCCTGATTCTTAGAGAAGATGGTTAAATTATCCACATAAATAATTATACACTTTCCTATCAAAACTTTAAAGGCTATGTCCATTTCCCATTGAAAGGTTGCTCCAACATTGATAAGACCGAACGACATCCTCCGATAGGCAAATGTACCCCATTTGGTGGTGAAAGCGGTCTTCATTCTATCCTCATGATTGATAAGGACTTGATTGTACCTAGAATAACCATCCAAGAATGACATAATTTGGGACCCATTAACCTTTTGTAGCACTTCATCAAGAGAGGGCAATGGATAATTATCCTTCTCAGAAACTTTATTTAGATTCCTAAAATCAACACATAGTCTGATCTCACCGTTCTTCTTGTGTACAAGAACTAAATTTTCCACCCACGTAGAATGTCTAACAAGAAAGATTATCCTTGCAATTAGGATCTTTTGTACCTCCTTTTGGATCAGGGGCTCAATTAAAGCATTGAATGAGTTTTGTTTTTGATGGAAGGGCTTGGCTTCTGGCTTAAGAGGTATAGTATGAGTGATCACCAAAGAGTCAAAGGTCTGTAAGTCATCATACCCCCAAGCAATGGCTGCAATATTCTGCTCCAAAACTCTGACTATTTTTTGTTTAATTTATGCAAGATAGGTTTTCCCTATGAGAACATTTCTTTCTACGCCCGAGTGAGTCAGATTGACATATTCATATTTCCCTCCTTCACTCTCTATGGGCACCCTCTATCGAGCCTATGGGTCAGAATCAAATATTCTCTCCAAGGCTACCATCCCTTTCAGAATGCTATTGCTTTTTAGCTCCAATATCCCTTCCACACCTTCCTTCTCAAGATCCCAATCTCCCTGATCTCTTTCAGATTCATCTATTATCTACCCTTCAAAAACATCAGAACTTGCTAGAAAGGCCAATATATGTTGATCGTCATCGAATACCTAAAAAATTCAGACATTATCAGGGATAGCTGGGATTGAAATTAATTTGACTGAAAATATCTTTAGATTAGAGTCTTGCATGGGTTCCAATGTGCTAGCATCAATAGCAAGGGCATCTACAATTTGATTAGCTTCTCTAGGGATCAGAGTAATCCCAAAAGCATCAAAGTCTTCAATTAGGTTCCAAACTGTGTTTATGTACGCAACCAATCTTTTTTTATGACATGTATACTGGCTATGTACCTGTTTTACGATCACTTCATAATCCCCCATAACTGTGAGAGAAGTAACCTTCTTTTTATGAGAAAACATGAGTCCACGAGCAAGTGCTTCATACTCAGCCACATTGTTTGTGCAGCCAAACTGCAACCTGTAAGACGCAAAGTAATTTTTCTCTTTCGGGTTGGTTAGTTCGATCCCTGCTCCACTTCCTGCCTTGGATTTGGAGCCATCAAATTTAAGACTCCACAATTGGTCTTTAGCTGGGAGTTATTTCTTTTTAGGGATAATAGGGGATGACTTACTTGGGACCTGTGGTGGCTCAAACTTTTGCTGATTATCAGAAATTGACTTGGGGCAAGGCTCACTTGAAGACTTTTCTCTATTCACATCTTGGTCAAGAATAACCTCCTGGACAAATTCTTGGATCAAATTGCAATATAATTCATTTTTCATTAATTCCTTGGGCATTGGTAGGGTATCTAGGGTAGGTGTACTAGAAAAGAACTCAGATACCTCAATCCCTTCTTGAATGTTCGAGCATAGAACCTAAGCTTGATCAAACCATGAGGAATCTTCTTCCTGAGGAAGGCTAGTCCTAGTGAGAATGGTAGCATCCTTAATTGTAAAAGAAAACTCATTGATGGGTGTTTGGGGTTTTTCTTGACACATTTGCTAAGGCTGGCCTATATAATTTAAGATATCTAGGCATGGTAGGCACGTTAACTCTAAATTATTATGATAATGAATTCTACACCAATTAGGAAGCAACAAATTACTCAAACCAGTCTCTTCTCCTAATACCAGCTTATCTTGTTGCAATTTCCTTATCAGAACTTGTTGGTTGATGCTAATCATTGGGTTACTATGTTCTAGGGGCAATGTATCCTCAGGATTTAGTACAGAGAAGGTGAGGACTTCCTCTTTCTTGTAAACTCCCATCTCAATTTCAAAATATGCTACTTCATTTGAAGCATCATATTCTATAATCATATGTTTGAGCCTTGGTTCACTCTCAATCCTTATCTGCATTGCTACCCCCTTCCAAGGTAATCACATGTGAGAGAAATCCAAGGAAAAATATCTCCCAATACTTTCCATTAGCTCTTGACTTTGGAGCATACCATATGTCTCTGGGATATCAACCACTTGGATATCTATGTAGGTTTGGATCCTTGGATCTGATCCAACTTGTACATGCATGCTCTTTAATTCTCCTACAACATTGACCTTAGTTTTGTCTAACTGGATCACTTTCTTATTGGTCAAGATAGGATTTAATCCTAACTTCTTACATATTGAAAAGGGCATAATATTACTCAATGCTCCAGAGTCCAACAAACAGTTATGCAAATTCTTTCCAAAATCCCTTAAACTTAAAAGAAAAGGTGGGATACTGGTCTTACCTTTATAGAAGGTTGCATTTGTCTCCTTCACTGGAGTCACTTTACCTTTTCCCTTTAAATGGTCTACCTCCTCCAGGGCCTTCAATACCACTTCACGTTGAGTTGGGCACATCTTCATGATGTCAAAGAATGATAATGATGTCTTCTATCTCTGCAATTCTGTAATAAAATCAAATTTTGAATCATTCCTCACTTGATATTTAGGAAAAGGAGGCACATTACCTCTATTCTAAGGGTTAAAAGGTCCCTTTGGTGGGAGTGGGTTGTTATCTTCATTTTGGTTTGGTGGGACCATGTTGTTTGGGGGTGCATATATAGTAAATGGGCCCTTATTCCGATTTCTCAGGAAGTGACCACCTTTGGACTGGAAGGCTTGGGCATCATACACATCCTCCTCTGACTCATTATCTCCCTGCATAGGAAATTGGTATTTCTCTTCAATAGTCTCAAAAGTCATAGTAGTACTTACTGGCCCATTGTCCTTATTGGAATTTCCTGTTAGAGGATGGGAATCAGCTTGTGCAATGTTTACTATTTTTGCCATTTCTGGGCAATTAACCTCAGAATGTGTTGCAGTATCGTGTAGTCTACACCAGTTAGTCATGAAATTAAGGTCAGCCACATTAGCAGTATGTGATCTATCCTCACCTGACTGATAATTATGGGAAACTCCCCCATTATTAGGTCCAATATTCCACTGCCTATTGCTATTGTTGGACCTCTGGTTATTTCCTCTGTTCTAATTTTGGTAATTCTAATTAGAGGAGTTCTGATTCTGGAAGTTCTGGTTAGTGTTGTGATTCACATTCTGATTGGAGTAATTCCCCTAGTTGTTGTAACCTCCCTGGTTCTAATAATTTTGGTTTTGGTTGTGGGGAGGGTTATGCCTAAGTTGTGCCATATCATTAGACATTTAAGATAGAGTCTTCTTGAGAGTCTCTAACTCATTGGTCACTTAAACAGTTTGTTCATTTTGCACATTCTGCACTATGGATGGGGAATAAACATGTGTTGATCCCCCCACTTGTTGTTGTTGATTTTGAGGTTGTTGGGAAGAATCTTGCATGCCATTTCCGGAAAAGGGCATGGTAGGTGGGGATTGCAATTCAGAAACGGGTCTGTATTGGGAGTAAGACATCCCTAGGAAAGTGTTGTACAATGGTGGGTTAGGCATATGATAACTCATGGGAGGAAGAGATGCTCCTAAACCTCCTAATTGTAGACTTATCTACTGTTGCAATTTGATGGCTAAATGATACACTTTAGATAGAGAGTCAATTTCCTTGAGAAGATAAGTTCTCTATAAGAATGAACCAATCAAGGGATAGCTCTTAAATATGCCTGAATGGCAATATTCTCAGCCACTAAGTAAGGATCTTGCAGCCTACGAAACATCCTTTGGAATCTAGCGTTGAATATAGGTAGTGGCTCATGATGTTCCTTTCTTATGGTGGAAAACTAGTGATACAAGGTCTACGTAGACCTTGAATTGATTAATGAATGCATTTTCTAAATCTGTCTAGCCCAGAATAGATCATCAGGGCAGATTTAAGTACCAATTATATGCCATGTCCCCTAAACAATAAGGAAATGTTCTACATACCACATCTTCATGAGCCACTTGAGCACGGGTACAAGCATCTTTGAATGCTTGTATATGCTCCTCAGCGCTTCTTGATTCCCCATGCATGTACTTGGGGTAAAAAAATTTTGGATTCTTTGGTAGATCATGGATTCCCCCTGGAATAGTCCCTAGTAGAGAGGGGTTATTCACAAAGTAAGCCATGGGTGGGATTGGTTGAGCAAGTGGTGGTGATATAGGTCAGATTGGTGGTGACACTGGCCGAATCAGTGGTGGTGATGTAGGTTGGACTGGTGGCGACACTGGATGAATCAATGGTGGTGATGTAGGTTGGATTGGTGGCAAAACTAGCTGAATCAGTGGTGGTGATGTAGGTTGGACTGGTGGTGACACTGGATTTGGTTGAAATCCAGGTAGAGTAAGCGGTGGTGGCAATGGTGGAATCAAAATTCTATGAGCATGGGGTCTAGGTCTAACCAAGGTTTGGAGTTATTCTAATGGTTAAGGTTCAGTAGAGGATCTGAGAATCCTCTTGTATTTCTTCGGTGAGAATGACACAATGCGAGCCAGCTTGTTCCTTCAGGCCCTCCTTCTAGCGCCAGAACTATTGATGGTGCAAAATGATACAAACAACATTTAAACATAATATCTCTACTCTATTTCTCCTGAAAAAGAAATACAACATATAGTAGCCTAACTCCCAAGGTCTTGGTAGTCGGTTCTCAAATGTCTGGTGTCACTCGATTGGTCCATGCAACTATAATATTCAAGGGGCCTTTGCTAGTAATAAGGAATGCAAGCAATGATGGATTTATCAATCTGTATTTAACGGAAAGGGGGTTTTAAATAAAATAAAAACATAGATCAGGACATATATCAGTGAAACATGAATAAAAATTATCTAATATCCAGACATATATTTTCAACAACGAATGTTCCTCTAATAGATCAAGAAAACCATAACATGATGCAATTTACAAAAAAATCCATACTATTGCATGCATCTATGGTGCTTAGTTTAATCATCACAATCACACATCATAATTACTTTAAAGATTCCAAAAGAAAAAACTCTCATTCGTTGCTAAAATCATAGAACAACAGACTTTCAACAATTTAATCCATAGATAACTTAATGAAATAATCTTTAAATCTGGTTCCTTCTAATGATTTTCATCACATAGGAAACACTTATGCTTAAGCACAATCACTGGCATACAGATAGACTATAATTCATTAACCTTATCCAGTAAACTCAATTCCAACATAATACTGCATAAAAACTTGTATTTGTATTCAACTATAACTAATAATAAAAAAGTGTCTTTTCAAAGTTATAAAATTCCTATCTCCTACTATTAGGTGGCTAATCATATTCTCACCAGCCAACCCTTACAATGTGATACCCCAAAGGTATATATAGACATATAAAGCATGAAAAATCCTCACAATCAAAATTGAGATCCACATTTGTAAGAACTAAAACTTTCTTGGAAAATCAAACCGGTTGATCTCCAATTCCAACATTAATTACAAGAGAGAATAAAAGAGAAGAGGAAAAAATTCATGCGCCCAAAAAGACTGCCACTCATCCTTACATAGTTTTCTCCATAATGTATTCATCATAACTGCAGAAGACCTGTTGAAGAATATCTACATCCGGCCCATCAATCCAGCTGTCCTCAAATTGAATCCTTTTTAGTTCTAGGGAAGCAAACTCCTTCATGTCTTTCAACTTAGTCAACTCCTTTCTCGCAGCCTTTACTCCTTCTCTAAAATCCATCAGTCTATCCAATAATAGATCCTTTCCATCATTCTCTTTTTGCATTATTTCTTTGAATCTATCATCCCATTTCTCCTTTAATTGATTCAGAGTAGGCCCTCTTTAATAGGTATATCAACATTGACCAAAACAACTAGAACAGCTTCTAGTTCATCCAATTGTTCATCTAAATCTTTACTTGCATCCTGAACCTCATTCCTATGCTTATATATGAAATCGGATCTCAACTAGATTATGCTAGAGGCCATTTCCAAGAAGTCTGTGTTGTCCTCTTCAAGAATTGACTTCTCAAGAAAAGTAGACTTTGGCAATTTATTGATGTCCTTTATCTTTTGAACATATCCTCTATACTCTTCCTCTTGTTGTTCCAATGTTTTAGCATGTTGCTTCATGTCTTCTATTAGCTCCAAAGCAATCTTGTGAATCTCAAAACTACTTACCAGCACCTTGCCTACCTCCTGATTCAGCCTATATGTCCACTTGTCCATAATTCCATCCTTATTCTTTACTTGCACTAGATCATCCACCTCTCTTTTGTTGAGCAACACCGGTGTCTCTAAGGCAGCAAGTTGTGATCTAGGAGTAGATATTTCCTTCAAAAAGTTATGTAGCTGATCCAATTGAGATTTGAGCTCATCCTTTCTTTGCTTGTCCTTTATCAACCTTGATTTGGTGGATGATGCTACAACATCAATTAAGTTTATTTTATGATTCCTTGTAGGCCATCCCAAATTGACAGTGCCTAACTAATAATCAGTGACCTGCATATCTCCCACATCCTTATCCACTATTGGTATTGCACATTCTGCAATAATTACACCTACATCAGTTAGCCTAGTGGAATGAAGAATCTGAGCCTTCTTCTTGGGTCTCTCCTTCTCAATTTCCTTCATCATGTTATCCCAATTGAGAGGTTGTGAGGGCATTATTGGTCTCTTCTAAAGATCAAGCTTCAACCAGGTAGGAGCACTTGGAGTAGTGGCCATTATAGTAGAAGAGGAGACAATAGTCATAGAGGATAATGGCATTAGAATATTAACCCTAGGTTTATAATCAACCTCTTGTGCATTATGTTGTTCTCCCTCTACATTTTCTTGTGTAAGCTTTTCAACTTCTTCTTTGTCCTTATGCTCTTCCACCCTCTTATCCTCTTGTTCGTTTTTTAATCTTTCTTCTTCCAACCTTTCCTCCTCAAATAGCTTGTTTCTTTCTTCTTCCATAACCTTGAGTCTATTTGAGGCTTCCTTCTCCTTTTGTTGCTGCTTGGCCAGTTCCTCAACATCTTTCTCCTTTTGAAGGCGTTTTGTTTCCTCCTTTTTCTTGTAGGCTTCTTCAATTAGCTTCAATTTGGCCTGAAGGGCTTCTCTTTCTCTCCTCTATTTATCCTTTTCCTCCTCTAGATCATGGATCTTTTGCACCATCTCTAGCTTATCATTTTCTTCCTTTGTCTTGAGCTCATGCTCTTTTTGCTTCTACTGCTTTATTACCTCATTGGCTCTTTGCTTAGCCTCCAATTGTTGTTCCTTTTGTTTTTCCATAGCTTCTACATGTGTCTTAGCATCTAAATATTTCTTTGCTTCCTCAAACAATGCCCATTGATCCTCTTCTGTTAATACATGCTCAGTTTCCTCTAGAGGTATCTCCTCTTGTGCATCCTTTTCTGACAAGGTCTCATCAGAATCCATTTCAATATCATGGATCTCCATCTCTACCTCTTTTCTCGTCAAGTTTTAAGCTATATCATGGAGAGTCCCCTTAGGCATTTCTCCTCCTTGTTGCTTTGTAGGAAGGACTTGAGTAGATGATTCACCCACTACTGGTATTGAATCCATAGGTCCTGTTGGGGCATCCTCCTCATGTATTCCAGACAAATCTTGGGTCAAGGTTTCAAGCTCAAATTCTTCAATATCAGAAGGGAAGAATTAAAAGGGTTCCTTGGGAGGCTTTTTCCTTTTGATTCTCTTATATCCTTTCCCTTTCTTAGGATTTGGACCTCCAGGAGCCTTAGATCTTAGAACAACCCAGTGGATACTCCTATCCAAGACTAGTCTCCCTATTTGCTTGATGTCAATTGTCTCCTTAGCATCCCAATCTATCGGGTCCAAATTCTTGGTACCTATGTTAAATGCTTCATGCAAAGGATCCAATACTACCCCATCATCTACTAATGTATCAAGAATGTCAACTTTGACCCCAAATTCTACCATAAGTGAGACTGGTAACCTCTCATAAATCCTCTTCCTAAGGTCATATTCATCCTGAAGATTACTCCACAATTCCTCTAGCAGATTAAAATTCCTGTCAAAGACTGAAGCTAACAAATCATTCATCTTTTTCTTTGGATTGAAGTACTTTCGGGCAGTATATAAGCCCAAATTCAAGTGTATCAATTCACTAGAAACCACCTTAGATCCCACAAGGTGTGGGAAGCTGTACTTACCCAATTGCATGGTGAAATTGTGACAACCTGGTTTGTGTTTTATTCCAAATCGGGCATTGACCCCCAAAGCCTGATAAACAAACTCGATCAAAACCATCCTATTACTTCAGCACCTAGGGAGCAACTGAGGATGACCCTCAAACCCAACCAGCCTAAAATAAGTAAACTTGGGGTACTGGATATACCAACACCCCCATTCTATAATAAATTCCATGGCCTTCTAGCTTAATCTGTACCCTAAATCTCCATTAAGCTGGTTAATAACTACGTATAAAAATGCATCATTAAATCTTCTAAAATGTGTTTCAAAAATATGTAGGGATAGCTGGTCATAATGATCCCATACTCTCCTTTTCCCATCAGCTTCCCCAATATTCCCACTCTGTTTAACCTTGGAAAGATGCCTCCTATGGCTGTTGCATAGATAACATAAGAGGTCATAAAGAAGCTCTTAGTTTCCCTTATTCTGGTTAGCTAATCATATATGGTATCTGAGACAATCATAGGCCAATTAAATTGTTGCTTTCCATCAAATATTGTCTGAATGAATGGAAACATCCATTCCTTGAAATGAAATGAATCCCTCTTTCCAAAAGCTCTAGACAACATCATTATAAGATTTGATACCTCCTTGTAAAATTCTGCCCTCTTTGGTTGATCTGAGAGCTTTGTCAGGGACTTCTCCTCCGTTCTTAACCATTTCTTGTTTAAGTGCACCCTATTGGTCTCTTTGTTTTTTCCATACATATCCAAATCCTTTGCTTCATTCAGCTGTGCCAGGTTCTTCGGATCAGGGACACTGAACATAAGTTGAAACATTTGAGGAGTTTGGTCTATGATCACATTATCCTATGAATCGACACATTGTCTAGTTGCCGGATTGTAAGCCCTAGTTGTTGTCATTATCAATTCTGGGCATTGGATGGATAGAGGAAACACAGTGATGTGAGCCAAACTAGTTCAACAATTCTTCCAATTCTCCTTATTACATCCTCAGTAAATGTTTTTTAGTACAACTCCTCGTAATTGAATGGGCCTAGATTGGTGTCAGTTATATCAGCCCAATCAGATTCCACCTTGCTAACAGTGACAACAGGACCCCTATGGTTATACCTCAAGGTATAAGGCAACTGTTTCGGTTTAATTTTCTTAGGTTTAGTTGCTGCCTTCAAAGTTTTCGCGGGCTGAATCCTTTGAGCAACTTCTCCTGATACTCCTAAAATCGTTTAACTCCCTGCAACAAAACCCAAAATTAGATCTATAATAAATATAACCAAATATGACTTAAAGATCCTATCCTTCTATATAGACCGAAGGTGGAACCAGACAAAAAAAATCTTAAACAGACTCTTTTAAACACACTGTTGGGATCAGAACCAGAACTGGCATTGAGCTTGTAATAATAATAAAACAGGACCGGAGTTGAAGTTGGAATGGTAACAAGAATCAGAATCAGAATGAAAACTGATCTGGTTCTGTGAGGAATTTTTAATTTCATATTTGCTTCCGGTTCCGGCTCCGATTGAGTTATCAATATTTTGAAAGCCTGCTTCTCACTATAAGTGAATTCAGAGATGGGATGGAAATTAAATTGATACTTATTACAAAACATGGTTCAAGATCAAAATCGACTCTGGTTTTGGTTCCGTTTAAAAATAATCATGATGTCATAATTGATTTCAACAGGATGATAAATAACATCATGATCTAAGGACTAGGTCATATCAAGATGAAAGGGGCTTAAAAATAACCTATACAAGACCATCCCCATATGACTGTGAGGAAACCATAATAATTAGGGCCTCATATTTAAAACAAAAACACATCAAAACCCTAATTTATAAACCCTTGATTTTAAATAATTAGGGCACGAATTTAACCCCATTCAAACTAATTAGATCAATGCATAACAGGATTCCTAAGCAAAAACATAATTTATCGAACCCTACCAATATAAAATAGTAACTAATTACACCATTAATACCCTAGGGCATCATGGTATGGTCACAATTAAAACATGAAAATGATCATGATAAAAACAAATAAATGAGCAACCAAAATGCAAGAAAAACAAAAACAAAAACAAGAAGACAAAACGAAAGAGAAGAAACACAAAGCACATGAACTCACAAGAGATCCGAGAGTCATGAAATCATGAGAAACCAACAACCACACAAAATGAAAAAACACAAAACGAAACAAAAGAGAAGAATAAAACTCCTACCTCAAACACAAATAAATAGGTTAACCCTCTGAGATGATTCCACGCATGATTATATCCCTTTTGATGGAATCACACATCCAAATGCTCCACTGCAACTCTACTTCGCTCTTGATCCTTTAAACAATGATAATAACTTCCAGTTAATCCCTAATTAAGGTTAAAAGTGCAGCTTTGCGCGTGCATGGCACCTGTAATCAATTCCATAAATGTGGTAGGTCAGATTCAAAACTATAGAGAGAACTGGCACATTACTGTAGTATGGCTTTAGTAAAGTCAAACATCAAAACCACGGGAGCGGAATCAAAGTGAAAAATGATTTAGAAACTTTATCCAACTTTGAATCCAGTTCCCATTCCAGCTCTGGTTCCGCCAACAAAGAAGAAAGTGAAACAAACGGCAAAAAAAAAAACACAAAGAACCAAATGAGAAAACTTAACACAAAACCTAAGTCTAAACTAACAAAGAAAAAGGTGGAGGTGGAGGCGGGAATTTATTTAGAAACCATGAATAAATTCAGACTTAACTTCCACCCCAGTTCCGGCTCCAAAAAAGACAAACCAAAAGGCAACAAAATACCATTGGGATTAGGATCAAAATGAAATCTTTGAAACAAGTTTCAAAACCCGATTTAGCTCCGGTTCCGCTTTCGACAGAACAAACCAAACAAAAACAAATTACTAGAGAAGACTAACTCCAAACTTTATTTAGAAAACAAACAACTACAAAAACAAAAAAGGGGAGATCCATTTTGACCAAAGCAAAAGATGGGGTGGTTATGTAAGGCATAACAGGTTTAGGGTTCAAGGGTTTAGGGTTCAGGGTTTATAGTTTAAGGGTAGAGGCTAGAGGGTTAAGGGTAGAGGCTAGAGGGTTTAGGGGTTTAGGGGTTTAGGGTTTAGGGTAGAGGCTAGAGGGTTTAGGGTTTAACCTGGTTAAGGGTTGAGGGTTGAGGGTTGAGGGTTGAGGGTTGAGGGTTGATGGATTGATGGATTAAGGGTTCAGGGTTTAGGGTTTATGGTTTAAGGGTAGAGGTTAGAGGGTTAAGGGTATAGGGTAGTGGGTAGAGGGTTTAGGAGTTTAGGGTTTATGGTTTAAGGGTTTAGGGTTTAAGGGTAGAGGGATTTCTCTCTCTATATATGTCTCTCCCTCTCTCCCTCTCCCTCTCTCCCACTCCCTCTCCCCCTCTCTCACTCCCTCTATCTCTCTCCCACTCTATCTCTCTCTCTCTGGTCTCTCCCTCCCACCCTATCTACCTCTCACACTCTCCCAAGTATCTTTGTCCTACTCCCTCTCCCTCTCTCTCTCTTTATCAAGTCTCCCCCTCCTACCCCGTCTTCCTCTCACAATCACTCCCTCTATCTCTCTCCCTCTCTCTCAAGTAAATCTCCCTCCCACCACCTCTCCCTCTCTCTCTCAAGTCCCTTTCTCTCTCACACACCCTCTATCTCTCTCCCACTCTCTCCCCCTCTCCCTCTCTCTCTCAAGTCCCTCTCTCTCATTCCTCTATCTCCCACTCCCTCTCTCTCCCCCTCTCTCAGGTAGGAGGGATAAACTTGAGAGAGTGAGAGGGAGTGAGAGAGAGAAAGAGGGTTGAGGTCTTAGGGTTGAGTGTTTAAGGGTTGATGGATTAGGTTTGAGGGTAGAGAGTATTGGGTTGAGGATAGAAAGTAGAGGGTAGAGGGTTCAAGGGTTTAGGGTTTGAGGGTTTAGGGTTGAGTTTTTAAGGGTTGAGGGATTATGGTAGAGAGGGAGGAATGGATGGAGGGAGAGATGGAGGGAGGGACAGAGATAGATGACGGTTGACGATCCAATGTTTAGGTTAGAGGGTTGATAATTGAGGGCATAGGGTTGAGGGTAGACAATTTAAGGGGTTAGGGTTTAAGGGTTTAGGGTTTAGCCTGTATAGGATTTATAGTTTAAGGGTAGTAGGTTTAAGGGTTTAGGGTTTAACCTGGTTAAGGGTAAAGGGTTGAGGGTTGAGGGTTTTAGGGTTGAGGGTAGAGGCTAGAGGCTAGAGGCTAGAGGGTTTAGGGTTTATGGATTAAGGGTTAAGGGTAGAGGGTAGAGGGTTTAGGGATTATGATTTACGATTTAAGGGTAGATGTGTAGGGTTGAGAGAGAGAGGGGGGTTCAGGGTTTAGTGTTGAGGGTTGAGGGTTGAGTGTTTAAGGGTTGAGGGTATAGGGTTGAGGGATTACAGTAGAGAGGGGGGAATGGATGGAGGGAGAGATGGAGGGAGAAGTGGGATAGAGAGGAGATAAGAGGAGGGAGGGACATAGATAGATGAGGGTTGACGATCTAATTTTTAGGTTAGAGGGTTGATAATTGAGGGCATAGGGTTGAGGGTAGACAATTTAAGGGGTTTGGGTTTAAGGGTTTAGTGTTTATCTCACATAGTATTTACAGTTTAAGGGTAGAGGGTTTAAGGGTTTAGGGTTTAACCTGGTTAAGGGTTGAGGGTTTTAGGGTTTTAGGGTTTAAGGGTTGAGGGTGGAAGGTGGAGGGTTTAGGGTTTAGGGTTTAGGGATTAGGGATTAAGGGTTAAGGGTGGAGGGTTTAGGGTTAGGGATTATGATTTACAATTTAAGGGTAGATGGTGTAGGGTTAAGAGAGAGAGGGGGGTTGAGGGTAGAGGGTTAAGGGTAGAGGGTTTAGGGTTTAGGGTTTAAGGGTTACTGGTATATGGTCTATGGTTTAAGGGTCCCACTCCCTCTCTCTCCCACTCCCTCTCTTAGGTCTTCCCCCCCACCATAAATGAATAAATCTCTCCCTCTTAAGTCTCTCTCTCTCAGGTCTCACTCCCTCCCATGCTACCTAGACTAATCTTTCTCACTCCAATGCCCTCTCTGATAGTTCCTCTCTGTCAAGTCTCACTTACCTCCCACCCTACCTAGACAGATATATTTCACTCCAACCTCCTCTCTCTCTCTCTCTCTCTCTCTCTCTCTCCCTTTGGTATTTTTGTATCTCTCAGGTCTCATCTCTCCCAACCCCTCTCCTGTTGTCAGGTATTTTCCCCCACTGTAACTAGATAACTCTCTATCCCTCTCAAGTCTCTATCACTCTCAGGTCTCATTCAATACCACACTACCTAGACTAATCTCTCTCACTCCTATCACCTCTATCTCTCTCTCTCTATCTCAAGTGTCACTCCCTTTGTTTGTATGGAAGGTGAAGATTTCAAAACAATACATTTGGCGAGCACCAAATGTGTTTTACCTGGAAATGGTAAAATAAGGGTTGACCCTATGATTCAGGCCCACATGCTTCTATATTTGTCTGGTTCAGTGCTTTATCCAATTCAGAAATGCCTTTTTTTATGCAGTTGGACTTCATGTTGTACCAATCTATGCTTGATCCATCACCTTTTTACCACCAATCTATATGGTAGACAACGTACAAGAAGACATTTTGAAGTTTCTACATTATTTTACATTATCTCAGGTAATATATTCATTTTGGTAATATTGAAATGTTTATATTTACTGTATTTGTTTGTTTTTTACAATATAAACTAAATTTCCTTAATGATTTTATTAATTATAACAATTGGACATAGAATTCAACATTGAATTAGATGGGATTTTCATAAAAAAGTTTAATTTTTATGAGTTTGAAGAACAAAAAAATAAAAAAAATGAAATTTACTTAACACAAATTTACTTATGAATTATATTTTCATTGATTATAGTAGTCCATTTCCAACATGGCTAGTGGAATTCACTCTGTTTCATTTTAGGTAGATGTTTATATTGAGTTTTTTTGTTTTGTTTTCACAATTTTTAGACCATTCATTTGATGATTTTATTAATCTTCATGGTTACACATAGAATTCAACATTAAATAAGATGGATGTCTGCATGTAAAATTTTGACTTTTAGGAGCTTCAAGATATAAAATGGAAAACATGACATAAGAGATTAAAATTCACCTTCATCACATGTGCTTAGATAAATTCAAGTGAGTTGACATAGTTGATAATTCAAGTTTTCATTCGTTCATACCATTTACCTTTCTAATAAATTAAAAAAGGGAATTTTTTTTGCAATTGAGAATGCTTATTGTATTTCTAAGTTACCTCATTGCCAAAGACATAGTGAATAATTATAAGATATAGCATCACAAACCCTTCTTTGAATTCATCTTCTTCATGGCTTCGTTGACAATCACAATGTGGTTATGAGAACAATAAACACAAGATTCTCTAGTTTTAATTTAGGTGGAAAT
The DNA here is from genome assembly GCA_007115665.2 of Sequoiadendron giganteum. Lineage (NCBI taxonomy): Eukaryota > Viridiplantae > Streptophyta > Pinopsida > Cupressales > Cupressaceae > Sequoiadendron > Sequoiadendron giganteum. Next base: position 294,052,033 of record CM021109.1, on the reverse strand, counting down.
AAATTATACCCTAGGTTTGTGATGCAGAGCAAGGAGACAAAACCTTCAACAATCATAATTAGATCAGTTTCAAACAATCTTCAATCTCAAAAACCTCAATTCAATGCTCAACTGACCAATTCACATTCACTTCCTTGTAACATTCACAATAGAGAAAATTGTTCATATCTTATCATATCTTAGTCTCTAGAACCCTCTCTAATGCATCTAAACACTAAACCCTTGCTTTAGGCCTTTCTATTCTTGAAACAAGCAAGGTTTATTGAATACCAGCGTTCCAGGCCTCTGGTGCAAGAGCACCTTGTAAGCTCAATTTTGTCAAAAAGGTCATCTTTAGTGAGCATGGTCAAATGCTAGGATTTTAGTTAATTTTGAGTATTTTGTGTTCAATAAGGTCAATTAGACCATTTTATAATGTATTTGGAGCTAAGGGAGTTCAGCAGTGTCGTAGCTTGCAATTTGGCAAAATGTGGTTAGAAAAGTTGCTAAAAGATGCAAAAGTTGCAGAGTTAGGTGCATGCAAGGTTAGGTAAGTAGAATTTCAGTTCTAGGTGTTCGTTTATGTTTTTATGAGTCCATGAATGTGAGAATAACCTCGATGAAGAGGTGAGAGTATGGAAAAAATGAAGAAGATCAAGAAGTATTCCCTGTTTTTAGTGTAAAATTCTAAGTTTTGACTAGTAAATCTATGTTCCAGACCATTGTACAACCCCGTACAAGTGTTTCATGGTCTAAAAGATGTGGTAAATGTTAAAGGCATGTGTTAGCTTTCATTTGTAGTTTTTTTTATTGAATTTCATGGAGGTTTGTGAGTTTTATGGGTGCTAACGAGTATGAAACCCTGTTTTGGGGTTTTGAACACTAAAGAATGCATGTATGAACTTTTCCTTTGGTGGATACCTCTAGAAATTAGTGAAATGAAGGCCGATAGGTTTTTTTCCATGTTCAATAAGGATGCAAGAGTTGAAGAGTTGATGGAAGTTTTTTGTGAGTTGTCCTAGTTGATTTCTTGTGTGTCCTAACCAAAAATTGAGGTTTCAAGTAATGGTTTGAGGAAATAATAGTGCTAAAGGTTGGAAGTAAGTTTTTAGACCATGTGTAGGCTATTTTTAATGTGTTCCAAGTATTTTTTGGGTGTGGAGTGTTGAGGAATTCAAAGTTTCAATAAACCCCTATTGAAGGTGTTTAAAGTAGTGTCTCTTTGTAAGATTAGCCTTATTGGCCTAGTTGCTTGAGTGGAACAAGGATAGTTTGAGGCATTTTCTCCAAAAGTGTTTATAGTAGTTTTGAGATATGTTTTAGGCCATGGAAAAGGATATCTTAAAATTCTATTATAGTCTTCATAAGTTACCTAGTTCATTAGATATGAGTGACTGTCCTATGAGGAAGGATTACTAGTTTGTAAGTGGTTAAGGAGCGAGTGATACAAAATGGTGTTTCTTGGTAAGTTAAGTGATCAATTTGTGTTTGGTTTATTATTTTAATCTTATTAGATTCCTTAATAGGCTCATGCAAAGCCCTTATAACTTAGTGTGGATTGGAGTCCTTAGAAGCCTATTTCCCTTGATGAAACTTTGAAAGAGTGTGTGTAAGTCTATTAAAATCCTTCCTCTAAATATTTGAACAAGTTCATTGTGGATCCCTACATGTACTACATCAGCCTCTAGCTACTTTTCCAACTCTTCAAACACACTCAAAATCCCTACTCTAATATCTAACCCTATAGACATCTAACTCCATCATTTGAAAAATGTTGTCTAGCATAGACATGTTTGATAATTCCAAACAGCTCAATGCCTTCTTTCATAAAATTATTTGGTGTGTTTCATATTTAATGCAATGTAATCAGTGATATCAATATTTCCATAAAATACATTACTTACTTTTGTTTTGTGTGTTTGTGAACATGTAGCATTCAACGTCATGCCGAGGAAACAACCGAAGCCTCTAACATTGAAAGAACATGCAGTTAAAAATGCAAGGAGAAGAGAATCAAAAAATGTAGCTCGTGAAGCAAAGGAATTGTAGCCCATACAACCAAAAATTCCTGTGCAATCTAAGAGAGATGTCAAATTGGAAAAACAAAGGGCACGAATGAGGAAAGTTCGTGGAAGGACAAGAATGGATACCAAAGTTGGGGGCACATCATCAACCATAGGTGAAGCTAAATGCACATCTCCAATTGAAGACACATCGGCAACAACATGTGGTTTTTCAAGTACATCAAAAATCACATCTCCAATTGAAGACACACCATCAACAACATTGCACTTTGAAAGTACATCAGCAAACACATCTCTATTTGAAGGCACTCCACAAACAATATCTCAAGTTGGAGGTACAACATCATTTACATGTCAATCTCAAGGTATGTCAGCAATTACACCTCCAATTGAAGGTACGTGATCTATCTCCGATGTTGTTGACCTTCCTAATGTTGACACAAATTTACATTTGAGAACTCCTCCTAAGTTTTGCATAGAAAACCTACATTTTTGATTGATATTGATTCCAATGTTTTGACATGGATGCCTAATAAGATTCCAAAACGTACATGTCAAAGATATGCATAGAGGATATAGAGTTTATTTTTTGCAAAGCTAAGTGAGGGTGGAAGATGCCAACTATTTGTTGAAATGATGAGGCAACTCAAATTTAGGCCCACAATGAAGGCTCTTTGGCTAATAGTTTTGAATGACTCAAGTGAAAATTCCATTGTAAATAACTTGATGAGTGCATACAAGAGGGATTCTACCTCACGCATGAAGGATAGTTGTGCCACACAATGTGTGATGACAACAACATTGTCAAGCAGTCAAACAAGGAACAAGGTGAACCTTACAAAGGCAAGTAATTATTTGAAAATAAGTAGATCATGTCTAATGAGAACCAAAGGAAGGCCTGAAAGAGTGGAGGATCCAAATCGCAATGAGTTATGGGCATTCTCGGGTAGAGTGCCATAGAAAGATACAAGAATTGCTCAAGGCTTGAGACCTTTAATAGTGAATTATTGGAAGGATAACACAAGGACCTCTCCTAATCAAAGAGATGTTGTAAGAAGGAGAATTGGTAGTAAAATCCATGAGCCACATCCAATGCATTATTTGGATACCACTCAAACCCAATTTTTTGCTGATTTTGTATAGAAGTTTCCTGAAATTAAAATATGTCAAAGGTATTTTTAAATGCTAAAGCCTTTTTATGTCAAAATAAATCACACATGTACTACTTGTTGTTGTAGGGTTCATAATGAGTTTTATAAGTATTATGATGTTTATCGACGTATATGTGTAGATATGCATACTGACAATGTTTTGTAGGAATGTAACATAATGCCTCCACTTAAGACGTCAAGGAAATTTTTATCTTCCATTTTATGTGAAAGAGAGGATGGTCAAATTTTTTACAAGAAGTCATGTTTGGATGGCACATGTGATCATTGTGGTGGCATGTAACATTTGCCATTTTTCCAACACATGGCTAGTACACACACAATTGGAGACAAAATTGTGGAATTTGGAAAATATAAGATAGTGGCATACAGTCTAAAAGATGGGAAAGAAGCAAAGAAGTGTGAATTGGTCAATGAAAAGATTAAAGTGTATCATTTTATGGGAATTTTTTGTGATCAGGTGGTCTATGAGTATGCAAGGCATACACACGCGAGCACAATGGTTGGACTCACAGTTCAAGTTATCCAAGGACACATTTCCACTTCATCATATCATTTTAGTTGTCAACTTCGCTAAGAACTACACACTACTGCCATAGAATGAGGTGCAATAACAATACTACAACTCCACATAGGTTGCTATATTTGTGCATATAGCATTCATTCATGCAAATGATAGTATAGAGGAAAATAGGAAATTATTGAGGGAGTATCACTTTTACATCAGTGATGATCGCACACATTCTACAAAGTTTTTGAAAGGTTTCTTTCAGATGTTTTATGTTGATCTGGCTTGCAGGGGCATATTATTTAGTCAGCATATCATATGGTCAGATAATTGTACATCACAATTCAAGAATCCCAGAATGTTTTACTAGTTGAGCAGGATGCATAGGATCAGTGGTGTTCAGCATATGTGGAACTTCTCAGAGGTCGGGCATGGAAAGGGGGAGCATGATGGAGTAGGTGCATGTATCAAAAGAGCCCTAGCACGAGAAGAGTTAAAGTACACAAACAGTGTAATGTTGACAGATTCAAGATCAATTTTCTAGTGGTGTAATGGTGCAATGGGTCAAGGTAGTGAAGGTAATTCTTTAGTTCATAGATTTTTTCATTTAGTAGATGATACTAACATTGCAAAATATGAGGATTTTTGTACACTAACAAGATTGATCAAGCTACACTCTTTTAGAAGCTCCAATGCAGGTATATGGACTATCCATATGCAAAAGATGGCATGATTTTGTTTTGCATGTACACTTCAAGCATGGAATGATTGCGAGTTAATAGAGTGGGTTGATGAATGGTCTGTAAGAAGTCTAACCCACTTAACACTTATCAGCTCCTGATGGCTCTACAAATCATGGAGATGCAATCATCCATTGACTTTGATCATGTATCAGACCTACTAGAACCAAGTTATATATCTTACTTACAAGTTTTATTATGATGCTCAGTAAATACATCTAACACGATGAACATATCAATGCAGGTCACATTTATGCGGTGATTGAAGATGAAGACAATGAAGAGGGTACAAATTATTACCTATGTCATTGTATCGAGGCAAAAAATAAATTGGAGGCCCCAATTATAGATGGAGAAAACATAGAATATCCTACAGGTTCAGTGGTTGTTATTGGAACATGGCTTCGAAGGTATCTAGTTAAGAATGTTGCATTTTGGTTGTTTGAGGACTTTGGCATCCATCAGAAGATTCTTCATGACTCGAACCTTCTCATCTCCACCAATGTTCATTTGATCAAATATAGGGGCAGACCTGTGAACAAGAACTCATGGAAAGTGTGTGAGTCTGACCATGAGGAAATACTTGACACAATAAAGAGTAGAGAAAACCCAATTGGTTCCTTGGATTGATTTGTAAGTATTCACATTGACTTTGTAAAGTCATGTTATTGATCATTGCTTTCTTTCAAGCATTTAAGTTTGATTGTATAAGGGTTGCAAAATTGCATTAATGTAGATATGCAAAATGATGGTTATATGTTGCTCTCTATTGACCACCTTTATGTTGGTATTCTGATCAATAAAATGGAGGTTAACCAATTACAAACACAATTTCATCAACTCAAACAAACATTTTTCCCTAACAACTCTTTTTCATCAACTCTTCACTATTTCAACCTAGTTTCCTTATACGTGTCCAAACACCAAAACCGGGGAATAACTATCGAAACTCTTAACAAACAGACAAACCATTAGGGTTTCAGATACCCATTATGCTCATTCCAAACATATCTCAAATGGGTATATCACTCTTTTGGACCAACACCTTGCAATCAAGATTTTTCACTATTTTAGACCCCCAAATAGGTCACTTTTCCAAAGGACCTATACCTTAAAAAATATTTTTCACCCAAATTTTGATTGGGCAGCACTCAACAGACAACAAAACCCCAAATTCCACAATTACTTTGTAGAGACACTTTTCCCAAACCACCCTACCATGATACCCTCATTTCTTGCTCTTTACATGGGGTTTATTGAGAAACAATATTCCAGGGATTTCCTAACCCAGCCAATACCTCCAACACTTCATAAAAAACCTACAAAAACTCAAAATTATAGAATATCTTTGCTTCCCCCAAGTTTCCTATCATTTTCCCACTCAAACCACTCAATTTCACCCAAATTAGGTCACTTTTTCAAAGGGACTCTATTTTAAGCTTTCCCTTTCAGTCAAAATTGAATTGGTAAGCCTTCTACATGTGTCCAAACCAAATAATCCACCATTTACCCTCAAACAATCATTCACCCAAGCACTGAATCACAAAACCCTCCTTTTAAGCCAAATAACCTAGGGCTTATTGAAAATCACACATCCAACCCTCACCAAAACTTTCCACTAACTAAAACATGTCTAAATACATCTACCCAAACTTAATTCATCAAGAAATAATGTTGCACAACCTTTTTACACACTTTACTATCTCAAAACTTCACTATTTCACTTCAAAAAAACAAATTTTCACTCTAGGACTTCATGCCCAACATAACACTCGACCTCCCTTGCACAAATTCCACATTCCCACACTAGTTTATTGATGTTGAAAACCCATTCCTCAAGTTATAGTGGCCACAATGAGAGGAATGGGTCAGTTTACCATATTAAATGACTTTCAAACCTTATTTGACAACATCTTGACTCATTCATCCTAACTAGACTCAACTCATAAAATGGAGGATAATGTGCTCTGTACCATATTCCCTATCAGTGTTTGATGTCATATGCATTTACGATTGTCATTGATCCTTTTGTGATTATGACTGTAGGTAATACTAAAGTTTTTCAAAGTTTAAGAAAAGAACAACATCGGTTGGTGGTGCAAGTGTTCAGTGGTATGAGAAACATTGGTTGTTGGTGCATTTTCTGGTTGTCAATCTTCTCTTTCTTTTCCATCTCGTAGATTTCTCGGATTCTTATATACTACATGTGTTTTATGTTAATTATGTCAGTGGTTTATTTGAAATTTATACGTAGGATGATCGAGATATGAGAAAGTAGTGAAGGGCCACATCACCATTGTAGGACCTTCAATCGACCTCCTTATCTAGCATGCATGAAGGTGACAGTAGGTCTCATCAGATGTATGACTGACATTATTTAGTTATTTCTCTTTTAATGATTTTTATGTGAGTCCATGTCTAAGATTGATAGGCTTTTGCAGGTTTTTTGTGGACCAAATTCCTATGAGAGTACACAACCATGGAGAGGCTACTACCCATGTGTTTTGTAGGGATCAAGGGATGTACATGTTTTGAAGCATTTTGGAATGCAAATAACTGGTCCAACTAAGGTGGATTGGAGAAAAGAAACTAGACATAAACTCCTTTTGTTTCTTCTTGTACAATATATTTCATGATTTGGGCTGCAAATGGGAGGATTATTTCCCTGCATGTATTGCTACAAGTATTGACAAATGGGAATCTTTTCAAGATGTTCTTCCATCACTATTGTAATATTTTTCATTGACTTAGTGTATTTTTTGATATACAAAAATTATGAGAAATTAATATGTGCAAATCTGTATATTCCTTAATATATGCCTCAATTAAATGTGTATATTACATTTAAAATTAGTTGTAATGCTTCATGGTTTATATTTAAAGTTGTCTTTAAGGAAAATCATGTGGATTTATGAGTAAGAATGAAATAATGTCTAATATAATTGTAGAAAGGCATATTTTATTGCACCTACCTTGTCAATCCTAGTGAGCTTGGCAAGCTAGTGAGCTCACTGGCTTGCCAATTCCGTAGGGTTGACAAGGTAGGGGTAGTGTATGCCTCATATAAATAGATGCAACCTAGGTCATCTCTAACATACCTCAATTCCACCTAAGATTCCTTTGGAGCAACTTGCTAAAAATTTGAAAACAATGTTGTCCAAGGCCTCAATTAAGCCAGATTTATAAAGAGAATGTGTTTTAAACTTTTCCTTTCACCCAAAACTTGATTGGGAAGCACTCAGATACTAGAGGAAACACCTAATCCACAACTTTTAGGGCAAGATAGGCTCTGCAACACCCCAAACACTAAAGCCCTCACTTTTCACAATATACCCAAGGGCTTATTGAAAAACTATTCTCCATGCCTTCTCAGACCTTAAAAACAATTCAAACACTTTGGAATAACCCTACACATGCTTAAAAGAACAAGAAAAATGACTCCCCTCAAACATTTCCCACTTTTACCCTCTCTAACCTCACTTTTTCATGTAAAAACACCCCAAATGCCACCTAGGGCATCACCAAAAATTAGTATGCGAACCTCCCCTGCTCAAGAAACAATGAAAACATGTTTATCTATCTCAAATAAGCCTATCCATAGAGTTACAGCATCATACAGTGGGTGGAAGGCTTAAAACACCATTTTAAATGCACTCAAACCCTTGAAACAAGGCTCATAGAACGACCTCTTGTAAAATGCATATTAAATGCACAAAATTGAATGAAATTTATTCAAACCAAGTTTGTGAAATAGTTAACTCTACTACCCACTAGTTTCCATTAAGAAGTAAGCACAACCACCCTATACGAAACTGTACAGTACCAATAAACTTCAAAAAATTTGTAAAAACTTAGAAAATGACATGGGAATAGCAAGATTTTATTGTTTTTCTTTCTAACTTGGTTTCACTAACCTCAAACTCGAACATGAGAAGACCTTTCAAACATTAAAAACACCAAATACCATCCTACAACTGACTCCAACCAATTTTCAAACTTGTTATGGATGTTGGAGTACAAAATTGCACTTTTGTAGATATTCTTGTTGACAACATTTTCTCATTTTGCATTATTTTGTAATTTGACCCTCCTAGAATCCTAAAAAATTAGAGATAGTCTACTTAGACCTTATTGAATCTAAAAAACATGACCTCACACTGGAAAAAATGACATTCAACCTATCTTGCCAACTTTTATCAAACTTGACAACATTTTCACTATGATTTGCAACTTCCACAAAATGGAAAAATAAGACCTTAAAATCACACCAATTACATTTGAATGCTCATAATGGACCTTATTGGACTCAAAATACCCAAACAACCTTGACTCATTTGGAGCATGTTTGATGCTTTGGCAAGCTGAGATAGTTGTGGGAATAGAACTTTCAATAAACCCTCCCTAAATTTGCTAAATATGAAGGTTTTATGAAAAGTGCACTCCATGAGTGGTTCCTTGGCTAAAGGTTGTAGATTTGGTGGTTTTAGAGGGTGGTTAATGACTTTCCACAATAAACTCTCTCGGTTTTTTCTATCTCGAAGGATTTTTCCCATGGTGGTGAATTCTCGCTTGGGGAAAAAGTTGTCAAATGCAAGTAGTTGAAAGTTGCAAAGTGGTGCAACTTTTGTTCTGCAACTCATGTGACCAAACGAGCTATCCTGATGTGTCTGTGTGGGCACGTTAATGCTAGGCATGGTCTTCTTTGGCACTAAAACATGCAGAATCGCTCTGAGCTATGTTCAACCGATAGAATCCCTTAAGAGTCCAAAGTGCAAAATGGGTGCAAACTTCAGCATGCTCGTGTTCAAACACCATGATGCTTAGAAACTTCTCATCTAAGCCTATGGGATCATGTTGAGCCCCTCTACAATAACCTCTCTTGGTTTTTTCTATCTCGGAGGCATTTTCCCATGGTGGTGAATTCTTTCTTGGGGAAAACGTTGTCAAATGAAAGTAGTTGAAAGTTGCAAAGTGGTGCAACTTTCATTTTGCAACTCGTGTGACCAAAAAAACTGTCCTGACGCATCTAGGTGTGTAAGTTTACGCAAGGCATAGTCCTCTTTGGCACTGAAACATGCGGAATCGCTTCGAGCTACGTTCAACCAGCAAAATCCCTTAAGAGTCCAAAGTGCAAAATGGTTGTGAACTTTAGCTTGCTCATATTCGGACACCATGATGCTTACAAACTTCTCATCTAAGCCTATGGGATCATATTGGGCCCCTCTACAATAATCTCTCTATTTTTGCTATCTTGGAGGCATTTTCCCGTGGTGGCAAATTCTCGCTTGGGGAAAAAGTTGTCAAATGCAAGTAGTTGAAAGTTGCAAAGTGGTGGAATTTTTTTTTGCAACTCGTGTGACCAAACAAACTATCCCAACACATCTGGGTTGGTACGATTATGCTAGGAATTGTCTTTTTTGGCACTGAAACACACAGAATCACTTTGAGCTACGTTCAACCAGTAGAATCCCTTAAGAGTTCAAAGTGAAAAATGATTGAAAAATTCAACATGCTCGTATTCGGACACCGTGATGCTTAGAAACTACTTGTCTAATCCTATACAATCATGTTGGGCCCCTCTACAATAACCTCTCTCATTTTTTTCTATCTTCGAGGCGTTTTCCCGTGGTGGTGAATCCTCGCTTGGGGAAAAAGTTATCAAATGCAAGTAGTTGAAAGTTGCAAAGTGGTGCAACTTTCATTTTGCAACTCGTGTGACCAAAAAAACTATCCCGATGCGTCTGGGTGGGTATGTTTATGCTAGGAAAGGTCCTCTTTGGCACTGAAACACGTGGAATCGCTCTGAGCTATGTTCAACTAGTAGAATCCCTTAAGAGTCCAAAGTGCAAATTGGCTATGAACTTCAACATTCTCGTATTCGAACACCATGATGCTTAGTAAATTTTTTTCTAAGCCTATGGGATCATGTTGGGCCCCTCTACAATAACCTCTCTTGGTGTTTTCTATTTCAGAGGCATTTTCCCATGGTGGTGAATTATCGCTTGGGGAAAAAGTTGTCAAATGCAAGTAGTTGAAAGTTGCAAAGTGGTGCAACTTTCATTCTACAACTCGTGTGAAAAAAGGTATTGTCCTGATGCATCTGAGTGGGTATATTTATGATAGGCATGGTCCTCTTTGGCACTAAAACATGTGGAATCATTCTGAACTATGTTCAACTGACATAATCCCTTAAGAGTCTAAAGTGCAAAATGGTTGCAAACTTTAGCATGCTTGTATTCAGACACCGTGATGCTTAGAAACTTCTTGTTTGAGCCTATGGGATATTTTTGAGCCCATCTATAATAACCTCTCTTGGTTTTTGCTATCCCGGAGATTTTTTTTCATGGTGGAGAATTCTCGCTTGGGGAAAAAGTTGTTAAATGCAAGTAGTTGAAAGTTGCATAGTGGTACAAATTTTCTTCTGCAACTCGTGTGACCAAACAAACTATCCCGATGCATCTGGGTGGGTATGTTTATGATAGGCATGGTCCTCTTTGGCACTGAAACATGCGGAATCGCTCTGAGCTATGTTCAACCGACTGAATCCTTTAAGAGTCCAAAGTAAAAAAAGGTTGTGAACTTCAGCATGCTCGTATTCGGACACTGTGATGCTTAGAAACTTCTCATCTTAGCCTATAGGATCATGTTGGGCCCCTCTACAATAACCTTTCTCAATTTTTTTCTATCTAGGAGGTGTTTTCCCATGGTGGCAAATTATCGCCTGGGGAAAAAGTTGTCAAATGCAAGTAGTTGAAAGTTGTAAAGTGGTGCAACTTTCGTTCTGCAACTCGTGTGACCAAACGAACTGCCCCAAATTGTTTGGGTGGGTACCTTTACACTAGGTATGGTCCTCTTTAGCACTGAAACATGCTGAGCTACATTCAACCGACATAATCCTTTAAGAGTCCAAAGTGCAAAATGGTTGCGAACTTCCGCATTCTTGTATTCGGACATCGTGACACCTAGAAACTTCATCTAAGCCTATGGAATCATGTTGGGCCCCTCTAAAATAACCTCTCTTAGTTTTCACTATTTCGGAGGTGTTTTCCCATGGTGATGAATTCTCGCTTGGGGAAAAAGTTGTCAAATACAAGTAGTTGAAAGTTGCAAAGTGGTGCAACTTTTGTTCTGCAACTCGTGTGACCAAACGGATTGTCCCAACATGTTCGGGTGGGTATGTTTAAACTATGCATGGTCCTCTTTGGCACTGAAACACTTGGAATCACTGTGAGCTACATTCAACTGACAAAATCCCTTAAGAGTCCAAAGTGTAAAATGGCTACGAACTTTAGCATGCTCATATTCGGACACCGTGATGCTTAGAAACTTCTTGCCTAGGCCTATGGGATCATGTTGGGCCACTCTACAATAACCTCTCTCAATTTTTTCTATCTTAGAGGCATTTACTCGTGGTGGTGAATTCTCGCTTGGGGAAAAAGTTGTCAAATGCAAGTAGTTGAAAGTTGCAATGTGGTGACACTTTCATTCTGCAACTCATGTGACCAAATTGACTATCTCCACACACCTGGGTGGCTAAATTTACACTAGGCATGGTCCTCTTTGGCACTAAAACAAGCGGAATCATTCTGAGCTACGTTCAACCGATAGAATCCCTTAAAAGTCCAAAGTGAAAAATCGCTATGAACTTCAACATGCTCATATTCAGACACCATGATGCTTAGAAACTTCTTTCCTGAGCCTATGGGATCATGTTGGGCCTCTCTATAATAAATTCTCTTTATTTTTCTATCTCGGAGGCATTTTCTCATGGTGGTGAATTCTCACTTGGGAAAGAAGTTGTCAAATGCAAGTAGTTGAAAGTTGCAAAGTGGTGCAACTTTCATTCTGCAACTTGTGTGACCAAAAGGACTGTCCTGAAACATTTGGATGGGTACGTTTACACCAAGCATGGTCCTCTTTAGCATTGAAACATGCAGAATCGCTTTGAGCTACGTTCAACCAACAAAATCCCTTAAGAGTCCAAAGTGCAAAATGGTTGTGAACTTCAACATGCTCATATTCGGACACTCTGATGCTTATAAAATTATTTTCTAAGCTTATGGGATCATGTTGGGCCCCTCTACAATAACCTCTCTCATTTTTTGCTATCTCAGAGGCATTTTCTCATGGTGGCGAATTCTCACTTGGAGAAAAAGTTGTCAAATGCAAGTAGTTGAAAGTTGCAAAGTGGTGCAACTTTCGTTCTGGAACTCATGTGAGCAAATGTACTGTCTTGATGCATTTGGGTGGATACATTTACACTAGGCATGGTCCTCTTTGGCACTAAAACATGGAATCACTTCGAGCTATGTTCAACCGACAGAATCCTTTAAGAGTCCAAAGTGCAAAATGTTTGTGAACTTCAGCATGCTCGTATTTGGACATCGTGATGCTTAGAAAATTATTTTTTGATCCCATGGGATCATGTTGGGCCCCTCTATAATAACCTCTCTCATTTTTCCCTATCTTGAAGGTGTTTTCCTGTGGTGGTGAATTCTCGCTTGGGAAAAAAGTTGTCAAATGCAAGTAGTTGAAAGTTGTAAAGTGGCGCAACTTTTGTTGTGCAACTCATGTGATCAAACGAACTATCCTGACACATCAAGGTGGGTATTTTTACACTAGGCATGGTCCTCTTTTGCATTGAAACACACAGAATCTCTCCGAACTACGTTCAACCGACAGAATCCCTTAAGAGTCGAAAGTGCAAAATGGCTGTGAACTTTAGCATGCTCGTATTCAGACACTATGACACTTAAAAATTTCTCATCTAATCCTATGGGATTATGTTGGACCCCTGTACAATAAACTCTCTCATTTTTTTTACCTCGGAGGTGTTTTCCCATGGTGGTGAATTCTCACTTGGGGAAAAAGTTATCAAATGCAAGTAGTTGAATGTGTTAAAATGAATTTTTAGCCATTCCACCCTATGTATCCTACTATAACTTAGTGGAATGGAATAATTAGGGGTACATAACATATGTGCATGGTTTCTGGAGTAGGGGAGGTGAGTTGAGTGGTTTGGTGTGATGCCTAGTTGGCAATTTGATGAGTTTTGTTGAAATTAAGTGGTTTAATAGTGGAAATGGTTGAAATCCTTTTGGGAAACAGTTTGTGAGAGAATTTTAAGCATGTGCAGGTTCTTTTAAGCATTTTTGTTGCATTGGAAAGGTGTTATGAGTTTTGGGAATAATATTTTCAATAAACCCACCCTAAACTTGCTAAAAATGAGGGTTTTGTAAAAGTGGGCTTAAAGGAGCGGTTCTCAGGTTAAATTTTGTGGATTTGGGGGTTTTGTGGTCTATTAAATGACTGTCTATAGTTATTTGGGATGGGAAGATAGTTTGGAGTATAGTTTCTTTGAAAATTTGGCCTAATTGGCCAATTAGGATAGCATAGGAGCCTTGTTTTGTTGGTTTTGGTCAAAAGCAACCTAGTGTGTTTTTGTGATACATTTTTGAAGGCTTAAAAGGGTGTCTAAAAAGGTGAGTAGCTTGTTTATTGGCAGTAAGATTTGTAAGAAAAGGTGAATAAGTTGGGTCTACAAACCTACAAGACAAATAGTGAAGTTTGAGGAGAATCACCCTTGATAGGGTTTGGAGGAACAAAGGCTTGGTGTATCAGTTGGATTTTTGTTTAGTTGATTGAAGGCCTCCAGACTTTGCATCATGTTATTTCTTACTATTATTCTTTGATATATTTTTTCCAAGCATCCATAGCTTGTTCAAAAGCACTTGTTTTATAATTTTAGCCTTAGCAACAAAGTAGTGAATTGATTGATAAAATGCTTTGGTAGACATGTATGAAAAATGTCGTAGCACTAGCATAGACAAGGTAGTGAACTATTTGAAATAAATTCCTCAAAGAAATTTGGTCCCATGGTGATGGAATGCCATGAAAAGCACATTGAAACCATATTTATTTGAGGCATTTTTTTGAACAGTTCAATGCCTTGTCTATGCTATTGCTTATTACTATGCTTTAATAGATTTTTTCCAAGGATTCATCTAGCTTGTTTGGAAGCACCCATTTTAGGATTTTAGCCATAGCCGCAAGGTAGTGAATTGTTTGATAAAATTCTTTGGTAAACATGTACGAAAAATGTGGTAGCATAGACAAGGGAGTGAATTTTTTGAAAAAAATCCTCAAAGAAACGTGGTCTCATGGTGATGGAATGCCATAACAATCTATAGAAGTTTTCTTTTCATGGCATTCCATCACCATGAGACCACATTTCTTTGAAGCATTTTTTTCAAGCAATTCATTGCCTTGTCTATGCTATTGCTTTCTATTATGCTTTGCTATATTTCTTCCAAGCATTCATAGCTTGTAAGAACATTTTATAGAGTTTTATCCATAGCAGCAAGGGAATTAACTGTTTGATATAATTCTTTGATAGACATGTATGAAAAATATGGCAGCATAGAAAAGGTAGTGAACTCTTTGAAAAAATGCCTCAAAAAAATGAGGTCTCCTGGTGATGGAATGCCATGACAATCAAAAGCAATTTGATTGTCATGGAATTTCATCACCATGAGACCACATTTATTTGAGGCATCTTTTCAACTAGTTCACTACCTTGTCTATGGCTTGTCATGGCATTCCATCACCACATTTATTTGATGCATTTTTTCAAACAATTCACTACCTTGTCTATGCTATTGCTTACTATTATCCTTTTGATATATTTTTTGAAGCATCCATAGCTTGTTCGAGATCACTTGTTTCAGAATTTTAGCCATAGCAACAAGGCAGTGAATTGTTTGACAAGATTCTTTGGTAGACATGTATGAAAAATGTGATAACATAGACAAGGCAGTGAACTATTTAAAAAAATACCTCAAAGAAATTTGGTCTCATAGAATGCCATGATAAGAAAATGCAATTGGCAGCTTCTCCTAGTTATTAGTTATGCAATGTGAAGAAATTGCATAATTGTTTAGGTTGACTTTGTACTTGAACAATATTGTAATTGAATTTTTTTCATCTATCATCTAGTTATTAGCTATGCAAAGTGAAGTAATGCTTTGACTTTGAAAGATGTGCAATGCAATGTAATCAACGATATGAATATAAACTACAAAAATCTATTTTTTACAATTCATTAGTTAAAATATTTATTTTATTTGCTCTCTATATCTCTATATATTATGGAAATACCTTTCAATTTTTTTAAATTTTTTTTTTATCTCTTGTTCTACAATTTTTCCCAATTTTTTCAAAAACTCTTATACTTTTGGTTTATCAAAATTTTCCCCAAAATATTTTTGTTGCTATGCATTGGAAGCATGAAGCATACATGTGAATACACACAATATAGGTGAAGTATACATGTGAATAAGTGAAGCATAGATGTGAATAAGTGAAGCATACATCTGAATAAGTGAGGCACAAGTAATTGAAGCATTCCAAAGGATACAAACCACCATGAATGGAGCTTATTGAGCAATCGATAGTAATTAATTAAGTATTAGATGTAAAAAAATCCATGCCTACAACATTCAAGCATACAATTTACATGATACACATGATAACATCATCCAAGAATGGCAGTAGAAAAATAATTTTTTCTTTAATAAAAAAGTTGAAAGGCTATACAATGATATATATTGATAAAAGTATATACAATATATCCAAAAAAACCATATAGGCTTAGTAAAAAGGAGCCATATGGACATAAAATGTCACTTATATATCGATAGTACAAAACATATGTTCCAAAATACCACATAGGCATACAACAAACAATCATAATACATAGTCATATATCTCTAGGGAAAGAAAAAGATCCTGTGTTGCCTTTGAAATTTGGCTGGATGGAGTGATTGTTGCTTCTCTTGTCTTTCGAACACGCTCGCTAGTCCTCCTCCCTTCACTCTAGACCTTCAACTGATACAATAAAAAGTAAAGATGTTAATACATAGAAATTGAATTATGGAATGACATATAACAAAATATATAATCACTTACCACATACATATAATCGTCATGCACATTTACAGCATCACCACGTCCACAATTTGGAGTGACAACCACCTGTAGCAATCATCAAGATAGAAATTAAACTACATAAAAGTATCATGAAAATTTTCTATAATAGACCATAAAAGAGAAAATATAATGTCAAATCAACTAATCTATTGCATACCTCTCTCAATGGATCATAATTTGCAGCAACTCCATGGTCCATCATGCCACCAACATCACCAGGGTTGTCTAATGTAAAAAACTACAAATGAAACAATATCTCAAGTATCAATATAAAGACCAAGAGGGGATAATGGAACATAACGTGAAATAAGAGAGGGTAATGGGATGGGAATAGAAGGGATTAATGGAACATAGGATTAACTAGTATAGATTGATGGGATGGGGTAGGATGGGATAACAAAATATAGGGTGGAAAATTAGAGGTTAATGGGATGTGATTACTAGGAAATAATGCAACATAGGGTGAATTAGGAGGTGTCTAGGGTTTGAGTATTGTACATGAAGTGTGATCTTGACCTGTGTGTAGCAATAATAGAGAAGATTTATCTAGGATGAAACATGGATAAAGATGCTATAACATAGGATGATATAAAGGAACATAGGGGATCATGGAACATCTAGGGTGAAATAATAATGGGTACAATAAGATGGGAGCAAAAGGACATAATGACACATATCATGGACTAGAAGATATTAGTGGGATGGGCTAGGAGGGGATCATGGAAAATAGGGTGAACTATTAAATGTTAATGGTATGGGATTAGGAAGGAATAAATGAATAAAAAGTGAATTAGGAGAAGATAATGTGACACGATCAAGGAATACAAATGAAATGTTTTTGTTTCTCATCATTTTTTTATATTTATATATACGCAAAATTATGAAAACTAGCTAACATAGTTTTACAACACCATTAATGAATAAAGGCTAACTAAGTGTAAGTTGTTTGAGGATATGAATTGCGAGGTGTGGAGGAAGAAGGTGCACCAGGAAACTATTTGAAATCCAAAGCATATTATGAGACAAACATTCAAATATAGCATTCAACTGTTCAAATGCAATAATGATATCTTTAATACTAGTTGCATACCTATCGACTCATCATCGAGAATGTATAAGGGTTTGTAGGAATAGAGAATGCCTCATGAACAGTCTGACCCTAGAATTTAATCATATCAAAATTCTACTAATTTAGTTATTCTTAAATTTTAAAATATAATTTAATAAATAACATTAAAATAACTTGCTAAATTTTACCTGAGTGTCAATGTTGAATGTATCATTCAGAATATTATATGTGAAATCCATCACCTCAACAACTGATGTAGGTTGTGTAGCTACATCACAAGCACTCTAATAATTGTACGTGAAACAACACCACAAGCGCCACAATGGTGGGGTGGAGCTCGGGGCCTACATGTCTCCTACACACCAGGCTCTACTAGAGGACTCACACACTATAAAATGGTTTAGGTGAGTGATTCAATCGACTTCAGCGTGTCCACCTCTACACTGTCCTTAACAATGGAAGGAATGGCGACGTGCTCCACCATGGATCTGGCCAAGGGTCTCGGTGCCAACTATGGATTATGTCGTGCAGCAGGTCTATCATGTGTGGAGCCCCCAACTCTACCCTAAAAGTCTAAGATGTCAAAATAGTTTGGCATTTTATTTAGGACAAACTCGTAATAGAGTTTCCTCAAAAAGTATTGTGGCACCTCATGGTTATTTCATGGAGGTTGGTCAAATACCATCCACCACCACTTCCAAAATTTATTTTTAATTAAATCATGGTTGGCATCAATGGATGGGGAACCTCCTACATGCATGAGACAAAGGTTCATTGGTTCTCAGGTCTATAAATAGGGCACACAAGTCGGCTTTGCTAATTTTTTGTTTTTTGACATCTGCATATGACAAACCACTAGAATAAAATTTTCTCAACTCATGCCTCTTATTTGACCAAAAATTTATTTGCTCGCTCATTTCTCCTAATGAGTTACAATTGACTTCAACGATTCAACAATCCCTCTCCTATAAGGGTGGGTTTCAGCATGCTCGGTTAATCTTCCAATTAACTTTTGAATGTCTCTTTTATTATTTTCAATTTGATTTTGAATATTTTCTTGTGTTCCTTGAGGATGCCTATGAATTGATGGAGGGGTTTTGAGTTGTTCTTGTATAGGAGGCTTTTCGTGAGGGGTTGATTTTGAATTCTAAATGTTTCGGGGTGGAGATTCATTCCCTGAGAATTAGAACAAAGTTTTATTGTAAAAACCTATTTAAATTTTCATTCTAAATCAAATTCAAAATAAATAGAATAAAAATGCATACCTCTTTGCAATCTTCGACCTCTCCAACGTGTTGGCAACATCCTCATGGAAAATCACAAGATAAGGATGCAAACAATGGATGACATTTTACGAGCACGAGTTGCAGACCTCAAATCCTCCAAGTCAAGCTGTGGGTTGAAGAGAAATGAGGGTTTGAAATATATTTGTGGCTTTTTATTTAAGTTTTCCATTTGGCGAGCGTCGAATTTGGCATGCGCCAAATGGCTTATTTTACAAATTGGTGCACTTACCCAACTCTTTGATATGTCGCTTCATTTTGTGAAATGAGAATTATTGGTTGTGCTTATATAGTTGATGATGTTGTTTGTATATATTATCTTAATACTAGTAGTTTCCTTGTTGTTTATTATCCGTTTGATAATAATAATAATTTTGCAGGTAGCTAACAACATTGATGTTTTGGTTATTCTAGGGAATGTATCCCTTCTACCATATCCATTTTTATAACACTTATTATTGTCATGCTTTGCAAGGGGTGCATTAGTAAACCCTTGTATTATTGTGCTATTTTTTTTTTTTTGAATTTTTGTAGAAGGTTCATTTCCATTATTATCATTTTTGTATGGTCATGAGGCTTCCACTCATTCCATAAATTATTTTCTCACTTTTTGTGGAAACTTGGTCAATTATTAATGCCCTCTTGATAATGATTCTTCATAGGATTTATAAGTAAAATTTTGAATTTATTCTTTGGTGTCCTTATTAAAGGTATACAGAAATAGATCACATTGTTCCCAATGACCATGTTAGGTGCACTTGTCAATGAATATAATAATTAAATCCAACATGTGATGAAGTGCACTAAAAAATTATTAGCATATTTTTGACACACATAATAATTTTCATATTCTTGTCCTTACTAGTTTGTTCATATCAAATGCCATGACAACCTCATTTATGATTTTCCAAGATGAATGTATCAAAGGCTTTGGGAGGTGATAGTACAAGTCTAAATAAATCCCTTTGAGGGATTTTGGAATTATTCTAGCCACAACTCTATCCCAATAGAGGATTTCCCTTCTTTCTATCATGTACACTTTGAAGTGTGAGTTAGGGTCTCCCTCCACTTTAATCTCCAGATCTAGGAAGGGGATGCAATATTAAGACACTACAAATTTTAAGATCTAGGGATTCATTTAAGTAGTCCAAATAAGTCCTTGACAAGAAGCTTTGCATAGTAGATAAGGTTCTTGTGAGCATGGGCCACATAGGAGGGACTTGTGAACTAGGTTGAGCTCGAAAGTGATAATTGGTTTGGCATCCAAATATGATTATATAATTTTTTTATGTTTTTTTTAGTTGATATCTTAGTAGTGCCATATAATTTTGTATTATGGGAATCCCATTAGGCTACATGTTGTAAACTTGTTGTTTCTAAAGAGGAACAAACACCTCATTACTCACATTTTGAGAATAGAAAATTTAAAAATGGGCTGATTGTGTTACCCCTAACTGTGATCAACTTTAGTGATAGTAACAAGAATAGTATGTAGTTGTTGCCTTAATTATCTAGGCCTTTCTTTTATTTTGTCTTGAAGATTTTTTTTGACACCTCCAATCTCAGTCACCTGAATTTGTTGGACCAAGATGTCTATTGTATCTATGGTCATTGTTTCCTTTTCTCTTTGAGTTTCACCACCTTAAGGTGGATTGTCTTTTCATTGGATTGAGTGGCCCTATTTTTCATTCCTCTAAAAAAATTTCTAGAAGTACATAGGGTGTTACAAAATATTCAAATTAGTAGGCAACATGAAGGGATTCCTAAGCCTCATGATCCTCTTACAAATTTATTTCTAATTATTCCAACTTATTTTCTAATTGGATGGTTATATCTCTATAAATTTTAATAGGAACATGACCAATACAATTGATTTTCATTGCTTTTCATTGTCTTCTTGGTATTTGATTCTATCAATTGTATTGTAGTAAATTGTTACCCCTAATAATTTTACACTAGGTTTAGCACCTTATTATGCATGTATAATTAATTACATTCATAATTTATTCATTTCGGGACCAAATTGGGAAAATATATTTAATCCCTAAACATGAATAGTTTTTAGGGCCAAAAAGTCTCGAACTAAGGCACAAGGCACCCTAGTCCAAGGAATTTTCTTTTACATTATTACCACCTCTAGTGTTGGCCTTTACTATTTTAAAAGTGATGCCTAATCAACCTACCATCCAAAAATCAGCTTGGTTGCATATATAAATAAGTCTCCCCCCTCATTTGAACATCTACAATGATGATATATAATGCACTATGATGAATTATGAATTAGTATCCTCTAATTGTGAAGATACATGTGACTTCCTCTCTAAATTCTTGCTACAACTCTCTATTGTGTTTTGTGGACTAAACCTTGCAAAAATTCAAGGTAATTTGTTCAATCTTCAACAACTCATTATGGAAACCTATGGTGCACAATCACTTCAACAAGGGTTGCATACCTAAGGTAACATTATCTTATGTAATTCATTTATTATAGTTATTATTTGTTTACTTTTCCCCTTACCTCGTAAGGGCATGTGATTGTACTATCATTATCATTATTGTTTGGAGGTGGGAAAACCAAAAGAAGGGTTTGAATAATGAAAACTCCTATACAACACAACCTTTCCCCTCTTCTCACATGTATAAATATGGATCAAAAACTTCTATCAGTAATAGGTTGCATGATCTATAGAGTAGACTAATACACTTTTTTTCAAGCCTTATGATCATCCCAAAACCATCGGACTAGGACACCCCATGCCCTTGTCCTTGCATGTCAATCCCAACTTTCAACCACATGTGCTCCTTTATTTGCACACCTCATATCTGTACCTATTTTGCAATTTTCTATTTTTAGCTATGTGATCATTCGTATTTCCAAATTAGGGATCATATCAATTAGGTTAATAAAATCACACTCACATAATCTCACCTCAAATTACAAAAAATAAACATAACCCAAGAAATTTGGCTCTCCTTTGAGGTAGTTAACCAATCACAAAAACCCTAGTTGATTTATGCTCCAATGTTAAGAAAAGAAAAGCTAGATCTAGGCTAATTCATTTGTTAGATCTAGGATCACTTCTCCCACTTAACATTAATGTGGTGTTTAGAGACACTATTTAGGATTTTGACAACTCAAATAGGTTAATTTTTTCTCCTAGGTCAAATTCCTTGTTAGAGTGGATTAGCAACAATGAACACTATCAAATAAACCATATGTAGATAATTTGATGGTGTATATGATGATTATGTAGATATTCTTTTATATTCTCCTTTAGAATTGAAATGTGCTCTACTTAGCTTGTAATGTAATCATGATTCTTATTTTATTAATTAATTACACATTGAATATCTTTAAATACTTTGACATAGTTGTTGGATCTTGTGGTTGTATTGCTGATATGTGGTTGTTATTGATGTCAACACTATTAGCATTGGTGATTATGAAGGTTGTATATGTCGAGGAGATTGAGAAAATTAGAATAAATATGTTACAGGCAGTCTCTGATGCTATGAAGATCCAAGTGGTGAAACTTGTTGCCTTTGAGTTAAGTGAATTTGGTGAATCTACTCCTAAGACCAAATCTGCATTCAAGGCTATTATATCCAAGAAAAGCAAGAAGAGATATGATCTGGGAGAGAGTTCCAAAAAGACATTCAAGTATGAAGATGAGATGAAATAGATTAAAGATGAAGAAAAAGAATTAGAAGAACTGGAAGCATTGATTGTGAAAAGAGAAGCCAGAGGTCATGGTAAGTACAAAGGAAAGTTACCTATCAAATGTTTTTCTTGCAGTAAAATAGGTCATTTTGCATCAAGGTGTCGTGAAAGAGTCTCTAACTATAAACTTGATAAGACTAGATTTCAAAAGAAATTCTATTATGTTGAAGAAGGTGTTACTGATGATGAATCTGATAAAGAAACTAGAAATGAAGATGAATGGGTAGTCATTGCTATCAAAGAAAATGGTTAGGTGTCCACTAAATCTACTAGTAATGTGAATGTTGAGAAGGCTCTTTTAGGAAAAATTGAAGAAAAGGATGAGTTGGTAATTGACAGCAGATGCTCACATCATATGACTGGTGACAAAAACAAGTTTATAAGCTTGGAAAACTATGATGGCGGTGTTGTAAGATTTAGAGACAACACTTCTGGTGTGATTTGTGGGAGAGACACTATTTCTTTTGGTGGTAAGAATAATACTGATGATGTTCTTTATGTAGAAGGCTTAAAGCATAACTTGTTAAGTGTTGGATAGATGGTAAACAAGGGTTACAATCTTCAGTTCAAGGATGGTAAGTGAATGATAAGGGCAAGTTCTAGAAATGTGATTGCTTCAGGTACAAAGACAAGAGGTAATATTTTTCACTTGAGTGTTGCTAGTGAAAGTTGTTTAATTTCTCAAGTTGATGTAAGTTGGTTATGGAATAGGAGGTCGTGTCATGTGAACTTTGATAACATTTTCAAAATAAGCTCTACTTAAGCAGTCAAAGATATTCCTAAGTTATTAAAGCCTACTAACACTATGTACAAGGAATGTCAGATGGGAAAGTAGACTAGAAATTCCTTCCAGAGCAAACAATATAACTCTAATAGAGTACTGTAATTGATACATACTGATTTATGTGGTCCATCTAGAATCAAAAGTCTTCAAGTTGAAGTGGTTAGAAACAAAGCAAGACTAGTTTGCAAAGGGTACTCACAGATGGAAGGTATTGATTTTGAAGAAACTTTTGCTCCTATTGCTAGAATTGAAGCTATAAGTTTATTTCTTGCTTATGCTACTTTCAATAATTACAAAGTCTATCAAATGGATGTAAAGTCAACATTTCTAAATGGTGAGCTAGAAGAAGAAGTCTATGTTGAGCAACTGGATGGATTTCAATTGACTAACAAAGAAAAAATGGTATGTCGATTGAAGAAAGTTCTATATGGACTTAAGCAAGCTCCTAGAGCATGGTATGATAGATTGGATAAATACTTGTTGAAGCTTGGATTCAATAAAGGTACTATTGACAGTAATATGTATTTCAAGTTGGATCAAAATAAAGAGTTGATCATTGAAGTATTTTTTGATGACATTATTTTTGAAGGTGATGATGATTTGTGTATGAAGTTTGCTGATGAAATGAAAAGTGAGTTTGAAATTTCAATGATTGGAGAACTGAAATTCTTTTTAGGATTACAAATCACTCAGTTAGAAGATGGAATCTTTATATCCCAATCCAAATATGTAAAAGAGTTACTAAAATTTTTTGGCATGGAAGACTCAAAGCTAGTTGGTACACCTATGGTAACCGGATGCAAACTTACACAGAATGACGATTATCCTAAAGAAAATCAAACAAGATATAGGTCAATGATTGGTGGATTACTCTATTTGACTTAGACTAGGCCAGATATAATGAATGTTGTATGCATAGTTGCTAGATAAAGAGTCTCATGTGACTGCTATGAAAAGAGTCTTCAGATATCTGAAAGGGATAGTTGACTTTGGTCTTTAGTATCCTAAGGATGATGATCTTATCCCAAGTGATTTTACTGATGCAGATTGGGTAGGAGATGTGGATGACAGGAAGAGTACTAGTGGTGGTGCATTCTTCTTGGGAAAGAAGTTGGTATCTTGGCTAAGCAAAAATCAGAATTTTGTTTAATTATCTACTGTTGAGGTAGAATATATTGTTGCTGCAAATAGTTGTACTCAAGTATTGTGGATGAAGTAGATGTTGAGAGATGTTAGAATTGATTATGAAGAACCCATTGCCATATTTTGTGAAAATTCAAGTGCCATAAACATTTCTAAGAATTCAATGTTGCATTCAAATACAAAGCATATATCCATTAAATATCACTTCTTGAGAGATAAAGTAAGTGAAAAAGAAGTTAGACTGGATTATGTACCTACCAAGGAGAAAATTGCAGACATCTTTACTAAACCATTTCCTAAGGATACTTTTGAGTACCTCAAAGGAAAGTTAGGGGTGATTTCCCCTTCTAATCAGAACTAAGTGATGCAGGTCTTTGCATTAGTCCATGAATTCATAGCCATATCTTATTCTGGATTGATGTTGTGGTGGCTAGTACTCAGGGGGAGTAGTCATATGTGCTAAATATGTGGTTCAGAGCATGTGTACCTTTTCCATTGATGTCAAAGGGGGAGAAGAACAATGTGAAAAACTCTTGAAGGGGGAGAAGAGTCAAGAAAGGGAGAGAAGAACTATGAGAGAACTACAGATCAAAGGGAGAGAAGTATGTGAACAACCAGTTGTGTTGATGGTATAATTTTTCACATCATGTGTTGCCATCAATGCCAAAGGGGGAGATTGTTGGATGTTGTGGTTGTATTGCTGATATATGGTTTTCATTGATATCAACACTATTAGCATTGGTGATTCTGAAGGCTGTACATGTCGAGGAGATTGAGAAAATTAGAATAAATATGTTATAGGTAGTCTGTGATGTTGTGAAGATCCAAGTGTTGAAAAGTGTTTTATGTTGAGTTTCAGGTGTCGCACATTAAATAGTTTGTTTCTGAGCTTATCTAGCATGTTTTCCAAAAGTTTCAGAGGTGCACATCAAGAATTGAGGAAGTTACGAATTTTTGTGTTCCTAAAGTCACTCTGTCACTGTAGCAGGTGTTTTTGGAAGAAGCGGATGAAATTCTAGCAATTTCAGTTGTTACGCATGTTCATGTGATGTTCATGGATGAGTCTATATCATGCTCTATCCTTTCTATATGTCTGCATTGTTTGGTGTGATTGTGATCGGATATTTTTCCAATGTATGCTCAAGTTTTCATGTTCTTGGCCGACATGATGGTGGTAACATGTTGCGGATCCATAAGGATTAATATTTTATTGTTTAGCATGTTCAAGGATATTGATTTAGGTCCTCACTATGTTGTGACCGACTTAGGTTGGTGCACATTAAGATTTGTTCATGTATTAAGGCTGATAGTTGTAATTTATTCTTTATTCTTGGCTGACATAGTTGTTGATGTAAATCTGTGTAGCGGATATATAAGAACGATTGTTTCTTCATTTTGAAGAGAGTGTGTGTGTATGCTCAGTGTATGTATGTGAAATATATGTGTGAATAAAGATTAAATCATTGAGGAGCAGAGTGTGAAGAATTTTTTATGTGCCTAACTGGAATTGTCATCAGGATTTTGTAGAAGCTAATTTCTCAGTTCAACCTCATCAAATGGATTTAATCTGATTTTCCTATGTAAGGAAGTGACCTTCCTTTGAGCAGAGAGCTCTAGGCAATGTGCCTGAATGCATGTGTATTCCCTATTTATTTCTTTCATTATACTTCTAACAGGGTATAATCTTGTGGACTAACATCCACCATGGTTTTTCCCCTAACAAGGTTTCCACATATAAAAATATTGGTGTTCATGTGTCTCTAATGTGTTATTGATTTATGCTTCCACTGTTAATTATCAGATCTAAGATTAAATGTTGTTTAAAGTTAAATAAGTCTTAATTCTATGACAACTGATTCACCCCCCCTCTCAATTGTCTATTCTTGTTTTTCCAACAATAAAAACATGCCACACAAAACATGTATTAGTTAGCTCATAATAACTAGTACAAAGGGATGGTAAAGCTAAAATTTGAGTTTGATAATTGAAATTATGGTGTCACTCCTAGGCACCTTGGGATTGAACTAGGTCAATCCTAAGTAGTGTGGAAATGAACCATGGTTATGAAGTGATACCTTCAAGGTCATGGGTGAATGTATAAAAGTAAGTGCAAATAAAGGTGAAATTAGAATGGGAGTAAGTGATAGTTTCGAGGTCAAGGGAAAAAGTAGGAAAGTAAGTGTGAATAGGGCTAAAACTAGAATGATTAGCAAACAAATGCAAGAAAATTGGTCTTAATAGGGATGAAACAAATGTTGATAGCAATTGGGCCATGGGCCAAACCAAATACAAGAGTATGTTTCTCATATTGATATGTTATTACATTAAGTCACTTTGACAAGGTGAACACAAACTAAATGGAAAATGGTATGGTTATATTAATTTCATGATTAAAAGTACATTAGCAATAAATATACTAATTTCATGATGTAAAATACAATAACAACCAATTGTTTATTTTTTTTCAAAAAGTATAGTACTTAAATAATGGTTTCATACAAAATACTTTAAAAAAAAAAATCTCAATCACTTTTTTGGTATGGGATGGTGAACATAGGTCCAAACTCTTAAAACCCACATCAAACTCTTTAGAGTAAACATACACCTTATATGTATGAAATTTTTGAATTCTTTTAATACTAACATTATGGTTGTTGTATATCCTTAAAACTAACATCTACCCTATTAAAAGATATAATAAGTTCATACCAGTTAAAAGTACTTTCTTATTCTAAAAAGCATAATTTTCAAAAGCCAAAACATCTAATCAAATAATAATGTGAAGAAAACTTTAAAACTATGTATAGGATGTACACCTTATATAAATAAAAATATTGAATTATTTTAATATGATAGTTGTATATCGTTGAATGAATGAATGAATGCTTTTAATTATATCCATGAGACCAGCCAGTCTATGGGACCCAGGAAACATAACTGAAACCAATTTTTGTAACAAACAGAGCAGCTATCGACCTCACAATTACTCCTTGTAGCCCTCTAACTATTTGTTGATTTTGTTTCTTTTACTATGTATTTTGATCTGGTAACTTGTTGTTTCATCAATCTTCTCCTTTTCAAACAAGGCATCTAACGATTTGACTTTAAATAGATCTGATTAATTACACCTGATGTCCTCGTAAGCCTTACATTGCATGACATAGTGCCACTCTATTTCCACTAAACCCAAAAAATAGAAACAAAAAATCTTGAAAACTACATCTACCCTATTAAAATAAATAATGAGTTCATACTTTCCTAACAAAAAAACACTTAGTCATACTCTAAATGGTAATATTTGATGTTGCAGCATAATTACACCACACATGCCCTTTGGCTGGCATGGTATGGATATCACATCGTGAAGCTTCATAGGCGTAATCAATTAATGCACAGTCTTGATTAAGAGTTTCACCTATTTAATTTACCACATTCAGTTCAATTTACGTACTTCCATAAATTAGGTGTCGAGTGATAATGCCAGGTAGGTTTGTTGATGGGTACATAATTGTTTCAATTCTAATTTAATGCACATGTAAGATATGATCACTGGAGATTGGAGGTTAATATATATTTTTTTTCGTTTTGGCATTTCAGAAGCACAGTGGTTGTGCAACATCGTGGTGTCATAGGGTTTTGTTCTATCAATGGAGGTGAGGCTGTGAGTCCCATTGGCCAGGATTTCAGTACTTCATTTTTGTCTTTATGCATCCAAGTGATATATGAGGGGGAGCAACCTATAGATGTGCTTAGTGCGAAGAAAGCAATAAAGGACATTCTTTTGCCCTCCAACCCCCTTTTTTCCTACATAATGGTGTGTAGT
The DNA here is from genome assembly GCA_007115665.2 of Sequoiadendron giganteum. NCBI lineage: Eukaryota > Viridiplantae > Streptophyta > Pinopsida > Cupressales > Cupressaceae > Sequoiadendron > Sequoiadendron giganteum. Next base: position 294,023,802 of record CM021109.1, on the reverse strand, counting down.
GTCTACATAACATTTTATTATCAAGCAATGAGTTAAATTTTTAAGAGTTTTTTAGTCTGATACAGATGGTTTGTTTAAGATTTATTTTATTTGATGTTGTCATTAGAACGAAGTAAATTGAAATTTTTTACTAATGTTGACAAGATCTGAAAATTAAACATCATTTAAATTGGATATAATAATTTATAATTATGAGATATTTTTGTAAATTATTATGATGAAATATGCAATTAGTTTTCCAGAGTCCATGATATCATTCTTGTTTGGTGGTAGACCGAGGACAGGCATGGAGTGTCGCATTGGGTGAAAAATGAAGTGAACATGGATGATCATATAATTATTCCAAAGTTTCCTCCTGGGAAAACTGAATATGATGAGTTTGTGAATGATTATATCTATAATGTACACCTTAACCCTCTTCCTAAAAATCAGCCTATGTGGGAGTTCCATTTTCTGAACTACAACACAAGCAAGGCAAGAGCCACAGGCATTATAAACATGCACCATTCTTTAGGTGATGGTACTTCTCTCATGTCCTTAATATTTTGTTGTGTCATCAGAGCAGATGATCCCAATCTTCCCCTCACCTTTCCTACTTTCAAATCTCTGCCTCATAAATCTACTCCACCATACTATTCTTGGCTTTCAACTGAGTTTATGTATTACATGTTGCATAGGTTGTATGTGCTTGTGCTTGTATTGTGGTACACAATTTCTAATTTCATTATGAGCTTACTGAGAATGAGTACGTTGATGGACAATATAAAGCTACCCATTCGAGGGCCTGCTAGGGTTGAGATGTTGCGAAAAGTTATGATCCATGTCATCTTCCCCATGGACGAGGTCAAAAGAATAAAAAATTCCATCGACAAAGTAACTCTTTTCATCTTACCCTCATTTCATATCTACTCTTTCTAATTCATTCATCATGCCATGCTTATTTGGGTAACATTTTTTGTAGATGGTGAATGTTGTGATAATGGGCGTAATCTTCTATGGTTTTCAATGATACCTACAAATTACTCATTCTCATGGTGATATTTGCCACAATAGACATACTCAAGAATTTCAATTTTGACTATGACTCCTTAATAACTCTTTCTTTTCAAGTATAATACAGTCAATGACATAGTTATTTGTAAGAGAAAGCATGGGAGTGAGTAAGGAAATGACAAAATGGTGCAATCATGGTAAGGAGGGTCCTTAAAGAGAACAGTCTAAACCATGCAACAAGAGTATCACAATAGAATCAACATAATTTATGGAGGAAAATGTAGGTGCAAACATTCTCATTATATAAAATATTGATTACATATAGTCGATCACATTCAGGCTTACAGATTTGGCACACAGGCCTGATTACAACATGCTCAAAATACAGTGTTTATACATGCGAGTGAAATCCTATAGATTGGATCTAATATAAAACATGTCCTTCATAATAATCTATCTCCCCCTTCTAATGATTCAATACTAGCTTTATATCATATCTGCGAGTCTAGAAACATTCGCGTCAGCCAAAGATTGCTACAATCTCTAAGAAGAAATGTGTAAAGTGTGCAAGAATAGGTCGGCCTCAAATCAGAAATTCATCCAAGGTAGATGTGTATGATGAAGTGTGGACCTAAGTGTAAGGTCAGGGACACTCCATAGAATAAATATTAACACATCGTGAGGATCCGCAAGTCACGAGAAAGGTCCATGATCGATCCAACTAGTCATTAGGTTTTGAAGTTATTCTAGGGGCAGCCCCAAAAATGTCACGTACGCCAGAAGCGATAAATTTCCGGAAAAAGATCCAAATGAGCTGGAAACTTGGAAAATGAAGAATGAACATGTCCACAATGAAATCCTAGGTACGCATGATCTGGCAAGCAAACATGAAGAAACACCGGATCTACCAACTCGAACCAGAACAAGAACAAAACTGAATGAAGGTATTTTTGGTTGATGCAATATTTCCAAGAACCAAGGGTGCTCATGCATTATACATCCAAGGTTAATGAAAATTGAGCCTCTCACTTTGCCGGTGCCAAAGGAAAACCAATACGGTCTACCTCAGCTTGAAAAATCCAAGAAGAATCCTCCACTGGTCTATCTTTCTACTTCACAAGATATTCTTTGTACTGACATCCACGAGTCTTTCTCCCATCTCTAACATCCAAAAATCCATCTATCTCTTCTGATTGTTGTTTATGAAGTTGTTCTTCCAACTTAATCTTATTATCCTCACTAAATTCTTCTTCATGGTACTGATGTAGGTTTGCAATGTTGAATATAGGTGATATACTCATGCCATTCGATAACTCCACTTCATATGTATCCCCTGAGTCAAATTTCTTCAATATCCTACAAGGTCCAAACTTCCTCATCTTCAATTTACTATATGTTCCTACTAGAAATATTTCTTTCCTCAAGTACACCATCACTTCATCTCCAGCTCTGAACTCTTTATGTCTCCTCTTTTCATATTCTTTCTCCTTATACTTTTGGTTCATGTTCTTCAAATGATGCTTCACTTGAGTATGCACTGTCTTCATATGTTCTATGAATTCTTATGCTTCTACACTCCTCTTATCTTCCTTACTAATGTCTCTTAGCTCTGATATACCTCTAGGATGAACTCCTGTAATAATCTCAAAAGGGGTCTTTCCAATACTCTTGTTCATTGAATTATTGTAGGAAAACTCTGCTTGTGCTAGGACTAGATCCCAAATTTCGGTCTTCTCTCCAACCAAACATCTTAGCAAATTTCCCAAACTTTGATTGACTACCTCTATCTGTCCATTTGTCTGTGGGTGAAAAGTAGAACTGAACTTCAAATCTATTTTCAACTTCTTCCAAAGTGTCCTCCAAAAATATCCAACAAACTTTGTATCTCTGTCTAAAACAATAATCCTAGTTAATCCATGCAATCTGACCACTTCTCTGAAGAACATATCTGCTACATGTATTGCATCTGTTGTCTTCTTACAAGGTATGAAATGTGCCATCTTATAAAATCTATCCACTACCACAAATATTGAATCATTACCTCTCTGTGTCTTAAGCAACCCAAGTATGAGATCCATATTGATATCCTCCCAAGGTACTTCTGGTACCGTTAGTGGCTTATATAGTCCAACATTGTGACTACTTCCTTTTGCAACTTGAAAAACTTTGTAACTCTACACAAATCTCCTTACATCCTTATGAATCTGTGGCCAAAATTAGTTCTCACTCACCAATGCTATTGTCTTGTCAATTCCAAAATGTCCTACCAATCCTCCACTATGTTTCTCTTTTACCAAGTTATCCCTCATTGAAATTTGGGGTATACACAACTGGTTTTTTCTAAACAACATGTCCTCTTGGATGAAATAATCCAACCATTGACTTCTATCCTCCAGGATTGGTTCTCCACATGCTCTCCAAGGTTCTGCAAAAATCGGTTCTTCCTTATACAAGTTCCTCATTTCATCAAAGCCTAATACCTCCACTCTCATTTGTGCCAGTAAATTCCTTCTCCTACTCAAAGCATCAGCAACTTTATTTGACTTTCTGCTCCTATGTTTCAAGACAAAATTGTAACTTTGTAAGAACTCTACCCATCTCATGTTTTTCTAATTCAACTTACCTTGACTGTTCAAATAATGTAAAGCTTGATGATCCATATACAATACAAACTCCTTAGATAACAAGTAATGTTTCCACTTTTTCAAAGCTTGAACTATGGCATAAAACTCCTGATCATACATTGAATACCTTATCCTTGCATCATTCAACTTCTCACTGAAATAGGCTACTGGTCTTCCTTCTTGACTTAACACTGCTCCAATTGCATTTTCGCTTGCATCACAGTCTACTTGAAATACCTTATCAAAATATGGTAAAGCCAACAAAGGCTGCTCAGTCACCTTTTGGTTCAATAATTCAAAACTCCTATCTACTCCAGATGTCCATCTAAAATCCTTCCTGTCTCCTCTCATTGTCTCTATCATAGGGTTACAAATAGAACCAAAATTCCTAATGAACTTTTAGTAGAAACTATCCAATCCATGAAATTATCTTATCTCTCCAATGATTTCAAGTGTAGGCCATTCAACAATAGATCTCACTTTCTCAGGATATCTTCAATCCATCCATTGATATCAAAAATTCTAGATATACCAATTCCTCCTTCATGAAACTACACTTCTTTAGGTTTATCCACAACTCTTCTTCTTTCAGCCTCTGCAAAACTTGTCTTATGTGCCACAAATGTTCTTCTCTAGTCTTACTGAAAATCAAAATGTCATCCAATTATACAATCACAAATTTACCCAAGAATTTCTTCAATACCTCATTCATCAACCTCATGAAAGTACTCGGTGCATTTTTCAACCCAAAAGGCATCACCAACCACTCATACAATCCTTCATTTGTCTTGAATGTTGTTTTCCACTCATCTCCTTCTCTGATTCTGATATGATGATATCCACTCTACAAATCTATCTTTATAAAATACTTAGCTCCACTCAAATAATCCATAATGTCATCCATTTGTGGCAAAGGAAATCTATACTTCACTGTGATCTTGTTTATGGCTCTAGAGTTGGTACACATTCTCCATTCTCCATCTTTCTTAGGTACAATCACATCAAGTACTATGTAAGGACTTAAGCTTTCTCTGATCATACGTTTCCTCAACAACTCTTTCATTTTTCTTTCAATTCTTCATTCTCTACTAGTGTCATCCAGTGTGTTGCTTTGTCCTTCTACATGCTTCAAATCTTAAAATTCCTTAGGCACCAATGCATAGCACAATTTCTCATGCCTTGGTCCATCTAGAAATCTTCTTCCATCAACCAAACATATTCTAGTAGTCATGCAAATCTTAGCCTTAGGAACATCTTCTAAGGGTAATAAAGTCTGCTTCATCCCATTAGCAACAATGGTGTATATGTTCTTCTTTCCATCATGAATAGCTTGTCAATCATACTACCAAGGCCTTCCCAACAAGATATGGCATATATCCATGGGCATAATATCACACAAAACTTCATCATGGTAGTTTCCTATATTCAATTTCACCAAGCATTGCTCACTTACTAGTATTTTATGCTCATCTTGAATCCATGCTATCTGATAGGGTTTAGGGTGTTTCAACCTTTCCAACTTCAATTTGGTTACCATTTCTTTAGAAGTCAGATTCTCTGAACTTCCAGTATCAATGATCACTTTGCAACATTTACCAGCTACCTTAAATCTAGTCCTGAACAAATTCTTTCTCTGCAACGGTTCTTTCTCCAATTCACTTTGACACAATACTCTCCTATTCACTAATACCTCTCCTTCTTCTAATTGATTAGATGATCCAACATGATCCTCCTCAACAAGGGTTCTCCTATTGTTCTAATTCTTTATGCATAACTCTCCTTATTTGCATTCAAAGACTCTATGTCCTTCTCCACTGCATTTAAAACAAGTTCCCCTGAATACTCTTTTCTCTTGTCATCTATCATCTTTTATATACCCTTCATTTCTATACCCACCATATCCTCCGCTTTTGTAAGAGTTTCCATCATTTCTTCGGTATGAATTTTCACTCTTATTGACCTCCTTATTCTGATCTGCAAAGAATCCTCTTCCTCCTCCAGTAAATATTCTTCCTCTATGAAATCTTCCACCTATTCCTCTTTGTATCTATTCATGTATTTTATTCAAATTCTCCTATGCTTCTAGGGCACACTGATATGCCTCTTCCACACTTAACAACTTAATCAATCTGATTTCATCTTGAATAGATGACCTCAAACCATTCACATATCTGGCTACTTGTTCAATTTCATCTTCTGAATATCCAAATCAAATATTCAACTTATAGAAATCCTCTGTATACTTTGTCAAGCTTGATTCTTTCTGCTTTAGGTTCTGCAATTTCTTGAACAAACTAATCTGATAGTCTGCAGGCATAAACTTCATCTTCAATTTATTCACCATCCAATCCCATGATCTTATCTTATCTTCTCCTTTCCTTTTCTTTATTTATCTATCTGCAAATGTTTCCACCAAAGGGATGCATGTCCTCTCAATTTTGTACAAGAAAATTTCACCTTCTTATCATCTAGGGTACCTTCAAAATCAAAGTATTTCTCCATTTCTGTTATCCAATCCAACAATTCGTCTGAATCCAACTAACCATTATAGTCTAGTGGATTGAAATGTGGCTTAGTGTTTACTCTAGTTAGGGCTCTTATGAACCTCTCTTCTCCTTGATCAAGGCCAGGTTTCTCTTCTCTTGCAAATTCTTCTTGTTCTTCTACTTCTTCATCATTTACATCATCAACTGGTCAACCTCTTCTTTGGGTTGTTTCAACCGCTTCTAATCTAGCAACAATTCCTCTCAACATTTCCATTACAGTAGGGTCTGCATTTCCATGCACTCAATTTCCTCTACTATTTCTTCTTCCCGCCATCTTTACACAAGTCCTCTATAATTGCAGGTCAGATCCTCAATCTGCCACCCTACAACAAATCTTCAACAGGATTGCGCAACTTTTGATGATCTCGCAAGGACCGAATCTCGCTCCGATATCAATTGGTGCAGTCATGATAAGGAGGGTCCTCAAAGAGAACAATCTGAACCATGCAACAAGAGTATCACAAAAGAAGAAACACAATTTATGGAGGAAAATACAAGTGGAAACATTCTCATTATCTGCTCAAAATATAGTGCTCATGCATGCGAGTGAAATCCTATAGATCGGATCTAATATACAACATGTCCTTCATAATAATCTATCTCCCCCTTCTAATGATTCAATACTAGCTTTATATCATATCCGCGATTCTAGAAACATCCGCATCGACCAAAGATCGCTACAATCTCCAAGAAGAAATGTGTAATGTGTGCAAGAACAGGTCGGCCTCAAATTTGAAATTCATCCACGGTAGATGTGTATGATGAATTTTGGACCTAAGTGTAAGGTGGGGACACTCTATGGAACAAATCTTAACACACCATGAGGATCTGCAAGTCACAAGAAAGGTTCACAATCTATCCAACTAGCCATTAGGTTTTGAAGTTATTCTGGGGCCAACCTCAAAACTGTCACATATGCCAGAAGTGGTAACTTGTTGGAAAAAGATCCAAATGATCTGAAAACTTGGAAAATGAAGATTGAACATGTCCACAATGAAATCCTAGGTACGCACGATCTGGCGAGTAAACATGAAGAAACACCGGATCTACCAAATCGAACCAGAACAAGAACAAAAACAAGAACAAAACTGAATGAAGGTATTTTTGGTTGATGCAAGATTTCCAAGAACCAAGGATGCTCCTGCATCACAAAAGCAAGAGTAACATGGATTGTTGCAATCAATACAAGAGTATTGTCAGGGTTGAAGGTCGTATGCAATCTGTCTTCTATAGTTTGTTCTAATAATTTAAGAAACATTGTGACTCATAAGCAATTCATAACACATTCATATTTCTTGTCAGTAGAATATATTATTGTTGTTTGTTAAATAGGTTTTTACAGGATATAAAAGAGATGCTAAAACCTAAGAGTGGAGCACCATGGGGAAACCACTTTGGGCTGTTACATATACCCATGCCCACCACTAATGCAGATAGTCCATTAGATTTTGTGCGAATAGCCAAAAAAATCATCGATCGGAAGAAAATGTCACTTCAAGTGTTCGCTACCACTCAACTAGCCAATTACTTGGGCCAATAGGTATGTAAATTTATTGCTTTTAAAGCAGGGAATACTAGTCTCAAATTACAACTTCCACAATTATGTATTGTAGGTGCATGCCAATTGTGTGTATAACACATTGAGAAATGAAACGTTAACAATATCGAGTATGGTCGGCCCAACGGAGCAGATGGCCATGAATGAAATTCTGGTGAAGAACATGTTTTTCTCGATATCTGGTTTGCCTCAGGTAATTTATTAGCTCAAAACTATTTCCTAGTTTACATATTTATCTACCACCTAATAATCTTTTGTTTTGATGTAATGTGGTAATTTTAAAGAGTATTGTGAAGATTGTTGGGTTTTACAGACGCTTCTTTTGATGGTGGTGAGCTACATGGGAAAATTATGGTTGGAAGTGATTGGCGTCAAAGGTTACCTAAACAACGATATTCTAGCCAAGTGTTTTGTTGAGCACTTTGAGGAGATCAAAGAGGCCTCCAAAGCATTATAGGCTCTTTATTGTCTTTGGGGACATTAAAAATCTTTTCTTATTCTATTTTATTCAAGTTTGAAGAAATAAATGGAATTTTGTAGTTTTTTATTTCATTTTGTTAGGTAATGCTATTGAATAAAAGATAGTATGGATTTTTAAGATTTATTTCTATTGGGATGCACTATTTTCAAATTTACTACTAAATTTTTGAGTATTCATTAATTGAATTTGATATAAATTTTTACATTTATAACTAAATTATTATTTTTGACTATTATATCTTATTAACCTCTCTTTTAAATACTAAATACTAAATGTTTGATTAATTAAGTTTTTAATTAAAATAAATAATATTAATCAATCAGAATTAGTTTTTCAAATTTATTATAAAGTTTAAATTATTCTTTATGATTTCAATAATAATTATTATTTAAATTTAAATATAATTAATTATACTCACTCTATTAAAAAATATTTTTAAATTTTAAATAAATATTTAATTTTAATTTAATTTAAAGCGTTAATAAAATAGTTTCTTCATAAAATATTTACACTTTTAATTATTCAAATATGAAAATATAAAATTGTTGTTTATTATCTTTTCATAATAGGTTATTCTTCATTTTTTCTATTACTTCTATATATAAGATCACACTAAAAAAAATTCAATACATATAGATTTTTTTTTTAAAAGTCAATAATTATTTTGAGCAGCAATATTTGAATGAAGTATTTGGCATTGAGATTAAGAGTTAAATTTCATGTGTCTTATGTTGTGATCAAAAGTTTTTCTAAGAAATAAAGAAAGACAGCCTACTTAAACTAAAAACAATAAATAAGTAGGAGGTATTTTCCACAATGTGTCAAATTTTGATATTGCTATCAAGATGCAACCGTGTAGTTTTACGAGTCAAACTCATTGACCCTTGTTTCATGAGTAGTGGTTCATGACAAGAACCCATATCTCATGACAATGAATGGTCCACTTAGCACTCATTGCATCTAGGTGATGCTCACAGAGGTGAAGCACTAGGCCTTCACGGGAGGTCACCCATCCTATTACTACTCCATCTCGAGCGCGCTTAACAAGGGATTTTCCCCCAAGATTAAGCCCACTTAGCTTGCAACCCCATTTGCAAAACCTTCAGCAATTGTTGTGCCTTATGAACCATTCATTATAGAGCCCCTTTAGCTCATCAATTTATAAGTAGGAGGTATTTTCCATAGCGTGTCAAATTGTGATATTGCTATCAAGATTCAACCATGTAGTTTTATAAGTCAAACTCATTAAACAAGGATTTCTTCTATAACCAAAAAATAGTAGAAAAATGCTATTTTTCTTAGGAAAATTTGAGTTTTCAAATTACTAATTTTAGAAATCTTTAAAAAATAAATGAACCTACAAAAGATAAGGAAGCTTTATAGAATTTTTTTGGTGTTGGTGATGGCGGTTTGTGTCTTTAAAGAGCCAACTTATTTTAGATCATCCTTTGCAATAGTTGGAACCTTATTTTAATGACAATTGGGATGGGGGAGCTCTAGATCTAGTAATTATAAATTACTTGGAAGATGTAGGAAGCTTTGAAGCTTTAATTCATAAAGGGAAAAGGCTTTGGATTTCTTGTATTGAGTATATGGATAGTATAGGTGGAGATTGTAATACAAAATACTCAATTCTATATAGGTGACACTATATTTGTGCTAGAATAAAGGGAATAAGGAATGTAGAGTTTCTAGTAAGAATCTTAGAAAAATGTAAAAACATCAACCTCCCAAATGTCAAAGAAAAGGGAGATATTTATACATTTGAAGCTTCTCAATCATGGGAGTTATTGGGATAAGACTAGAGTTGAAGGATAGATGATTGAAGAGTTTATTAAGAGTTAAGAGGAGAAGGTAATTAGTTAGAGGTATTAAAACTTAGAGATCTTGAATTGATATTCTGCATTCAAATAAATGTATCCAAATGTCCCTAAATAAATAAGATTTATATAGAGACGTTTCTCTTAAATGAGACATGAGTGTACATGATAAATTTATTGAGTGTGATTAAATATAGTTTATAATTTTAACACCCTGTCATAAGTTTTATTTTATCACACAAACTAAGATGATGGGGGCCACCTATAAAAAATAGGTTTATTAGCTACCCATGTATAAATGAAGACTATTCAACATCAATTCCTTCTCGAAAGTGAACCGTTGGGGGAAAATGGATGATGTGGAAAAGGGGCTCACAATACAAGAAAGGACTACCTAATCCCTATTTTTCCCTTTTATTGTTAGATGATGGTTTATTCAAGGAAACCTAGGATCCCAAATTGGAATTACTATCTGTGTCACCAAAAAGTGTATACCTTGGCACTTTTTCACTCATTTTGGCCTTTTTTAGTGGATTTTGGTCTTGATTACCTTAATTCATCCTTGTAAGCTTGTAATTCAACACTAACCTAACGATGTTTTACTAAGGTTTTGTGAAGTGTTGTAATACACTTCCTCACTTTTCCAAGACCCTTTCAACATAGTTCACATAAATAATACATTATTACACCTCCCTAAGCCTTAAGACATAATGTTGTAAAGTGTTGTGTTGCATTTTAACACTTATCTAGGCTTATCACCCCTAAATCAACCCTTTTCATATGCTAATTTGTCCTTTGAATGCATCTTTATTCCCAACCTAAGTGTGTTTCAGGGGGAAAATATAGTTAACTTTATTAAACATAAATCAATTCTCGACAATCATCAAAATTTGCCTAGGAGGACTAGGTCACCACTTTGGGCGACCTAGTCCCTCTAAGCATAAATTTTAAATTTTAAATAAGATTCAATGGGAATCTTGCTTCCAAAACCCTAGAGTCGGCCTATTCAGTTGTATTTCAGAAAAATTAGGGTTTCACAGGTAAAAATAAGGGTTTCCACCTCCATTTTTCCTCTCTCCAAGCTCATTTTTACTCTCTTGCCTTCACTTTCACTCTCTTGCTCTCAATCATCAAGTACTCAAGCAACCAAGCAAGCATACAAGCATAAGGATTTTCAGAACTCCTCCATTGAAGTTGATCATGCATGTTGCAGACCATCAACAAAGGTTGGGTAAGCATTACTATTGTGTTATCATTCACTCTTGCTTTCCTTTGTGTTCATCTCATTTGGGTTAAATCACCTACAAAGGGGTTTGACTTAAGCAAACCCCTATTATCTAACCCCAATAATTTATGGTATTTGCATGTGTTTGCAGAAATTTTGATGCAAGTTAGGTGAAATACAAAGTTTTGCAAGAAGTACCAACATTCTCCTCAAGTCAACTCCAAAGTCTCAAGCCCTAGGAAGGACAAAAGACAAGTTGCAGGTCACTTTCGGGACTTCTTGTCACAAATTGTTGCAGAATAGGGGAACAACAACCGAGACCCACAAAACCAAGGCCTAATTCCTTGAAAATACACAAGAGGACTAGGTCACCACTATTGGTGACCTTATCCCTATGCCTGGCCCGAAAAAGGGTTTTTGTGTTTTTGGATACCCATTTCCCCAAAACCTATTTCTGGAAAGTTTTCCAATTGGAGGACTAGGTCGCCCCAGTTGGCATAAATTTCCTTTTACTTAGATCAAGTACTTTCTAGGAGCTTCCAGAAGCATTCATCTGTCACATCATTTCTCTAGGTACACACTTTTTGTCCCGCTCTGTCATTTTCCATAAAACACTCATTTAGGGCATCTAGTTAGTTAGTTTACATTAGTTTTGTTTTATTTTATTTCATTTGCATTTGCATACATTTAGATTAGTTTCATTGTACTTTCAACATTAGCCACATGTGACACATTCACAACCATCATCAAATCCCTTCCCCCCTCTTTTTGAATGAACTTAGCCTTAAACATATTCAACCTAGAGGAAAGAGAGTCATTCTCCCACCTAAGTGCTCTTAGGGTGAAAAACCCTGAGAGCCTAGTCAAGGAATCCTCTTTCCCTAGTTCAGAAACATATATTTTTGGTGGTTCATTTTGGTGAACATGACCATTGACACTATCTATCTTTCAGGTTTTATGCATTTAATCTTAAGATAGCTTGCATTGCATTAGCATCTTGCATTGTTTGCATCATAGGGTTAGTGATAAAAGTGCATTTAGTGAAATTTCATGGTAATTTTGCACATTGCATTTCATTTTCAATAAGAAAGCACAACAATTTTTTCACTTTTAGTTTATGTTTGCACCCAAATATTAGAAAAACCATAAAAATCAAATACAAATTCACAAAACTTTCAAAAATAGCACCATTGGGCCTAAGTCACCACACTAGGCGACCTAGTCGTTTTGCACAATTTGCATCCCACTTTCTGTCATTACCAGCACCTAGTCTGTATTTCTAGTTTCTATCTTTGTTTTTTTGTGTTACTTTTCAGATTTTTTGGTTGATCCCCTTATTGCCCATCACTGCACCTTCATCATGGCCATATCTTTCAAGAAGTTATGGACTTCCCTCAAATCCTTAATGGACATGTCAAGCTGCACTTTTTCCACCGATCCTCATGACCTTGAACCCACTCTTGCTCATCCTACTCCTACAGAATGTACCCCTATGGAGATTGACATCTTTGGAGAGGATGATGCTAGCATGCGTCAGTTCCTTAATGAGTGTTTGGATAACCTTGAAGCCAACGCAGCCTTTTACCCATCCATGCAACCACCCCCATTTCCCAACATGTCATCCCATGATTCATTTTCTTACCTTCATCTAGAAACTAGCATTAAACCTCAGCTACCTACTCAAGGTAAGCCTATTTCTTCCACCCTATTGTTGCTCAACCATATTACAACAATCCTTTCACCCATCCTCCCATTAAACTTCACCAAACTTATGGAAAAGGGTTCACCATCTTAAGAAAACAAGGTGGTGATCTTACTAATGAACATGAGATTCACAAATTTTATGACCAATTTCAATCTAATGAACACCATACGGGCATTAGTTTTCATGATCCCCCTCATCCTAGTGTGCACCCTAGAGAGTGACTTAACCTCCATGATGATGGCACGGTAATATTTCATAACCCTCCCAACTTGGATGTTCTCCTTCCTTGGGAAAGGCCACCAACTCCTCTTACCAACAATGAAAAATCCCTAATCATTTCAGGACCTCTTGCTCCCATCCCATCTTTCAAGGTAGGTGAGACTAGCCATCATAAGAGGCCATATGAATTTTCATAGACTTAAGTTTCCTCTCCATCCACCACCTGAATGTGAGAGAAAATTATACATCCTCTTAAACAAAGGCCTGATCACCTTACCTCATCGTAATAATTTGGTCATTCATCCTCGAGATTCCAATGCACCACATTTTGCTTATCATCGTGTTCTTGGCCACCGAAGCAATGAATGTTGCCATCTGTGTGAGATTATGAGTAATTATCACTTCATCGGTTTTGATTGTTACCCTATCAACCCCTAGTATTCTTTCATGTACCCATACATGTAATAGTGGTAGAATGGCCCTTCTCACCATTACATGTTCCTTCCCATCACCTATCTCAGCTCACTCCAGCCTTGCACTCAGTGGGGGCAAGAGGTTGCTAGCCTTGTCCTAGTAATGTAATTGTCTTTGTCCCTTAGCTTTGTTTTCCACCTCCCAATTTTCCCCATCGAGATGGGGAGGTGGATACTTAGCTTAACCTTTGACTTACACTTGCCTAACTAGTATTGTGTTCATTTTTGTGTGTCCTATATTCCTATTTTTGTTTGATGTTTTGTGACATTCTTCTATCTGTATTTCCTTTCTTCTCTATGTTGTGCATCTATTTTTCCTTTCGCCTTCTATTTTTACTTTCCTTTTGGGGGATGATGCAAAGCTTTGAGACCACTAGGTCTCCTTCATGTTGACTGTAGTGTTCTTTAATCAGCTTAATAACTAGGAACATGAATTCCTCTACTCAGGGATTGAACATCACAACCAACAATCATAACCTGCTAAAGAACCTCATTTAATCATCAACCCAGGGACGTGAACTTGAAATGGGTCAACACAATATATGCACTAATCACCTTTCCCAGACATGCATGATTTCCTAAGATGCTTTATACTAGAATTTGAATGACTGGAAACAACTTTACTGGATAACTTGCTTGGAAATGAAAACTTAAAGATAAAACTATTCTGCATCTAGTGGCTACAAGAACAGTTGACAGCTCTGTATTTCTGCCAGCTGCAAGAACAGTCACATTAACTTTTATGAAAGGAAGTGTAGCTATTCTAACTTGTTGAATGAAATTATGGACAGTTCCCTAAGTGGGCCCCCTTAGGTAATGCCAAAAGTAGACAACAGATTAGCAGAAAACTTCATAAACTTTATTGATTCAAGATAGACAAGTACATAGTACACAATCTCTTGACTATATTTCTGAAACTGAAAATGTGTTACAACAACAATCTTCCAGCCCATTCTCTAAAGGAGAATGGGCTATTTATTGAAAACTGAATCCAACTAATAACTAACCTTCCCTTATAAAATGGGAGGTCTTTATTACATTTAACTAACTTCATAAAGAGGTGGATGGAAATGAAAGAACTAAGTCAAATCAGTTCATCAGTCTTAAAGTGCCATCATCCTAGATTTATGTGCCATCAAGATACCTGAGCTATATTTTTGAAACACTCCTCTTACATGGCGAATGAGTTGAAACTGCCTCCCTATTCTTTTGTTGTTGAACCAATCTTCTTTGGTTTGGTCTTCTATCCTTCAAGTGGGAATTGAATTCCTTCCTCCAATCGTGGTACCTGCAAAATATCTTTCCAGCTATTCCTGAGGCAGAAAGTTAGCTCAAGATGTTCAACCTTTAAGACAATCCATCACTTCATTTATACATTCATTAAGCATTAAACTAAGGAAAAAATTATTTCAGACATGGCTACAGGAAGGGTTTGTCATCACACAAAGTCATAAGGCATTCATCAAACTAATAAAACATTTTAAAGTGATAATTATGGAAAGATTTAGCATAATATACTTTTTATATTAAGCATAAAAATTTCATGTCTTGTCCCATAATCATCACTAAATGTTCGTTTTAGCATAAAAAAAAGAAGAAAAGTGTTTGTAAAAGTATGCTAAATGTGCCAAAAACTTGGCTCATCATTCCCCTCAACCATCTACTTGCTAGGCCCTTCAACAAGTCTAGCACTTCTTCTTCTGGAAAATTCTCTTAAATCAGCATTCTGCTGTTTTCCACACTCTCCATGCTGGAAACTCCAAAAGTGAGCTCACATCGCCTCCAACCTTTTCCATATGTTATCCTTGGAACTCTTGTTATATATGTTGTTTTCCCCTTGTATAGACACTAATGGACATAGGAGAATAGGTGGTTGCATAACCAAGGGAAACCAATTCTCCCTTTTTGTCTTGGTATTCCTCATGTATCTTTCTGCCCTTCTGGTTGTTGCATACAAGGTATTGGGAGTGTGTGGTTCTACCCTTTTTAATTGAAATGGAAGATGCTCCCATTTGGTTTGAATGTGCAGGGTTGCAACATTAAAATCACTATTTTTAATTTGGGAATACTGAGAGAATACCTCTTGTCTCAAAGGCTCAATCAGTGGCCTGGCTCTTTCATCTCTCCATAATTTCTTCCAATCAAAGTAAATACCCATTCCATTTCTAGATTCATTCCTCATAGATAATGGCATATTGACTTCATCATGCTTATGACTATCAAATTGTTCCCCCTTGCTTATCTCATTGGTGATCCATGAGATCAAAGCGCTGATATGAATATCACCAACATAACATAAGGGGTTCCATTCTTTATCCTGGGGTACAGCCAAATTGTGCAGATTAATTTCACATAGAAGGTTCCTGATGTATAGAGGTGAATCTTTGTATGCTTCATAAAATTCTTCTAAGGTATCTAAAGAAGGGTTTTTACCTTTCCAAACTCTAATCAGTTGGAAGTTCAAATATAGCTCTTTAAGGTACATTTGCATAGACAGGTGAAGGTTCTCGACATTGCATCAGTCATGGAACAAGCTCTACCACTTGGTTGAGAGTGTCAGTTAAGTTAGCAATTTCCAAATTCTTGTTCTAGATTATTCTTTGTAATCTCTCGCTTTCAAGTGCAGAAGTAGTCTGTTGATGCTGGAGTTCTTCAAAACATGTCATTCCTACAGCAAAGTTTGTGACATGGAGCGAAGGTCTATGATTATAGCTTACTACAGGTGACCCCTGTATTTCATCAGTTACATCCACTTTTCCTTGTTCTTCTTTTCAAATTACCTCTGTATTATTTAATTGTTTAGAGTTTTCCTGTCCTGAATTACCATCATGTTGCCAACCTTCCTATTCTTCCTGAGCAGTAGGAATCTCATCAGTAATGCCAATGCTTTCACCCTCATTTTCTAACAAAAACACAACTGTTACCTCCTCCTTTTCAACACAATCCCATTCCTTCCTGTAGTTACTCTACAATGGCAGCCAATTCATCCAGGCTAGCTCCTTCAGGTGTACTTACAACCTCATCAACAATAGGTTCCTCTTCTCCCAGTACAGGACTGGAAGGGTCTGAAATTGGTGGTGTGACTAGAGTAGCATCAAGTGATTGACAGTTTTCCTGGTTCTAGAGTCTAGAGCTCCTCCTTATGGAAGTAGGAATTGTCTTATGCTTTTTGGAGGGTTTTGCTGTAGGAACAGAAAATTTTTCCTTTTTATTTCTTTATACAGGTTTAGGGGTTTCCATAATGGGTGACTTCCCTTTCTTATCATTGGAAGAAGGCTCAAGATTTTTGATAGGGGTTTGTGTCGGTTGCTTGGAAGTTTTTTTAGAAAGAGGAATGTCATCCTATGAATTGGATGATTCCTGAGTAGGGGACATAGTAGCAGAGGTCTAGCCTATGGAATGGGAGGTTCATTGCTTAAAGGTAAGAGGTTCCCCTCTAGGTCCAACATTTTAAATTTTAGGGATGAAATTGACATTGAATTCTTCCTAGGTCATCCCTAATGCATCTTGAACAGATTTTTCAACAAATAATTTAATAAGGCAATGGTGGGATACAGAGTTAACCCTACCCTTTTTAAATTTAGCAGCACTATTAGACAACAAATTGTAAAGGAAGTCAAGAATATTCATCAACAATCCATGGCATAAATGAGATAAACTTTTGAAGTGATGAGAATGCAGAACTGAAAACCTACCTTCACAGGTTATGTATTTGATTATATATCCCACCCGTGACACCCAGTCCTACGGCAGACTCATCCTTTGTGCACCTTTCTTATCTACCTGTAGAGGAGGGTCACTTGGCTAAGTAAACTCTGCCCTGGCACTCTTTGCATCCCTTCCTCTAGGAAATGGCTCTTTGACTTGAGGTAACCCCGTTATTTTTGCAATTTTGTCAATTGATGCATTCACCATTATACCTCTAACTTTTGCTTCCCCTTCTTGAAGTGTTCTTGTGAACTCCTCTGCAATTTCTACATTAAAATCTCTGAGCTTCAAGAAGTAATTGAGCCACCCATATTGCCTGAATGATGACACATGCAACACATCCTGCAACAGGATGTTATTGTCTGTAGGCTCGTGTCGAATTGGCTAACCTCCCATCTCCTTAGTTCTCTGTAATTAAATTCTTTAAGCAATGATCACCAGGCTTTTCCAAAATAAACTTCTTGTAACCCCAATTCTACAGCACTCTACCTCTCCCCTCAACCAAAACTTTTGAACCACTCTTCAAAAGTTGCAAAAAAATAGGGAAAGCAATTCGATCATGCAATCTTATTGAAGGAGAGAGTAATCATGGATAAACAGAATACATTTAGGTTTATTATTGCAGGAAGTAAATATTGTTTGATCATAAAGTACAGATTTCAAATATTCAGGGTTCATGACAACTGACGTGACAAAGCTTGTGGCGGAAGCAATAATGATGTTGTGGATAGTAATGACATAGAGAAACATGCTCAATTGTGTGGAGAAGCAAAAGGAAATGGCAACCATATAGGAATTTTTTTTGTGCTAATTAACACTAAATTAAATGTAATAAATAAAGCAACTTAAGCAATCTTAAAGTGAAGTGGAGCTCACCTGGATAGAATCATCGTAATTACCTGATGTGACTTCCCTCTTCATTGCAATATATGATACGGAGAAATGTGGATGATATGGAGAAAGACATGTGGATGATGTGGCAGTAAGAGTGTGAGTGTACGGATTGCAAATGAAGTGATTGAATGGAATGGGGATCCAATGGATGACCCCTTTATTATGGCAATTGCATGTACTTTATGCATGGCCTAGGGAATTGAGTCTAGACTCAATTCCTTTGGCTGCAGGATTAATGCCCTCCTACATTAATTCGAACTGGCCCAAAAATTCTTCCTTGTCAATGGGCTTATAGTAGGGCTTTAGGCGATGCTCATTGACTAATAGCTTGAATCGGACCTCATCAATGGTCCTCAATTGTACAACACCATTTGTGAATACTTCTTCTATCTCATATGGACCCAACCATCTAGTTTGCAGTTTTCCTTGACTGTCCTTATACCGTGAGTCATAAAGCAAAGCCCAATCTCTTGCTTTCAATTTATTCTCTTTGATGTACTTATCATGCCATTTTATTTGCTAGTTTTGTATTATCTTAATGTGGTGCAGGGCATTCTTTTGGAGCTCATCCAAGGCATTGAGCTGCATGAATCTTTCCTTTTGTGTAGTTGTTAAATCCATGTCCATATCTAATGTTGTTTTGAGATTCTTATGTTCAAACTCTATTGGCATCACAGTTGTTTTACCATACACCATTTCAAAAGGTGTATATCCTGTAGTAGCCTTCCATGTAGTTCGGTAGGCCCATATAGCTTCTGGTAACCTTGCAACCCAGTCCTTTCTATGCAAATCTAAAGTTTTAGTCAAAATTTCTTCTATGCCCCTGTTGGTGATCTCTACCTAGCCATTAGCCTGTAGATGATAAGGAGTTGATTTCCTGTGCCTTATGTTGTATTCATTTACTAAGGCTGTTATAAGTGTAGAGGTAAACTGTGCTCCTTGATCTGTCACTATTTCCCTAGGGACACCAAATCTGGTGAATATTTCCTCATAGAGGAATTCTACTATTTTATTATCCCCAGCCTGCTTCATAGGTTTAACTTCTACCCACTTTTTCACATAATCTGTGCATACAAGGATGTAGGACTTACCATTTGAAGGTGAATCAATTGGTCCTACAAAATCTAGTCCCCATTTGTCGAAGGGTGTAACAATAACTTGTGGAAATAGAGGCATATCATCTAATTTGGTTGGTCTTCCCATCCTTTGACATCTATCACATCTTCTAGGGTATTTGGCTGCATCTCTATGCAGAGTTGGCCAATAGTAGCCAGTATTTAAGATTTTCATTGCTGTCATTTTTGCAGAAAAATGTCCACCAAACGGTTCATCATGGCTTGCATGCAGTATATCATGAGTATCTTCCTCTCGTACACATCTCCTCATAACCTGATCCGACCCTATATAAAACATGCAATCTGCAATCCAAGAAAAGTTAAAACTTTTCTCTACCAATAATCTTTTTTCCTTAGGGGAGAATTGAGGAGGAGTTCTTCCTATAGCCAGATAATTTTCTATATCTACATACCATGGGTGAATGACCTTGATTGAAAATAGATGCTCATCAGGAAAGGAATCCTCAATAAGTGTAGAGTCATCTTGTATTTTAATCCTAGAAAGGAAATCAGCAACCACATTGGCCTTACCTAGCTTGTCCACAATTGTAATGTCAAAATCCTGCATTAGCAACAACCATCTTGCCAGTCTTTCTGCTATTGAGATTTTGTTCATGAGATACTTGATTGCTGCATAATCAATATGGAAAAATATCTGATAACCTGTGATGCAATTCTTGAATTTATTGAGTGCATAGATGATTGCCAACATTTCTTTCTTTGTAACAGTGTAGTTTAGTTCAGCCCCCTGTAGATTTTTTCTTATGTAGTAGAATGCATGTTCTGTTGAACCATCCTTTTGTCCTAATACAACACCAATGGCATAATCTGATGCATCAGTATGAATATGGAATGGAAGTGACCAATCAGGTCCTTTCAAAATAGGTGCTTGTGTAAGGGCAATTTTCAAATCAAGGAATTCTTTTTCACATTCCTCTGTCCAGGCAAAATCTGCATCTTTCTTCAGCAAACTGTATAGAGGGCCTGCTGTTTGGTTAAAGTCTTTGATGAATCTTCTATAATATCCAGCATGTCCTAGAAATCTTCTCAGTTCCTTTTGCTTGGTAGGAAAGGGTAGATTAGAGATGACTTCAATCTTAGAAGGATCAACCTATATTCCTGAAACAGAAATGTAGTGACCAAGCACTATTCCCTCTTGCATCATCATGAAGCACTTTTGACTATTTAGTGATAGGTTATGATCTTCACATCTCTGTAGTACCTTTTTCAAGTTGGCTTGAGCTTCCTCAAATGTTGCACCATAAACAGTAAAGTCATCCATATATATCTCCATGCAATCATATGAGATGTCTGAGAAAATACTTATTACTGCTCTCTGGAAAGTTGCAGGTGCATTGTAGAGACCAAAAGGCAAAACTGAGTAGGAAAATGTTCCCCAAGGGCATGTAAAAGTAGTCTTTTCCTGATCTTCTGGAGCAATCTTGATTTGATTGTATCCACTGAAGCCATCCAAGAATGAGAATTACTTTTTCCCAAACAAATTATCTAGAACTTGATCAATGAAGGGAAGAGGAAAGTAATCTTTCTTTGTTGCCAAGTTGAGCTCTCTATAATCTACACATACTCTCCATTTTCCTCCTTTCTTAGGAAAATAACTAGTGGGGAAACCCACTGACTATCCAAGATTGGGTAGATAAAGCCAGATGTTAACATTTTCTTCAACTCTTCTTTAACAATTTCTCTCAAGGATGGGTTGAGTCTTCTTTAAGGCTACCTGATAGGTCTAAACTCACTATTAATGAATATGCGATGTGTGCAGATTTTTTGGTCTAAGCCCTTCATATCACCATATTCCCAAGCAAAAGCTGACTTATGTTTAGTAAGCATTTTGACCATAGATTCTTGTTGCTCACTGGTGAGGTTTTTTTTGATACTCAAAGTTTTTCCTACTGCTACCTCCACTTGTGAGGTTAACTCAACCATAGATACTTCAAGTAGAAATGGCATTTCTACCTTGTGGGGTAATAAGGTGTGTAAGTAGTTAGTTGCTGCAGGATAATGAGCTGATGTAGGCGGAGGAAGAATGGTCTGCAAGGAGCATGGATTTTTTCATAATGAGGGTGTTCGGTACCATATTTATTCAGTAGGATATTGGGAAGTATATCTTTCTCTTCTTGTTGTGCAATGAAACACTCTCTGGTAATCATCATTAAATTGGCCATAGAGTTCACTCCCTCCTCTTCTCCCAAATCTGGCCAAACAGCCTATCCAGACTCAAGTTGGGGTTGGGCTAGAGAATAGAGGGTAAGCTTCTTTGTGTTATACCCATCAGTTATTGTCATGTTACCCAACCTACAACTAATGTAAGCATCAGTAGTGGCCAGCCAAGGTCTTCCTAGTATAACAGCGTATCTCCCTAATGATGCTTTTGGAGATAAAACCATAAAGTCAATAGGATACTCCCAGGAATCCAAGGTGACTACCAGGTCTTCTACTACCCCATCAGATTTGGTAGTTGAACTATCAGTGAGCTGCAGTATTGTAGGTGTAGCCCTTAGGTCTGAGATACTAAGTTTTACCACTAGGTCCTTGGTCATGACATTGATAGTTGCGCCAAGATCTACTAAAGAATTCTTAATTTGCACCCCATTAATATTGATCTCCACAATAGGGCTACCTAGGTCTGAATAATTTGGGATGGTAAGTTTCCCTAGTATTAAGTCAGATTGTTGACCTAAGACATGGACAGTTTGAGGGTCTTTCTTTTTCCTCCCTGGTTTCTTCAAACATGCCTCCTTGATAGCTTTGCTATAGATAGGTACTTCTTTGATTTCTTGGAACAAGGGAATTTTCACACATATATGCTTTAGTTGATCAAGGATGTCAAAGGTAGGCTCTTCTTGTTTTTTCACATTTTCACCTTCTAACCTTTGTGGGAAAGGAGGTGACAGTTTATTGGATACCTTAGGTAATGATGGAGTTTGAATTGGCTCATTGGGTTGGACTAGGTCATTAGTATCTTCTTCTTGCTCAATCTCCTTAGATGGAAATTCTGAGATTATGGGAGGAGATGGTGTGCGTAACACAATTCCTGAACGTAATTTGATATTATTTAGGTTGAGAGCATAGGCAGGTTGATGATTGGGGTCAGTAAAATAGACTTGTTGCTGCTGGTGGTGGTTATTTGGATTGGGTGCTGCTTGAGCAGGCAGTTGGGTTGGCTTTGGATTCTAGCTTTGATTAGCTGCAGGAGGTGGCATAATTGATTGTTGTTGGGGTTGCTGCAGGAAACCAGTGGGTGGATTTGACCTTTGTTGGCCTCCCCTCCATTGGTTAGACTGCTGCCAATTGCCTTGTGGAGGTTGCCACTGATTTTGCTGTGGTGACTGCCAATTCCCTTGTGGGGATTGCCAATAGTTTTTTTGAGCATTTGGCCAAGAATTATTCCACTGAGGTTGGGAGTATGGACCATAGTTTGGAGGGTACTGGTTCTGCCACTGACTATTATATGAACCAAAATTTTGCAAAGGGTTCTGATGCATACCTTGTCTTGGGGCCAATGGCCTGCGCTGAGCAACAAAGAACACTTTTTCCTCTCCTTCAATGGTTTTGAACTTAGTAGGAAGATGTTGCACCTCCAAATTGGCCATTGCTTTGCATCTATAGTCCTTCTTTCTTTGTCTATAGTGAGGGGAATATTCAGCTAACATTGCCTCAACTTCCTCTTTCTTCCTTCTAGCTTACATAGTGTCTAATTGAGTAGCTACATCATTGATGATATCCTAATTGAAGTTAGACAAGAGATTAGTAATCTCCCCCTCAAATACTCCAGAGCCACTTCCTTTTATAGTAGAGGGTCTAAACCCCCTCCCCTTCTTTACAGCTGCTCTAGAGTAATTGAGACATATTTTCTTGATATCATCCCAATCACTTTGGGTGACATCTCCTCTTGCCATGAGGTCAAGGGCCTCCATGCAAGTATCATTAAATCCTATTAGGAAGAGATTTTTTTGAGATTCCTCACTCAACTCATGTTGAGTATTCTTCTGCACACTAAACAAGAACCTTGACACATAATCCTCCAAGGTTTCATCCTCCTTTTGTGACATTTTGAAGATGTCATCTCCTGTCATGTCATTTCCTCTACAATATTCTTTATATTTACTCAAGAATAGATTCTTCATTTCTTCCCAATCCCATGAACCACCTCAAGTCTGACTCTTTTAGAGTGGAGGGAAACAACTTTAGCTTGTGTGCTGAGGTTGTATAGTCATAGCTTCTGCAAAGGATGTCAAATTCAAACAAGAAGGTATGAGGGTCCTCAGTGATAAGTCCATAGAACTTTGGAAGTAATGAGGCAGGGATGTTCTTTAGGTTATTATTGTCATGCAGGTCAGGAATTGGAAATGGAAAAGTAGGAGTGGCCATCCTTGGTTGTGTCTCTGAAGTAGCTCCTGGCTAATGAACTACAAGAGCAAGCAGATTATTTCATGGGTCCTAGTTAGAAGTTTGTAGATTATTCAGATGTTGAACAAGTGGATTAAGGTCATCTGGCTCTTCAGACAACTTAAAGCTTAGCTCTGAGGAAGAAGATGAGGTAACTAAGTCTTGGCCAGCATCCTGATATGGGTCTTCTTGGAAAAGGTTTGGTTCAATCTCTTCAATATCTATTCTTCCAGGAAGAAATCTTCCAAATTGGTCTCTTCTTCTATGCATATAGCAAAAAGTGAACTAACTATGAAAATGCTAGAATGCAGAATTATAAACTAAATACTTGGAATGAAATTTTGAACTCTCTACTATCATGCATGTAATAGGTCCTTAGTTTGACACCATCCCCAGAAACGGTGCCAAAAATTTAGTGTTCTTTAATCAGCTTAATAACTAGGAATATGAATTCCTCTACTCAGGGATTGAACATCACAACCAGCAGTCATAACCTACTAAAGAACCTCATTTAATCATCAACCCAGGGATGTGAACTTGAAATGGGTCAGCACAATATATGCATTAATCACCTTTCCTAGACATGCATGATTTCCTAATATGCTTTATACTAGAATTTTAATTACTGGAAACAACTTTACTGGATAACTTGCTTGGAAATGAAAACTGAAAGATAAAACTATTCTACATCTAGTGGCTGCAAGAACAATTGATAGCTCTGTGTTTCTACCAGCTGCAGGAATAGTCATATTAACTTTTATGAAAGGAAGTGTGGCTATTCTAACTTGCAGAATGAAAGCATGGACAATTCCCTAAGTGGGCCCCCTTAGGTAAAGCCAAAATTAGACAACAGATTAGGCGAAAAACTTTATAAACTTTATTGATTCAAGATAGACAAGTACATACCACACAATCTCTTGACTGTATTTCTAAAATTGAAAATGTGTTACAACAACAATCTTCCAACCCAGGGCTATTTATTGAAAATTGAATCCAACTACTAACTAACCTTCCCTTATAAAATGGGAGGTCTTTATTACATTTAACTAACTTAGTAAAGAGGTGGATGGAAATAAAAGAACTAAGTCAAATCAGTTCATCAGTCTTAAAGTGCCATCATCCTAGATTTATGTGCCATCAAGACGCCTGAGCTAGATTTATGAAACACTCCTCTTGCATGGTGGATGAGTTGAAACTGCCTCCCTATTCTTTTGCTATTGAACCAGTCTTCTTTGATTTTGTCTTCTATCCTTCAAGTGGGAATTTAATTCCTTCCTCCAATCGTGGTACTTGCAAAATATCTTGCCAGCTATTCTTGAGGCAGAAATTTAGCTCAACACATTCAACCTTTAAGAAAATTCATCACTTCATTTATACATTCATTAAGCATTAAACTAAGGCAAACATTATTTCAGACATGGCTGTAGGAAGTTCAACAGTAGAGGCTGCAGGAAGGGTTTTTTATCACACAAATTCATAAGGCATTCATCAAACTAATAAAACATTTTAAGGTGATAATTATGGAAATATTTAGCATAATATACTTTTTATATTAAGCATAAAAATTTCATGTCTTGTCCCATAATCATTCATTTGGGGATGATGTAAGGCATTGAGACCGCAATGTCTCCTTCATGTTGACCCAAATGAACCTCTTTTCCTTTCTCTTTCACGCTTTTCATCTTTCATTAGGGGATGATGCAAGGTATTGAGACCGCAATGTCTCCTTCATGTTGACCCAAATGAACCCCTTTCTCTTTCCTTTTTCATGCCCTTCTTTCCTTTCATTTGAGGATGATGCAATGCATCAAAACCGCATGGTCTCCTTCATATTGACTCAAACATTAAGGCTCCTTTGCTTTTGTCTCTTGTCTTTTTCTTTCTTTGTTCCTCTTTGGGGATTATGCAAAGAATTGAGACATCCTATGTCTCCTCCATGTTGACCCAAAATGACTCTTCTTTTTCATTTTTTTCTTCGCTCTCTATGTGTCCTTCTCATTCTATGTGTTTGGGAAGATGATGATAGTTATACACTCTTTAAAAATATTGCAGCAATGAACATACTGACCTCAAATACATAGATCCCTTATGTGCTTGGTGTTTTCCATTTCGGGGGCCTCTTTCTCCTCTCTTTTGCTTTGCTTCTTTTTTGCATGATATAGCATTTCTTGGATACTATTTGCTTGACAGGCTCTCATGCTCCATTTTCATTGTGCCTTTCTCTACTTTAAATAAATTGCTCACAAAGCGGTGTGTAGCAATCCCTTTAAAGTGGGGGCATACACTGGCACTATTCTTTTTTACTTTTATTTTCTTGCATTTGTAGTTGTTTTTTCCTTTTCATGTGCTTCCTAGTGTAGTCTGCTTACTTCACTTGATGTGTTTTCTCACTTTATGGATGTCATTGGGTATAATGTCTTTCATAAGTGTGACTTGTCTCAGCATATTACATTCCTCTTAGTGGCCTGATGCAATGCACTGCACCCCCTAAGTTGTGAATCTTCTATACTTTGATTGGTCCTCTTTTGGAAAAATTACACTTAATTTTCGCTAAGTCTAAATACCTCAAATGAACTAAACAAGACTCCTTCGAACACTTTCATTTTTCATTTCTTTTTCACCTTTTTACTTTTTCTTTTTGCATGTTGCATCATTTTTACATTTGTGCATTCATGGCCACCTTGCATAACACAACTTGCATGCCTATAGTTCCACCTCACACTTTTTCATGGGTTCTAAGCATCCAAGGCTTTGCTTGTCTCATGAACCGCACCCTTTTCCTTGTGGCACCTTATCAAATTTGTCAGGAAGTACAACTTTCGTATGGTTGAGCGGGAAGCCCAACTAGTGGCATGACTTTCCCCATAGCCACCTTTGTGTGTGTGAGCACATACCAACTGGGTGTATGTGTCTCTCACCACCTTTTGGCATTCTCACCTAGCGAACAACCAAAAATTTTGTCGGCCCAAAGTGAGTATCCTTTCCTTTCAGAAAAACAGCCTAGATTTGATCCACAACTAGCTAGACAAATGGTCAAAGCTTGATCTAACTTTTCTCCACCCTTTCACATCACTCCTTGTGTGATATTTTGCACTCATGCTTATTTTTTTATAGGATCTTGATCATCCCTCTTGATCATAGTCATCTCACCTTACTAACATAAGTACACTAGATCCCACTCAATACGCATGGTTCAACTACTTTAGTGTGAGTCTGAAGAACGTTCATACTCACACTAAAGTGGGGGCTAAATGTGTCACCAAAAAGTGTATACCTTGGCACTTTTTCACTCATTTTGGCCTTTTTTAGTGTATTTTGATCTTTATTACCTTAATTCATCCTTGCAAGCTTGCAATTAAACACTAACTTAACGATGTTTAACTAAGGTGTTGTGAAGTTTTGTAATACATTTCCTCACTTTTCTAAGACCCTTTCAACATAATTCACCTAAATAATACATTCTTACACCTCCCTAAGCCTTAAGACAGAGTGTTGTAAACTATTGTATTAAATTTTCACACTTATCTAGGATTATCACCCCTAAATCAACCCTTTTCATATGCTAATTAGTCATTTTAATGCATCTTTAGTCCCAACCTAAGTGTGTTCTAGGGGGAAAATATAGTTAACTTTATTAAACATAAATCAATTCCCGACAATCATCAAAATTTGCCTAGGAGGACTAGGTCGCCACTTTGGGCGACCTAGTCCCTCTAAGCATAAATTTTAAATTTTAAATAAGATTCAATAGGAATCTTGCCTCCAAAACCCTAGGGTCAGCCTATTAGGTTGTATTTCAAGAAAATTAGGGTTTCACAGGTACAAATAAGGGTTTCTACCTCCATTTTTCCTCTCTCCAAGCTCATTTTTACTCTCTCGCCTTCACTTTCCCTCTCCTGCTCTCAATCATCAAGTACTCAAGCAACCAAGCAAGCATACAAGCATTAGGGTTTCCAGACCTCCTCCATTGAAGCTGCTCATGCATGTTGTACATCATCAACAAAGTTTTGGTAAGCATTTGATGCAGGAGCATCCTTGGTTCTTTGCAATCTTACATCAACCAAAAATACCTTCATTCAGTTTTGTTCTTGTTTTTGTTCTTGTTCTGGTTCGAGTTAGTAGATCTGGTGTTTCTTCATGTTTGCTCGCCAGATCGTGCATACCTAGGATTTATTTGTGGAAATGTTCAATCTTGATTTTCCAAGTTTTCATCTCATTTGGATTTTTTTCTGGCAAGTTACTGCTTTTGACGTACGTGACAGCTTTTGAGGCTGGCCCCAAAATAACTTCAAAACCTAACGGCTAGTGGGATCGATCGCGGACCTTTCCTGTGACTTGTGGATCCTCATGGTGTGTTTAGATTTGTTCCATGGAGTGTCCCCAAGCTTACACTTAGTTCTATGTTTCATCATATGCATCTACCATGGATGAATTTTAGATTTGAGGCTGACCTGTTCTTGCACACGTTACACATTTCTTCTCGAAGATTGTAGCGATCTTTGGCCAACGTAGATGTTTCTAGACTCGTAAATATGATATAAAGCTAGTATTGAATCATTAGAAGAGGGGAGATATATTATTATGATGGGAATGTTGTATATTAGATCCGATCTGTAGGATTTCGCTCGCATGTATGAGCATTGTATTTTGAGCATGTTGTAATCAGGCCTGTGTGTCGAATCTGTAAGCCCAGATGTGGCCGACTATATGTAATTAGTATTTTAGATAATGAGAATTTTTGCACCTGCATTTGTCTCCATAAATTGTGTTGCTTTTGTTGTGTTACTCTTGTTGCATGGTTCATATTGTTCTCTTTGAGGACCTTCCTTACTGTGGCTGCACTAGCATTACTATTGTGTTATCATTCACTCTTGCTTTCCTTTGTGTTTATCTTATTTGGTTTTAATCACCTACAAAGGGGTTTGACTTAGGAAAACCCCTATTATCTAACCCCAACAATTTCTGGTCTTTGCATGTGTTTGTAGATCTTTTGATGTAGATTAGGTGAAGGACAAAGTGTTGCAAGAAGTACCAACATTCTCCTCAAGTCAACTCCAAAGTCTCAAGCCCTAGGAAGGACAAAAGACAAGTTGCAAGTCACTTTCAGGACTTCCTATCACGGATTGCTTTAGAATAGGGGAACAACAATTGGGACCCACAAAACCAAGGCCTAATTCCTTGAAAATCCACAAGAGGACTAGGTCGCCACTATTCAGGACCTTGTCCCTGTGCCTGGCCCGAAAAAGGGTTTTTTGTGTTTTTGGATACCCATTTCCTCGAAACCTATTTCTAGAAAGTTTCCCAGTTGGAGGACTAGGTCGCCTCAGTTGGCGTAAATGTCCTTTTTCTCAGCTCAAGTACTTTCCAGGAGCTTCCAGAAGCATTCATTTGTCACATCGTTTCTCCGGGTACACACTTTCTATCCCGCTCTGTCATTTTCTAGAAAACACTCATTTAGGGCATTTAGTTAGTTAGTTTACATTAGTTTTGTTTTGTTTTGTTTCATTTGCATTTGCATACATTTATATCAGTTTCATTGTACTTTCAACATTAGCCACACATCACACACATTTACAACCATCATCAAATCCCTTCCCCCCTTTTTTTGAATGAAATTAGCCTTAAACATATTCAACCTAGAGGAAAGAGAGTCATTCTCCCACCTAAGTGCTCTTAGGGTGAAAAACCCTAAGAGCCTAGTCAGGGAATCCTCTTTCTCTAGTTTAGAAACATATGTTTTTGGTGGTTCACTATCAACACAAAGGTGAGTCAATTCTCAACAAGGAAGACCTAGGAAGATTCATTAAGCTTTGAAGAGTTCACCACCAAGAAAAATCTTGGAAAAGATAACTTGATATTCAACTCACAAAACCTAGTAATGCAAGTCAAATAATGAGTGCAAATGATAAAATTAAGTAACAACAAGTTAGGATGTATGTACCTGGGAAGTCTGAAAATGTGATAATGATTTTGGAAATGCAAAAATGTTGTCAAAATATGCTAGGGAGGACTAAGACACCCTTACTTTCTTCTCAGTCCCACTGTTGTTTTTCGGGGCAAACACAAAATCTTTGGATGTTGAAACAAAATCTAAACAAATCTCTAAAAAATAGCCTTAGGAGGACTAATGCACCCTTACTATCTTCTTAGTCTCAATCTAAATTTCTACAACTTTGAAATGTGATCCTAAGGTCCAAGGTATTTATTTCCTTCTTCCCGGATCCCAGGTCTTGAAATTTCCAGATCTGGCCTATAGGTGACTTTTTCTAAAGATGGCAACTTTCCAATGTAACTTTGCAACTTTACAACTTTGCACTTCAAATGATCTTCAAATCTTCAACCTAAATCTGCAAACACAAACATGTGAGAGAAGAAAAACTTGTTGATTTGTTAGTAAATGGGGGTTTTCCTTGGTCAAACCCCTTATTGGTAATTAAACCTTGGAATGGAATGGAATAATGAAGGGAAATGATGAATGAGCAAAGTGTTATATTGTAACTCACCAAACCCTTGTTGTGAAATATGCAAACTTGTGTGAAGTGGCTAGCTTGAATGTAGATCTTGAATTAAATGAATGCTTGATAGATCTTGACTTGAATTGCTTGCTTGAATCAAAACCCTACATCACAAATGTTAACTCAAAAACACACATGATGCAAAAATATATTTGACATGATGCTTGAATCTTGATGATGGATCCAAATGCTTAATGAATTTCTCTTGAATACTCTTGTGAACTCCAAATTTCTATTATGAATTCTCTCACAAAAGTCTTAGGTGAAGATGAGTGAAAGAACCTCAGTATTTATACTTATCCATGCTTAATATCCCAAAATTGCATCACAACAAGCTGAAATATAAAATCATTAATTAAAGGAGGCTAAATCCTACCAAGATTTGAAATTAAATCTCAAAAATAACTAAAGGGGGACTAAGACGCCCTAGGTGGCATCTTAGTCTCGAGGCTTGAAACTCGGGGCATAGACTCTAAAAAGGGTTCCTTTTAAGATGCTTTTGAAAATAGGGTCCCAAGACCTTTGGAGGACAAAGATGCCCGAGGTGGCGTTTTAGTCCCAATCCAAAAATCAAAGACCCACAACCAAAATCATTCAATTATCATTTATCCTTTGATGTTTGTTTGGATTAGCCATAAAAAGATATAATTTATTACCTACTTGTGGATGCAAAATAGGACCAATTAAGGCATAAATAAGGATAAACAAAGCAAGGCAGGCCCAACCAAGTGTGAAAATTCAAGGGTATGCATTTTCCTACACTAAAAAAAGTAAACTTATTCTTATTTTGAACACCCTTGATTACTTTTTTCCATAATTATCCATCATAAGATTTATTTCATAGTTATATCAATAAAGGAGGTGATGCTATTTCAACTATATTTGCGATAAAAAAAACTGCATAGATTTAGTAATAGTCTCTACGATCAATGTTATAACTTCAATGATCTTTTTAATCAATGCTATGGATTTTTAGGTTCAACAACAATCCTTGCGGCACAGTCAATGTTACAACCATTCAACAATGATCTCTACGGTCAACACTACAATTTTTTAGGTTCCAAAATTATCTTTGCGATCAAAAATTCTTATTTCACAAATAGAAATGCTCCAAATCTAATCCTAAACCCTCTACATGGATGGAATTCAAGTGGCCTTTATAGTGACCTCAAAAAATTATATAGGTTTTACCTAATGATATCTAACCTTGCATGATTGCTATTTTTTTTACATGAGTATCTAATTGGTATTTATGCTTGTACAATATTTTGAAGCTATTTGTGACCTTTTACCAATTAGATACACCAATCCATCCATAATCCATTTGTATACTATCTTTTAAAATTTATTTCTTTCACTTTCTAGTCCAACACAATTTCTTAGAATGATTCTTCAATCCAGAAATACTACAAGGATGTAGATACCAACACATTTATTTTCTATTTCCATGCCTATGACAATGAGAAGATTGCATAAAATACATTCCTTGAGCTAATTTGTTTGATCTTGTAATACCTATAACATAATTTATATTTATTTCCTTGCTAACATATCCAAGCCAGCATATCTCTTGCTAGAGAGATTGTTCTAGTTGATATTTGAAATAATGGTAATTGTAGGAAAGATATATCCATTAAGGAATTCATTAGATGTTGATGTTGATTTTGGAGATGATTTTGATAATTGACATGAAGAATTTGATGTTGCTTTGACAATGATCAAGACTTGCAATTTTTTCATGAGCGTTTGCATTTCAATGATTGTCATATTTGCTTTTGTTTATTTCATCAAAGGTGCTTGTGCCAATAAATTTACTATGGATGCCAAGATTATTACAGATGGGTGAGTTGTGATTTTTTTTTAATGTTTTTGAACTTTTTGTTGGAATATTTGAGGTTGTTTTTGGATTTTTCGGCGATGTGGATGTTTGGGATTTTTCAACTATTTGGATGTTTTTTATTTTTTAGTTATTTGGATGTTTTTTATTTTTCAATTATTTTGATGTTCTTTATTTTTTAATTATTTGGATTTTTTTGAATTTTCTAGAAAAATTCTAGATCACTACTTGAGCTAGAAGACATATATCAAGATTTATTTTGACACATGATATTAGTACCTACCTTTAGTGTCTAGCAATGTATGAAATGCTATGAATGGATGAATCGATGAGCATGACAAATGATATGCGAAGGATACCAAGAACTATCTTATGATAGGATAACATGTTCAAATTGAGCATGATTGTTTGGATAGTGCTAGATGTAGGTGATGGTATTGCATAAGATATGATATGATGACCATGTCAATATTTTTGCCAAAAGCATGTTTTTTCAAGTATATACCCCTAGTCTTTGTCAAGATCAAGTGGATATGAAAGAGGCATGAAAATGGGTTGGATGTAAATGTGGATTTTATTATGGATAGAATAGATGGAATGTAAGATTTGGGTGATCCCACAATAGTGGGTTACACTTTTTGGCCAAACTTGACATTGAACTAAAGTTTTTTAACTAAATCTTCACTGTTGGACATTTATAGCTACTAAACCATGATGAATTTGAGGATGATGTAAAATAATGATTTGTGACATTTTTCCTATAGATTCTATATATATATATTTAAAAAATTGGAATCAAATTGCATTTATTTTCCATCTCCTTCAATAACTAGTTTTTAATAGTAAATACCATTTTTAAAGAGTGATGTTTACTATATAGCACATATTTTTTTTATATGAAGGATAAAATTCTAATTTTTTTGAATTTAGATTTGTAACTACGATATCTAGCTCCTTCATTTGGTTTCATAGTTTTTTATTGAATATTTTTTTCTTAAGTGAGTTTTGAAGTGAAACCAATTATAATTTAGACATAGGTTTACTATATAACACATAACTTTTTTTGTATGTATCAAAATTCATTTTTTTTATTGGATCAAGGACATCAATACCAAGAGCATAGATATTTTTTATATTTTTTTGGTAATCTACTATTTTTCCACATGTGAAGAATAGAGAGCTTGA
Source organism: Sequoiadendron giganteum (assembly GCA_007115665.2). Lineage (NCBI taxonomy): Eukaryota > Viridiplantae > Streptophyta > Pinopsida > Cupressales > Cupressaceae > Sequoiadendron > Sequoiadendron giganteum. The sequence continues at coordinate 293,990,497 of CM021109.1, read as the reverse complement.
TTTTTAGTGAAAAACCTACATTCACAAGAAATTAAAAATAAATATAATAATAAAATTAAATATATTTAAAATTATACTTTTTGGGAAGCTTATAATAAGGACTACATACTTACAAAACATAAATTTTTAATGAATTCATTTGATCTCCCAAAAGGTAAAACAAAAGTGGTTTTTTATCAACATTTTGATAGGTGTAGAGGACTCCATTATAGGTATGGTTTAAAACTAGCAGGGTTCTATCCAAGGGGGTTTGATTTAAGGGGGTTTTATTTAAGGGGGTTTGATCAAACCATCTTCAATTAAAATACTTTAAATGGGACCTTTCAAATATTAAATCATTATATTTTCTAAAAATATGTGATTTCAACAAAAATTAGGATGTCCCAGAAAGTGTAACCCATTATTGCAGCAACACCCATTTATTATGGATAAGATAAAATGCTCTCAACTAGAATGTTGCACATAGATGCTCGATTTTATGCATGATTATTTTTTTCTAGGTTTTCATCATGATACTTGCCCAAAGCACCACCAAAGTGGTTTTCACTAGAGGATAATGTTTTACTATTTTTTTGATTTTTTTTTTAAACTTTTTGGAATGATTGTTGATTACGTCGATGCACTTGGTGGTGCTGATGTGGATGTTGCTATCATGATTTTCCAACAATATCTTATTTGGAGGAGCTTCTTTTCCAAGATACATGCACTTGTATGTAACCCCCGAATGTTCTTTTTATCTTTGTCGATACCAAATTTGGCCTTTTCTAAGTTGGCACATCATGATAAAGTTCCATTAGAGCACTTATGCTAAAGAGTTTCCACCAAGACATGGTTAATGCGGGATTTATATATTTTGGAGGGTGAACTTTGATGGAAGATATGATATGGAGATGAATTATTTGATAGTTTGGATAATGAATCTTTTATTTTCCAAACTTGGGATGATGAGTGATGGAATGTAGATATGTAATTTTGAGCAAATCTAGGACCAAATTTTTAACACACTTTATGTGTTGATGTTGAAGACTTATTTTGAATTGGTGGACACCTTTGAAGGATGTAAACTTCCCTTTTTTATTTTTCTAAATAGTTTCATTAACTAATAGATTTTGATATGGATTATTTTCTTTATTTTGCTTTGGGATCCATTTTAACTTCATGCACATCCACTTTGACTTTTTGCTTTATTAGCTTCAATGACTTGATCTTTTTCTTTGTAAGGTTTTTTTTCTTATTGGCCCCAATTAGTGGGTGAAAATATGTAGGGATGATGATTTATGATATGGATAGTTGGAGTGTTGGCCATAGTTTCATTATAAGGACTTTTCATGACTCCCATGTTGATGTTTACATTAGATAAAGTTTCCCCCAATATTTTGGAGGTACCATTAACATGGTTAGATTTCTTGATCATTGAATAATTAATACCTTGATGATATTTCTATCAGGATTCAACCGTGTATTTTTTGAGTCAAACTCATTGACCCATGATTCATGAGTAGTGGTTCACAAGAACCCATCTCTCATGATAATGAATGGTCCACTTAACACTCATTGCATCTAGGTGATGCTCACAGAGGTGAAGCATTGGTCTGCCCCGAGAGGTCACCCATCCCACTTAATACCTTGATGCTAAGGGTTTCTACCAAACTGCACTCATTCTAGAATACCCTATTCATGTAGGCCTAATCCTTTTCCTTGATACTACATTCATTGACAAATTATATTGGCAACTGAATATGATTTATCTTGAAAAAAAGGTTCTACTCCTTTTCTACAAATATGAGAACCTTCAAAGGTGTTATTCTTCTCATTAGTAGGATAACTTTCTCTAAGGAAGATAAGTGATCCAATTTTATAGAATATAGGAGCTTCATCAATATTCACAATAGCTTCTTGATCAATATCTTTGGCCTGAGTTTGAGGAACATTAGATTCTAGTTATTCTTCAAAAGAGTTTGATGTTTTAAAGTTGATATATAGAAGCCTTCTTCATAGTCATTTACTAGAATATCACCATGAAATCCTATGAATTCAACTATAGCTTTATCATTTGCAAATATTTCTAGAGTAAAAGACTCTTGTTCTAAAGGAATAGGAGAGAGATCGTCTGCGTCCAATGGAAGAAAGTATCTCATTTATGGAAATGGAAGATATCAACATATGGATAGAATCACTTATCGAGTCACAAATAGGATGGGACGGAATGATGGAATCTTAAACTTGAATTATTTTAGAGTTTTTTCATTATCTTTGGATTATTTTTTTGACATGGATCCAAGATTGATAGTGGAATATGGATGGAAAAATATTGGGTAGTATCAATGGATTTGGATGATGAGATAGAGGCTTCTCCTGTTGGAGCTTCTTCAATACACCCTATCATGAAGTCAAATGAGGGAGATATGCTATGATTTAAGATGTATTTAATGTGATTATTTTGATGGGGACATTTCTAGATAGTGGTGGATGGTTTTGATCACACATTAGGAAAGAATCATGATAAATGTATAATTTCTCATCATGTGGAAAATGAACATTGTTGATGTAATCATCATATCCCTAGATGTGGGTTGATGCAAGAAGTTTGGTCCACAAAAATCTCAAAATTTGGAAGTCTTTTTCCTATTTTTTCAGATTTTGTCACACTTGGATTGAAAATTTGAAGCACTTACACATTGAATCATAAAAAAGTCATTAATATGAAATTTAGTATTTTGAATCTAGTTTCCAAATATATAATTTATTCTAATACCCAGATGATACAAATAAATTTTTAATAGGCATGTATAAAAAACAAATTTTTAAAAGTCACTTTTTTACCATACCATGCACATGTATAAACACCATAATTTGACCTAATTAGAGTATTTTTAGAATTCCTTTTGGAGAAAGATATCTAACAACCTGAAGAATGATTTTTACTGGCCCTAATTAATGTTTTTAAAAATCAATATGTACAAACATCATAATTTGACCTAAACTAAACATTCTTTGATTCATATTCATTGTGTAGAGAATTTTTTGAAGATTAATGTCATATAATTTATTTTAAAAAATTAACAAATTAAAAGTTATTAAAAAATAAATGAAATGAAATAAAACGGTTTCCTTTATGATTTAGGACATAGAAAAACATATTTCACAATCATTCCATTGAAGGGAAACCCTAGAGATCTCAATCTTAGGTATAAAAAGGAGAAAGATATCTTGCAATAGGGTTGTCCTAGGGTCTGATTATAAACTAAAGAGGGGTTCACCACCAAGCTAGGGCTTGGAAAGACTCATGAAATGCAAGACCTATTGCTTAAACCTAATGTGATGCAATACTTCACTAAATGACCTAGAAAAGCATGTAAAACATAATAGAAAGCCAAGAGATAAAATGTGTGCACCTAGAAACCTAAAGAGGATTGGATGAAGACTTGAAATGCTAAAAAACATTGATTTAAATGTTGATTGGGACTCATACGCTAGACTAGGTGATTTATTCCAAGGTTAGGGTTTTTGGGCAAGAATAGAAATATAGCAAAGAATGACTATAACTCCTTAAATCTGAAAAATTGCCTACATTGGGACTCCTACATCATAAGTGGTGTATCAATCTAGTTAGGGTTTTCTAGAAATTCAAAGTCTAAATTTTCTCTTCAATGTCTGCTCTATCCTTTCCACTTGATTTACAAATCTGAACCTTCAATTTTCAACCCATAGATTTCTTCCAATGATCTCCAATGCAAGGTGACAACTTTGAACACTTTGACAACTTTCTCCAAACTTGCTCTTCAATATATCTTCAACCTAGATCTGCAAATCACACACCAAAGAGAGGAAAAAAAAAATGTTAGTGGATAGGGGTTTTCTTTGGTCAAACCCCGTTTTGGTAATCAAACCTTGAAATGAAATGAAATAAGATGAAGGAATGATGAATGAAAAAAATACAATGTTACAACTCACTAAACCAAAGAAATAAAGTGTTGAAAACATGTATGAGATATCCCCAATGGATTTATATCTTGAATCTTTCTTGAATGTTGTAGATCTTGACTTGAATGCTACCTTGAATCACAAAACCATACATCACAATTATTAGCTAAAAAACAAACATGATTCATGATGACTTTGACATGATGCTTGATACTTGAATAATGCTCTAAAATGCTTGATAATCAGCCCTTGAATGCACTTGAATTCTCTTGAATGCTCTTGTGAACTCAAATTTTCTATAAGGATCACTTGATTTCTTGTTAGGAGAAAAATGAGTGAAATAACCTTGTGTTTATAATTGCTTATGCCAAATTTCCTAAAATTACAACACTGCAAGCTAACCTCGGATCTAGGAGGATAAAATACCACCAAGAATTTGAATTAATTTGATTTTGGGCCACATAGGACTCATCTTAACTATGGGACACATATTTAAAAATGCTTAGAATGATGTGAAATCCAGATCGGGGCCCAAAAACCTAGGCGGGACCCATACGCCCAAGGTGGCATATGAGTCCTAGATCACCAAATCTATTGCAAGAATGAAAATATTGAAGGTGTTGTCATTGATGTCAAATGATCAACTAGTTATCAAATAGTTCTTGTTGGTTGTATATGTCAAGGATATTGAGAAAATTGTAATGAAGATATGTTGAAAATGTTCAGTGATTGCTCTGGATTTTGCTCTAGATTTTCTCCTATGTTTGTGTAGTTTAGATATGTTGTTCATGGTTGTTAGAAGATGCTTTATCCAAATTTTTGGCCGTTGATTCGTTGTATAGTACAAGTTGTGCTCACTAATTGTGAACTATGGTTCTCAGTGTTTTTGGTTGAGGTCCAGGAGAAAATTTGTTGATCTAGATTTCTCTTTGATCTGACGCCTTATGACTTGTGGTTCTAGATTTGAGTTGCCCTAGTTCTATTGGAGATAGTTTCATTTGGAAGATTCATGCTTAATTCTTCTATGTGTTTTACATTGGTTTGGTCGATCTTGTGTGAAATACTACTTTTAAGGTTGATGAAGCGTGTTGGATATTTTTGGGTCTCTTCAAGCATGTGCTTGGGTTTCCCTCATTCTAATTCCACCCTAGGATGTTTTGGCACCAGCCTAATTTTAATTTGGATTTGGATGGCCAACTTTGGATATGTTTCAAAGTTGAAGATGTTATAGATACAAGATGAGTTAGTGGTGAAGAAATATACAAGAGAAAAGAAGAAGAGTGATAAAGAGAAAAAATAAAGTGTAGTTAGATGCGACATTGATTATATTCAGTGAGTGTGTGTTTGTGATGCGAGTGTGGCAGATCAGTGTGAAGTTTAATGTTGAGTTTCTAGATGCAATGAGTAGAAGGTGAACTCTATCATTCATGTATGTTTGAGAGTGATTGTGGTGGAATCCTTTGTTTCATTGGGATTGTAATCTTTGTAACAAGTCTTCTTTGTCTTCTTTGTATCTCTGTGGCAGTGAGCCCTCTAGGCTATAGCCCTGTAGGATAGTGAGTCCTTGTTTTAGATAGTGTCCTTGTTTTGGCAACGAGCCTTATTTCAGGCAGTGAGCCTCTTGTAATCGGTTTTGATATTCTCTATAGTGTTAGTCAATCCTCATTGTGGTTTTTCCCTTATTGGGTTTTCCACATAAATCTAATGTTAGTGTGTTTATGTGTTGGATTTAAGTTATTTCATTAGCATTTGATGATTAATCATTTAAGTAGTTCATTAAGAATTTGTTCTAGTGATTAAATTAAAGGTTTAATTCTATGACAATTGATTCACCCCCCTCTTATTTGTCCTATTAAATAATTTATATTAGAGGTTGGTTCCTTGGTGAAGAGCTTAACCGCTTGAGGAAGGTCTGAGATGGATGGAAAAATGGTTTATGATTATCTGAGGTTCGATGGAACTAATTATGGTATTTGGAAAGTATTGATGGAAGAATATATGGAGTATTGTGAATATGATGTGGAGAAATCTTACAAAAATCCTTACACTCCTCCTACTAATGGTCCAAGCATGGCCAATGAGATCAAAGTACATGAAGCGAACAATAAGGAGAAGTACATCTTGAATAATAGTCTAGTACATTCCGAGTTGATTAAGGTTCAGAATTTGAAGATGACTAAGGAAGTTTGGGATGCTTTGGAAAGAGCACATGATGGTGATGAGAGAGTTAAAGAGACAAAAATGTAGAATTTGGAGATAGTTTGATCTTTTACATGTCTAAAGATGATAATTTTAAATCTTATGTATAGAGATTAGATGAGATAGTGGCTGGAATGCAAGGACTTGGTGCTACTATAGCCGCTATAGGTGCCCGAAAGTGAAGATTTAGCTAGAAAAAATTATTTCAATGTCCAGTTTGGCCAAAAATTGTAAACCAGTATTGTGGGATCACCCTTAAGGCTTGATCCACATTGAGTTGTAAAAACATTCAAGGCTTGATCCACCCCTTTCTTTTCTTCTCTTTCTTTAAGTCTTTGACATTGTATGTTTATATATATTTTCTTGAACTTCCTATCATACATCTTGTGTGTGTTCCTTTGTGCTTATGTTGGTTTGCCATGGGATCTTGATCTTGGGGGCTTGGCCATCTTCTTGATCTTTTTCATCCCATATCACTAACATTTTTACACTTGGACCCCCTCTTGGTGCATATTTGTCTACTTTAGTGTGATTTTGTGCTTACGCTTATCCTCTCACTATTTAAAGTGGGGGCTAAATGTAGTGTAGGAAAATGTACTCCTTTACATTTTCATAATTTTTTGGTCCCTCTTAATTAGATTGGACTTAATTATGCCTTAATAAGCCCTATTTTACATTTACAAACCTAATAAATTACATTTTTTTGAAGAGGAAACCTGATAATAATTAATTCTCACATAACACTTTACCTTGAGCAATGTGTGTTCTAGGAATAGGTTCATGGGACCCATTCACCCATGGGTGAATGTATCCTCCCTAGGCCTTTGAACTAAATTTAAATTATGTTTTTGGTAGTATTTTAACATCCCTAAATTCAAATTTTAATGTCGTCTTGTAATGTTTAATTTTTGAGAAATTAAGGATACATACCTATAAATACAAGGTTATTTTACTAAGTTTTCCTATCATTTTTGATGTGAGAAAAAGTATAGAAAAATTTATGATCAAGGGCATTCAAGAGCAGATTTATCAATGATTTATTGCAGCAATCAAGATCTCAAGCATCATGTCAAAGTCTCTTGCAATCATACATGTTTTTGGAGCTGACATTGTGATGTAGGTTTCAAAGATCAATTCAAAGCATTCAAGTCATAGTTCAAGAATCAAGATCCACATCCATTGAAGCCATTTCATGCAAGATCAACATCAACATTTCAGATTTCCAAAGGTTTACTCAAGGGTTTGGTGAGTTGCAACATAGCATTGTTCATTCATCATTCCTTTCATGTTTCATTATTTCAATTCAAGGCTTAATTACCCAAACGGGGTTTGAACAAGGCAAACCCCCATTCACCAAAAACAAAAAAAATCCCTCTTGTGTTTGTGTTGCAAATCTTAGGTTGAAGAAGGATTGAAGATCTCTTGAAGAGCAAGATTGGAAAATTTGTCAAAGTTATCAATTCACAGAATCTCACCTACGTATTTGATTTTCAACTTGCCAATAGTGAAACTCAGATCAAACAGAAGTTACAAACGGGCATCAAAGGCTCTCAAAATTTGTTTGAAATCTCTAAGCAAAGACCCATTTGCCTATAGGAAAATCAGTTCCATTTTGCCTCCTAAAACTGCCTTTTGGTGATTGGTACATAATGTCTAACCCTTCTCAAATCTGCAAAATAAATGTTATTTTTGTTAGTATTGAGCTTTAATTTTTGTTTCAAGTTTGAATGAGCATAATTGAGTATATTTTCTACTTTTAGTTTTTCTCCCAAAAGTGTTGTTCGGGATGAAACCCCCATCCTCAATCATAAGGAAATCAATAGATTCCCTCATTGAATTGACTCACCTAAAGGTTGTAAGTCAAATCTTTGTGTGGATCTCATTTCCTAATGAAATAAAGGAATATAGGTCCATCACACCCCCATTTCAAAATTAATCCAACCTATTTTCCTATGTTTCAAAACCCAAAGATAATTCCATGTATTCTGTTACAAGATGGCCCCAAATTTTCTTGAGAGAAATATTATCTTCCTAAAGGCCCTCAAGTCTATCCAAGGGGGGCTACCTATTCCAAGAATCCTCCCAAAACAAATCCTTATCTCTATTTTTTATTATCTAGGTAAGGTATGGAGTAATAACATTTCTACATTCTACCAGGAAGTTCCACATTTTTTATCCAATACTTGTATTTTGTATTGTGAAAATTATTTCAAGTTCATGTGAATCTAAGTACTTATCTTGCATAATTCTACACTTTTCATTAGGTTTTGCAAACATATTCCAAGTGAGCTTATCTCCTAGAGCCAAATTTCTTGTTGCTAAGTTCAGAATTCTTTCCCCGCCCTGTAGTTTATCTTTGCAAATATTTTCCCAAGACAGTAGAAGGATTTTTCTCTTTTGGCGCCCTTCCATACAACCTTTCCAAAGGAATTTCTTTAATATCTTTTCTACATCGTATTGCACCATTTTTAGAAGTTTTAGCACTAACATAATATAGTTGGGCACAACTACAAGAACCATTTTGATCATCACCAATCTTCCTACTAAAGATTGTCATTTCCCCTTTCAACATGCAACATGGCTTTTCAAATTTTCTATCACTTTCTCCCTAAAGAATTATTTATGCATATTTGTAAAAAAAGGAACCCCTAAATATTGACATGGTAAATTAGCAAGATTGAAACCCAAAATTGGAAAAAATATTGCTATGAGATTAGGATAAGTGTCTAAAAAGAAAATATTAGATTTGGTGGGGTTTATCACCTGACATGAAATAGAAGAATAATATCTCAATACTTGTTTTATAATATTAGCTTTAGGTATAGAAGGTCTACCAAAGAGAAGGGCAACATCTGCAAATAGAGAATGTTTCATTGAAATGGATGTCCTTGGGATTGTATTTCCTTTCCCTTTTTGTTCATGATGCACTGTAGTAATATATCTACTTAACGCCCCATCCCTTAGGATAAACAGGAAAGGGGATAAAGGATCCCCTTGTCAAACACCTTGTGAGGAATTGAAAATGTTAGAACACACAAATATATTAAGAAGGGGTGAATCAATATATCCCTCAAATCAATTCAATTTCAACTTATCAATCAAAAACATAAAACTTCCTTAATCAAATGACACATTCAAAACAAGAGCATAGAACCATAACACCATATTTACATGGAAAAACCAACAAGGGAAAAACCATAGTGAGAAAAGCTAGTTGGAGCTACTGTCCAAATCCAATCTCATATAAATGAATCAATAATTACAAAAAAAATTAGGTCTTTAACTTGAGGAAGTTTACAAGTCCCTTCTCACTTATAGAATGAGGTTGTAACCTCAAAATATAACTCTTTGAAGAATCAAATGACAAATCACAACCCCAACACTTCTGTTGCTTTTGGCTCACTACCTTTAGCACTCTTACACCACTCTACCTTTTGCTCACTTCCTCTAGTATTCACACTTGCACTTCTACCTTTGGATTACTACCTCTAACACTCATTACACAATTTATTTGGCTCACTACCTTCTGTACACCACTTGAACTCTTCTAATTTCGACTCACTACCTTGAGCATGCATAAAGCACTTCACTAGAAATTCACACACATTACTCTGCCTTCGGTGCACTATTGTCAGTAAATTACATTGATCACAGATTGAAAACTTTCTCTAATTGAACACATATTTGATATTACATTTATACCATCTACAATCATTAAAAAATTTCTCCTTGTTAGCCATCCTGAAATGTATGAACATGAAATGTGTAACAACCATATTTGAGATGGCTCAAAAACATCCACAAGAAAGGGAAATTCAATACAGACCAAGATAGGATATAAGAAGGACCTTATTCAAATCAACACACATCCCTATACTGGTGCATGCCACAAAAACTTGGCACAAACAACTTAGAACACTAAGTCAGTCTAGCAAACACTCAACCCTTGAAATATTAATCTCCAGACCACAAGTGGTACTGGAGGAGAAAAATAGCAACATGTGGATTACTTTACAATAATAAAATGATATTCAAGAATATCTCAATTCCCTTATTTCACAACTTCATGCATCATTATAGTAGAAAAAGCAAATAGATATAGAACCAGTATCTATCGCAAACCCAAACAACATAATCTTGTGATATAACTTTGACAGTTTAACTTATAGTACACTTCAACAACTAAAACTCAAGGAGAGACAACATATGGACATTAGAAACACATCTCCCAAACCGTAAGACCACAACAACAACTACAAAGAAATTTGGATCATTTCTCAAAACCTTCCATGACTACTATTAGAACTCAAAAATTCCATTGAAATCTAAATGATTTTCCACTATTTTCTACTAAAACCCTAAGGTTTTTTGCCCATTTAAGCCCATTCATTTTCTATCTTTTCCACTAAAAATAATTATTTCCATTCATATATACTATATACCTTATATTGTTTCCTTTTATTCATTATCTATATCCCTTACCGCTTTATCGCGACCTCCCCACAATGGGCTCGCAATATGGCGGTGGCAGTTAACAAGCAGGCACAAAGAAATTACTGCGCCACCACGCATGGTCTAAACATAGACCATGGTGGGCGGTTAGTAACCGGCGTGATAGTTTTACCACGGTACCACGGACAATCACTGAGGAGTCCACGGTGGCACGATAGGCAGGGTAGGGGTCAGCAAAGCGGTCAGATGGTGGTTAATAGACGAGTTACCGCAACACCGCGGGGAGTGGAAAGGTAATCCGCGGTAATGTGGTAGCAGCGAAGGTGAAAACAAAGGGTTGGTACCACAGTATCGCTGGTGGTTCAAACACAAAACGCGGTAATGCAGTGGATAGCCAGAGCAGTCAAAGTCAAGGCACTGCAGTACTGTGGGGAGGCAACACATAGACCATGGTAAGGCGGTGGACAAATGTGGTGGTTAAAGACAGTCATGCAAATGGTTACTGTGATACCACGAGCTGAGGAAAAAGAGGTCACGGTAATACGGTAAGGAAGCAGCAGATAGAAGACCCACCGCGATACCGTGGGATGATGAAATCAACACTGCGGTTGAGCGGTAAGGAGACTGAAAGATTAGGGAAGCAGTCACCACTCTACCATGGCTGGTCAACATGTTCACCATGGTAGAGCGGTAGGAATAAAAGGAAGCCCGTGATAATATATGAAGAGAAATATGTAGAGCGAGAAGTATTAAAGTAAAAAATTAAATCAAGACTATAGCGTGGAAAATATTTAATTAAGGCAACCCAATTAAATATTTTAATTTATGTTTGTTATTGAATTTCAAACGGCTGTAACAAGAAAATGAAGGGTTGCAACCCTTGGGTTTTATTGTATAAATATTTGAAAATTTTAGTTAAGAAGCAAGGAAGAAGAGGGAGAGCGGTAGAGAGTAGTTAGACAGTAGAAGTTAGATTTTTTCCAGAAAATGGACTGGGGAATGTAAATAATGACAGAGCCTTTCCTAAAATAGAATTAATGGAGATAAATGTTTTAATTAGTGGTATTCTTTTGGTGTTTAGTTGTTGTGTTGTATAAACTCATATTCTTTATTTTGGTTGTCTCCAACTCGAAGTCTTTTAATCATTTAAATCAGCATATCAAGTATATCTTTGATTTATCAAAACGCACTCTCATTTTGTGTGATTTAATTAACTGGTGTCTACAAGTCAAAATTAAAATCTTTTAGTAAGTCACAGTGATTTTAAGATTTCTTCTAGATTGTTGAAGTAGAACCTAATAGAGAAACATTCCAGCACTGTTTATGCAAGTCATAGATTTAGTGAAGTTTTATGCCAGCCATAGGATTTTCAAAGTGCCTAACAACTAGAGTTAAGCCAATACGATGAAGCACATATCATTTTCTACTTTTGACTCCATTGCCCATGTGGATAGAAGGCACTGATTTGCCACAACCCAGAGATTTAATTTCATATCAAACAACTTATTCAAAACCTTTCTTTTGTGCAGTAGGAGTAGGCATAGTTGTAGTGATTTTCATCTATTCACTTCCATTTTCCATTGTGAATAGATTGGTTGAGTAGGAAATACATCTTAAATCTGCAACATACACATAGGTGCACCCCCCTAGGTTTTGCAAAGCCTCAAGAGCAGAAGATACAATTGCATCAATTGGCCTTGTACGTTGGCCAAAAGCGTTGTGAGAGCTTGGCAACCTCTCATGGTTCAAACCTATGTTTTTGAGACCCAATAGTTTGGCGACTCTGCTAGAGAGTTACTCAGAAAAATTTCCAGCCTTTCCATTTATAGATTCAACAAATTTTTTCAATTTTTTTGGAGATTCCGCTGGGGGCAAACCAAAGCAATCCATTTCATTTTCCTACTTTTGGAAAAGTAGGTGGTGACTCTATTTTAATTTGATAGATAATGCATGGATGTTGTGGAGTAGTAACATTTTGTCAAGATGCTAGGAGCAGAAAGAAGACACCGGACAATGAAAGATTTGGAAGAATTGGAACAACAAAGGTTATACTGGAAACAAAAAATATGACAAGTGGAACAATGACTGTTGCAGTTGGGAGCTGAATATGTTCCAAATAAATCACCAAATAGGCCATCATACAGTGAGAATGAATACACAAATGCCAGTAGATCTTGGACACCACAAGTGCCACTTGAGAACTTTGACAATGAAGTTAATGCACTCTATTCACAACAAAACACTTATGCACCGCAGACATTACATCAAATGAATACTCATCTTCCATTTCCTGGAAAAAGATCAATAATCGACCAAAACCCATATGGCCCTCCAAATTTTGTCTCAGCTATTGATAAACCATTTAACTATAGTAATGTCCAAGGCTACCCAAATCCTTATCCCTACAAACTGATAGAACTGCTAAAGCATATCCCTAAATTTCATGGAGAATGGGATGAATCAGCTTATGAGCATATGGAGTGATTTTGGAATTTCATTATCAACTTTCAAATTTATCCAGAGGATGTCATTATGAAATGTTTTTCAAGGTCTATGAGGGATAGTGCAAAAGAATGGTTTGTAAGTTTTCCAGTGCAAAGTGTATCTTCATGGGAGGATCTGAAAGAAATATTCTTGAGCTAGTATGAGGATAGAGATGATGAGTATTTACATAATCAAGAAAGAGGTCAAGGTCTCTTAGATGCATTTTTTGACATAAGGAGACACAAAGGAGAATCTACACGCTCTTTACTCGACAGAATGTTGAAAATCCATTTGACAATACCTTATGATCTTTTTCCTGATGATCCCATACTCATTGAGCAATTCATGAAGATATATGACCCCGATCCAGTTCATTGGTCTGAATCATCGAAGCCAACTACTATTGGGGAGTTGTGGTTATGGATACTCAGGCATGAGTGTGCTAGCAATACCAAATCTGATGACAGGAGTAATGGTATGGGTAAAGATGGAGAAATTGATCAAATCATGCAGCCAATAGAGGATACATGTGCAAGTGAAAATGATGACAACCTACATGAGGAAGAAGAAGATGATGATGTACATACTCAAAGCCAAGACTCCATCATAGAATCAGAATGTGGAGTTTCCCCCTTAGATGCATTTTTTGATATAAGGAGATATAAGGGAGAATCTGGGAGATCTTTATACAATAGGATGGTAGACATTTGTATGCAATTATCTCCTCATTTTAGGCCTACAAGACCCACATTTGTTACACAATTTGCAAGAGCATGGGATCCTGAATCAGTTTATTGGCCAGAGTCATCAAAATAGCGAGCCTCTAATGTAGTAAATAAATTTCTTGATTCCATGCTTGGGACAAGATATATGGACACTGTCAACAACGAATCTAATAGTGATATCATGGATGATCAAACAATGCAATAAACAAAGGAAACATATGAAATTGAGATTTCCAATGACAATTGTTCAGATTAGGAAGATGGTGAATACATGGAAGATCAATCATACATCTTGGATGAGGACTACAATAATGAGGATGTTCTTGAAGATACACATCATAAGGGATATATTGGTGATAAAGCAAGCAAAGATGAACAGATTGCACCTTCATTCTCAGACCAATACCATGGTGACACAATTGATGATGAGAAATAATTCATGGGAGAAAGCTTTTATGAGGGCCAAGATGATGAAAATATAGAAGAGGTCAATGAAGAAGCAAGTCCACTTGAACATATGGCATATTCACTTGTAACTAATAACCATGGGGACCATCATGAGGATCTTGATTTACAACAAGGGGATATTTTCAGCTCTTATGGAGATCAAGAAGATGGAGAAATAATAGAAGATCAGGATGAAACATTTTCACTCAGCAGTGAGCAGGTTACCAATTTGTTAACTCTTGAATATCATAAATATGCACACAAAGATGATTCTGAGGTTTTGGGTCCAGCTTGCATTTGCTTTGATAGTGAGAATACTATGTATAGTGATTCAAATAATTCCATGTGCATCTATCAGATTGATGAAGAAATCATTGAATTTGATCATGAATCCATTTGTGTCCAAGAAGAGGTATGTGATTTAAATTATTCTTTCCTGCAAGAAGAGGATGTTGGTTTGCATTTTGTTGATGATAAGTGTTTAGTATTTGTTGATTCAAGTATGTATAAAGAAGACTGTATGGATCAAATGTGTGTGTCAATGCCAACTGGTGATAGGAAAGAAATGGAAAGTGATTTGATTGTTTCAGAAAATATTAATGAGATAGAATTTTTTGATTTCCAAGAAAAGCATTCAGATTTGCAGGTCCCAGTGCAGTTGCAAGCACATTCAGCAACATATGACAGTGAGCATGCCTATGAATGTTTTGTTGAATGTGGATACACTTTGTATGCTGAAGATGACAAAGATTTTTTGTATGATAATAAGAATGATGAATGGAAGAATGGTAAAATGAATATGAATCAGGTTGAATGCAATGATTTCGTGAAGGTTTTCAATGGTAGTGCATGTTGCAGGGTAGGTGGAATGGATAGATTCAAAAGAAACCTGATGAAATTTAATCAGAACAAAGTCTATGACAGAGGAAAGTGCAGTTTTTTCTTTGGGGTGGCCTGGGGCCATCCTTTATGGTTTAATTTTTGAACCATGGTAGGTACAGAGGATTGAGGATTTCCAATGCATGGACAATTCTTAGCAAAACCTCTTAAAAAAATTATTTTCCATGCACAATAATTTTAAGGAATCTTTGAAGGGTCTGGGTTTTCCAGTACATGGACATTCCCAGAAATTCCCTTTTTGAAAATGTTGGTTTTCTTTCCATGTACAGTAGTGTAGGGTTTTTCTCCATCTGCCATGGCTTTCATTTTTCATCATTTGCTTGGTCTTCTCTCCCAAATATATTCTAGATTCTTTCAGTGATTCCATAATCATTCATCCCCAATAGGAGCCACTGTTAGAACCCAAAAATTCTATTAAAATCTAAATGATTTTCCACTATTTTCTGCTACAACCCTAAGGTTTTTCACCCATTTAAGCCCATTCATTTGCTATCTTTTCCATTAAAAATTATTCTTGCCATTCATATATACTATATACCTTATACCGTTGCCTTTTATTCATTATCTATATCCCTTACCGCTATACCACGACCTCCCCACAATGGGCTCGCGGTATGGTAGTGGCAGTTAACAAGCAGGCACAAGCAGTTACCATGCCACCGCGTACGGTCTAAACATAGACCGCGGTGGCACGGTGGGCGGTTAGTAACCGGCGTGACAGTTTCACCGTGATACTGCAGACGATCACTGAGGAGTCCGCAGTAATGCTGTAGCAGTGAAGGTGACAACAAAGGGTTGGTACTGCAGTACCATTGGTGGTTCAAACATAGACCGTGGTAACATAGTGGATAGTCGGAGCAGTCAAAGTCAAGGCACCGTAGTATCGTGGGGAGGCAACACATAGACCGCAGTAAGGTGGTGGACAGATGTGGTGATTAAAGACAGTCATGCAAACGGTTACCGTGATACCGCAGGCTAAGGAAAAAAAGGTCACGATAATACGGTAAGGAAGCGATAGATAGAAGACCCACCGCGATACCGTGGGATGATGAAATGAACATTGCGGTTGAGCAGTAAGGAGACTGAAAGGTTAGGGAAGCAGTCACTGGTCTACCACGGTCGGTCAACATGTTGACTGCAATAGAGCGGTAGGAATAAAAGGAAGCCCATGATAATTTATGAAGAGAAATATGAAGAGCGAGAAGTATTAAAGTAAAAAATTAAATCAAGACTATAGCTGGAAAATATTTAATTTTCCAATAAGGCAACCCAATTAAATATTTTAATTTATGTCTGTTAATGAATTTCAAACGGTTGTAACAAGAAAATGAAGGGTTGCAACCCTTGGGTTTTATTGTATAAATATTTGAAATTTTCAAATAAGAAGCAAGGAAGAAGAGGGAGAGCAGTAGAGAGTAGTTAGATAGTAGGAGTTAGATTTTTTCCAAAAAATGGACTAGAGAATGTAAATAATGATAGAGCCTTTTCTGAAACAGAATTAATGGAGATAAATGTTTTAATTGGTGATATTTTTTTGATGTTCAGTTGTTGTGTTGTATAAACTCATATTCTTTATTTTGGTTGTCTCCAACTCAAAGTCTTTTAATCATTTAAATCAGCATATCAAGTATATCTCTGATTTATCAAAATGCACTCTCATTTTGTGTGATTTAATTAACCGGTGTCTGCAAGTCAAAATTAAAATCTTTTAGTAAGTCATAGTGGTTTTAAGATTTCTTTTGGATTATTGAAGTAGAACTTGATAGAGAAACATTCCAGCACTATTTATGCAAGTCATAGATTTAGTGAAGTTTTATGCCAGCCATAGGATTTTCAAAGTGCCTAACAACTAGAGTTAAGCCAATAAGAGGAAACACATATCATTTTCTACTTTTGACTCCATTTCCCATGTGGATAGAAGGTACTAATCTTCCACAACCCAGAGATTTAATTTCATATCAAACAACTTATTCAAAACCTTTCTTTTGTACAGTAGGAGTAGGCATAGTTGTAGTGATTTTCATCTATTCACTTCCATTTTCCATTGTGAATAGATTGGTTGAGCAGGAAATACATCTTAAATTTGCAACATACACATAGGTGCACCCGCCTTGTTTTTGCAGAGCCTGAAGAGTAGAAGGTACAATTGCATCAATTGGCCTTGTACGTTGGCCAAAAGCATTGTGAGAGCTTGGCAACCTCTCATGGTTCAAACCTGCATTTTTGAGACCCAACAACTACAACAATTTAGTCACCATTTTTCTTACTCGGGAAAATTTTGTGTTAACATCATACATATTGTCATAAAATTGCACCCCCTTACAATTTCACCTACATTTTTGTATCCAATTTAGAGTCCACTCCCTTAGTATTTGTGTAGCCTCATTTCATCCCTTGCATCAGCCTTTTCCTCTCTCAGGATGCTCAAGACTCCCTTTTGGCAGCTACCTTCTTATGTCAGTTATGCATCAAACCTTGTGCTTTCCTCATTCCTGCCATTCTTAAGCAACATTTTTTTGGACACTAGTGTGTTGCATGGACATCCATGCACTTTGCTAGTGTCTCACGGCATTTCAACATTCAAATGGTCATTTCTAAGCCTTTTTTACCATTTTTCACTTACCTTTTTCAATGAAAATGGCTCGGGATGCCTTGTAACAGCTCAAGAACGTTCTTTTCCCTCCTTTTCTCACTTTTAAATCCATCTCTTTCATTCTATTACACTCTCTAGCTCTTTCTTGGTCTCTCTTGGATATTTTCTCTTCTCTTTCTCTTCCTCTCTTGCTTGCACAACTCTCTACAACTTGCTACAACACTCCCAAGCTCTTACAACACTCTTTGCAACTCTCTTAGCTCTTACAACCTCTCTCTCTCTCTCTATCTCTCTATCTCTCTCTGGCTTCCTCAATCCTTGTAGGTGATATCTTACTTGTCTTGTGTCTTTATGAATCTTGGATTTTTCACATCCCTTGTCTATGCATTATCTATCTTATCTATTTATCTATTTCACTATCTATTATTTTCTTTATCTATCTATCTGGTTTTCCATGGAGGTGGAAACACCAAAATAGGGGTTTGATTGAGGAAATCCCCTAAGCAGCCCCAATGTTTTCTCTCAGTCTTATGTGTGGAAGTATTGAAGACATTTATTTGTTGGAGGCTTCATTACTTGGTTTTCTATGAGCAATTTATTTTTCCTCCTTAGTTTTATCATTTGCATTTCATTTAATCTATATTCTACTTAGTTTACTTTACCTTATTTTAGTTCAGTTATTTTCTCGCATTTCAAAAGATGTTAGTAATCAAAATTGTTATTAGTCATTTTGTTGTTTTCTACAATAGTCTCAATTTTTGGTCTGTACAAGATGCCAGTGCGTCGTGTTGTCATACTTGGGTCGTACAGTCATCCTTGTCCAAGAACTCGACAATCTATCCAAAAGACCTTTGTGATCTACTCTTTCTGATTTTGGAACTCTCATATTTTTATCATGTCACTTGAGTGTTATTCCTTGAGGTAGTTGAGGACCATTTACTCCTTCAAGATTATTTCTTTTCATGAGACTCAATGGTAGAAAATTTCCTCTACATTATGGTGAACCCGACGTGAACACACTCCTTCCATGCCATCAAAGCAAAAGTAATACGTCGACCTTCAGCCAACTTATTTATTCATTATTTATTATTGTACACTTGAAATTGTCCTAGTCAATAGCATGCATTTGATTTGATTTACTAATATTGAATTTTCATCTCGATTCGGTCATTCTCATCTATTTAATTAAATAATGCAAATTGTTTAATTAAATTCATCATTTTCCTCTATTAATCGAGTAATCGATATTATAGGATTAATTCACCCCTTTCATGCCAATTTGTATCCTATTTGATTGAAAAATACAATTTTTTTAATTAAATTCCTTAATTCCTCTCATTTGATTAAGTAATCCTAATTGTTTAATGGAATGTCATCAATCCCACCTTTTTAATTAAATGATCTAATTGTTTAATTAAAATCCTAAATTCTCTCACCTTGCACATTTAAATATTGTTGAGTGTTGTGGTTGTGTTGTTGATATGTGGTTTTCATTGATGTCAACACTATTAGCATTCAATCTGCTTAAGGTTGTATATGTCGAGGATATTGAGAAAATTGTAATAAATATAGTACAGGAAGCTAGTGGAGCTAAGAAGGTTAGAATGTTGTAAAGCTCTATGTGTTGAAGATCTGAAGGTGCGCTTCAAAGGGTTTGTTGTTGAATCTTTCTAGTATGTTGTTTGAAAGTTTCAAAGGTTCGCATAAAGATTTGTGGAAGTTATGAAGATTTGTGTGCCTACAGTTACTCAGTTTATGTAGATGGTGTTCTTGGTTGAAGCGGATGAAATTTTGGTAATTTCATGTGTTGTGCATGTACTTGTGACATTCATGGATGAGTCTAGATTGTGCTCTATCCTTGTTGTATGTCCGCATTGATTGAAGTGTTCGTAATCGAAGATTCTTTCGATGTGTGCCTGAGTGTTCATGTTCTTGGCCGACATGATGGTGTTAGCGTGTTGCGGATCCATGAGGATTAATATTTTATTTTTTGGCATGTTTGGAGGTATTTTGTTTGGGTCCTCACTATGTTATGACCAACTTGTGTTGGTGTGCATTGTAATTTATTCATGTATCAAGGTCGATAGTTGTAATTCATTCTTTATTTGTGGCCGACTGAATAATGATTGTAAATCCATGTAGCAGATATATATATGAGATTATTTTCCTCATTTAGAGACAAGTGTAAAAGTGATGTACAATTAGATCTCTTAATTAAATTCAATGATCCATGTCAATATTAAATCTCATCCATGGGTTTGATCATTGATTCATGTCATTCTCTCATATTCATTTCTATCCATTGATTAGACAAATTAATCTTAGCCATTGATTCATCCAAATATCCTATAAATAGCCCTCATTGCTATGATATTTCATTCACAAAGCATTTGAGAAAATGCACTATAGCCAATTTCATCCTCATTTTGAAATAATTTTCATCCAATTCACCATTAGAATATCATTCAAAGCTTTGCTTCAACAATGGGATTAGGAAAGGTGTAACAAACTCAATGTTTATCCCAAATAATTTACCTATTTTTCACCCACAAATGAATGATATATGCTTTCTTTACAGCAATAAAAATTTTCTTTTCAATTTCGATAATAAGATGCACATTTGAAATAATCCCATTTCATACTCCCAATGCATTTACAAAAGAAACATTAAAAATTCCAGAGTAATGATTTCATATTACATAATCCCATGTAATGATAACATTTTTCAATTATAATTTATCAATAAAGATAGAGATACATGAATACATACATAGCTTCCAAGAGCTTTAATGAAGCAAAGATAAAAAAATGGTCCAAATTTCCTTGCTAGCATGCATCCTCAAATTTCACCCGCCAATTGTATGAGGAAAAGCATCACTCAAGCACTTTTTTGCCAACCACAAACTTACTGCAGTCCCCCTCACATCTACCTAACTAGTAAGATGACCCTACCATTCAATGAAGAGATTGGTTTGGTAACCTCATAATACTAGCCTTCCTGATCATGGTGTTGTGTCCTACATAAATATAGCTACCATACATTGGCTACAACCTACATGTATGATGTTCCCTATCTAGTATGCAAACCTGGATCATAGTGAACTGATAGTGTAAATAGTGGCTACTTACACCACTTTTTCCAAATAATTCAACACCCAGTACTTCAAGTGTAGGTTATATGCTCACCCACCCCTTAGCTTGATTTTGTATTTGACCATCATACTCTTTTCAATCATAATACATATTCAACCTAAATTTTGATGACATAATAAAATGACTAACTAGGTTATTCCCATCCATGGATTATCCTAACCCTAGGAACAACCAATTTAACCACGCGTATTCAAAATTGACATCCTCAATAAGTGACCAACTAGGTTACTCCCATCCATGGATTATCCTAACCCCAAGAACAACCAAGTTAACCACACAGGTATTCATAACATCACAAATGAATTATTTCAATATAACACTTCAAATCAATGACATTTCCCATACCTCATGATCCTTAAAAGTCTAATCTCAACATTAAATGATTCCATTCAAAAGTATAATCTCAACATTAAATGACTCTATACAAAATTATAATCTCAACATTAAATGACTCTATTCAAAAGTATAATCTCAACATTAAATGACTCTATTCAAAAGTATAATTTCAATATTAAATGATTCTATTCAAAATTATAATCAACAATCAAGCGATCAGTCTGATCCTATAGGTTAATCTTGACCTATGGCTTTAACCAAAAAGACATGCAACAATTAAGTGATCATAAACAATCATAAAACATCTCTTTCAAAATAAATTAAATATTCACATCCTTACAATGTTCACTACATTCATACCTAATCTAGAGGACTTTATCATCTTGAGAGGAGTTTGTGCTTCTACACGTATAATTCCTCTTCATATTACGGTTTTGGCTACCGAAACGTAAGTCCTCTTCTAGAATCCTATAAATAGGAATACACATTTAGTTAGGGATAGGAAAATAGCATAACCAAAAAATATGTTTTTCAACCCTGTCGTTGAATATTGATATAGAATCAATTATACACCCTAACCCTAGGGAAAATAATTTTCTCCTACCTTCAAGGAGTTATAAGTAATCAAACAAGTATGGACTATCAGTATGGTTTGCATAACATCACAACCTATCAATGATGACATGTTTATCATGCTATTGTTCCCGCTGCATTACTAACCTCATTATCCACAAAGTTTTATTTATCATTATAATCTATCAATAAATCAAGATATCACTACAATGTAATAGCATTTCCCATACTACATGTAAGCATTCATAAGGTCCATAACAACCTAGGTATTACACTAATACTCTATGGTTGCCTTGTTTAGTAAACACAAATACATAATTTCAACATAGTGGATAATATACATGAATCAACCAATAAGTTTACACCAATTTAAGAAATAATCAAAGATCATATAAATTCATCAAAATAAGAATCCATCAAAACTAATGCAATAAAGCTCAACATAACATATAATTCATCTTTTCTCAAACACTTGCATTCAAATGTGGTTTCAACACAAAAAGAATAAAGAAGTAAAATCATCATGCCTATAAGTATAGCTCCCATTGAAAATACTACTCCCTAAGCTTAATTCCATAGTCACGCTTGTTGCTCCTTCTATGTTCAACCTATCTCCAATCCTAGCCTTCTCTCAAAGCGCTTATCAACTACAACTTCTCAAAACAATCTCTCTTTCCTCACTAATACACTTAGCAACTTATTTACACATAAAAATACAACAATGGACTTCAAAAGAGTGAACAAGAATAAATCAGAATGAATAAGTGAACCAAAAGGTAGAGAAGTTACCTCTATTTATGCTAAAAACTAAGAAACTCAATGCTACTATAAACAAGCTCCTAAATCTGCCACCTTTTCTCTTCTTACTTCCACCACATAAAAAAAAAAATAACTTCCCTTCTAAAATTATCGACTAAGCTAAATGAGATGATATGTGATTGCTCAAACATCTAGTATGCAAACACATAAACAGTCCCTATATTTCCAGTGTCTTAATATGGATGAATCACCTCTTTCTAACTAACAACAACTATCATTTTACTAAGTCAAACAGAGAAATGTTCAACTATAGGTTTCCTATTTGTAAAGCAAGTCGACTTCCTTCTTAAGCTTCAGCCAGCTTGTGGCTTTGAAAAATTCTTTTAGCTCCAAAATAGTTGTGTGTCATGTAAGAGTTTCAATGCAATGAGAGTATTGGTGTTGCGTTGGATCTCATTGAATGCCTTTCTCAATGTTCCACGCACCTATATTTCTACTCTTATATTCATAATAACAACGCATGTATTGGTTTATGTGGGGCATAGGGTACATGTATGCAGTTAGTTTTTTGTTCATACGTAGCTTCTCAACCTTCAATTTGTTGTTACAGTGCTTTTATCTTTCCTCTTTTAAACGTGGAAAATTACTCAATTTTACTTCACATATTTTTGTATTTCATTGATTCCTTTATGCGTTCAACTTATGTGTCATTCATTAAACTTACTCTCTTAAGTGCCTTATATGTGCAACATATAATTACTATGTCGTTCGCTTTAATACAAGTCATTCTCCAATACATGGTCAACATTATATATGCACAATAGTTACTTTATAACATTTCAAATGTATTTAACATTATATATATATATATATATATATATATATATATATATATATATTAGTATATATATGTTATAATGTTGATTCATTATTATATATATTAACATATATATATTAAACCATTAATTATTATTCTTATAAACTATCAAATATATATATACATATATATGTATTTATGCATATACACTTTTTTTAATATATACATATATATATCAATATATAAGCATATATATACATATATCATATTTACTATGTCACAATAAGCACAAATATATTCATTGATAGACATATGCACATGTCAATTAATATATGTATATATATATAATTACACGAAGAATTTCATATACTCAATACAAATATTTAGCCACTTAATTCAAACCAAAGAAACAACCATAGAAATCAAAGACTAAAACCCAAAACCATTACAAATCATCCCCAAAACTATGATTGAAGGTTTACTTACCAATTCTTGAATTAACTTGACTCAACTTGACCAAACTAGGGTGTGAATGTGTGATAGCTCAAATAGGCATATTAAGGGTTACCAAACCAAGCTCTTCTCCTGAGTGATACTCCCTCTCTCTTCTGAAGGTTTGATTCTTTTCCTACATCCAACTTAGTACATCACAAAGGTAGTTAGCCGATCACATGAAATTCGTTGGCTTCATAAATCATTTACATCATCAAAGAATTAAATCAATCATACTGCAACACATATTTATTCATCACATTTTCCATCTAAATATACAAAACATATTCATGCATTAAAACATTTGGTAATCCCATAATGAGGTGTAACATATCAAAGTCATGCTTTTTCATTTAATATCATATTTACTCATAAAGGTAAAAGTAACCTAGTAACTAAGAAATGGGGTGTCACATACTTCCCCCCTTGTGAATCATCGTCCCAATGATTTAAAGTACCAAAAAATACAAATAAATTCAAATAAAGGTTTTACTTTCAGTTTTCCAAATCATGAAATAAATGGGTATATTCTATTAATAACAAAATAATCTTCCCTCATAGCACTACCTTCTACAATCTCATCCTTCTCAGACCTTGCACTGAGTGACTCCGGTAAAGTTTTGGAAGAAAATTTGTGTGCTTCAATTGAACTTTCTCTCTAATGAACTATACATCACAATTATATTGACTCATATGTACATCATAAGTACAATAGTGACTGTATCCTACATGACACCTATACCTTAGTGACTGGAAAAACATGTTCTCATTGGCTAACACACAATTATCTTTAGTGTAACCTAAATATAAAAGGAATGTTGGTGCATTGTGTACTACATTGTGGGTCCCATTCTTCCCTCTGGTCCTTACACCATCAGACAACTCAAAAGCTAAGAACGTCCATCACTAACACTAATATTTACCTTGAGCATAATAGTATTTCCCCTTGACTACTATCCATCTCGAGCATCATACTACCCTTAGACACTTGTCAATCTTGAGCATAATAGTACTGCTTCTTAATTCACGATTTGTTTCAACAAAGTTTCCTTGATCATTTTGATCTACTCTTCCACTTATGACAACATTTCTGGTCTAAGGCTAATCCTATTTCCTAGCTTATCCTAGCTTACAGGAATTCATCCCTTCCTTCTAAATAATGTTTCAAATGGATCAAATTTCAATGACAGAAATTATTGTAATAAAGTATTCTACAAATCCTCCAAGATTTGGTATATACCCTCAATTTGACTAGCTGACTTAAAGAAATAAGTTGAGCATACATTCAATTGAATTTTCAACAAGGTGATCATTTTTTACACAAAACCTTAATGTTACCTTGTGTCCCTACTAGAGATAACCTTCTCAGGAAAATCAAGCAACTACTTTACACAATTTTTTTGTTTAGGAATGGTACCCTACAAATCAAATTTCCAATCAAAAATTGGTTACCTTGGCTAGTATGTTCACCATAATATTATGTTACCTCCATTGACATAGAAAGATCAAAACTATTCTAATGATTTGTCACTTCCTCTTTGGAATTTCATGAGAGTATACAAGTCCTTCTAATGATGGCATCGTGTCTTCATCCTCTAGCATATTAGACAACTTGCTACATATCTTGCAGCATCTTACTCTGTTTCCTTCCAGATTATAGTGGTTCCACTTTAGTCAAATAATTTTTTCATTCTAGTGTGTTCAAAATATATGAAATTATTTTACCTCATTTAATTCCTTAATCTCCTAAAATTTGGTACATAGGTTCTTTCTTTGATTCATAGTAGTCCATCCTGACTAAGTGAAACCTCTTCCATGGACTTATGCCACATTTGATTCTTAAAATATAATGATTAGATATTATTGAGGAGATATAACTTCCTCATCTTAGGACATCCATATCCCATATTTCTTTTGCCCTCAAATTATTCCCAAAGTCATAATCTGATTTCAGCTCAATCTCTCTCTTTTGATGAGTATTTATAATGTTAGATCATGTTGGTTTGATATTATCTCCCAAAATATGTCCAAACAATTAATGTGTACATAGTTACCAAGCATGAATGTTTCTCGATAACTCAAAATCGTAAATCTTCCCTTTCATATTCCATAGGTGATAATCTTACCTTTTGTAAATAAGCATAGTACCTATCCTTTTTTCAAAGCATCAATAATAATATAAAAAAATCTTCTAACCAAATACATATTATATTATTTTGTATATATTTCTCTCTCATTGGTCAAAAGCCTCTAAATTTTCTTGATCGTTCCAATTTTTTCACTAATAGTTCCAATACCTTAACATTTAACTTCAACAACCTTGTTGTGGTCATTGAGCACAAGACATTATCACTCCAAAGCATTTATCTTTGACCTGGATGGGTAATAGGTGTGAACCACCCTAAAATGGCTACAAAATGATGAATTGTTATGGAACTTTAGCACATCACATGAACATTGGTGTGCCATGCTAGCATCTAGATAGCTTCAACTCTAATAAAGTTCAAACACCAAAAAACTACCAAGTTAAAACATATGTAACATTAGTTTTGAAAAAGAGGGACCACATGAGGCAAGGCATTAGCACCATGGGTAGAAAAAGCTAAGGAAACAGTTGAAATGAACCTAAAAATACACTAGGGGAGATTAATGCTACAATGAGTCCAAAACATAAATTGATATGGGTGCTGCCACAATAATGGGTTACATTTTTTGGGACATCCTGATTTTCGCTGAAATCACATATTTTTAGAAAATATAATGATTTAAGCCTTAAAAAGGTTCCATTTTAAGGGTTTTAATTGAAGAGGGTTTGATAAAACCCACTTATATCAAAACCCCTTGGATAGAAAGTTGCTAGTTTTAAACCATATATATAATGAAGTCTCCTCTACACCTATCAAAATGCTAATAAAAAACCACTTTTGATTTACCTTTTTAGGGGATCAAATTTATTTATTTAAAATTATTTTTTTGTAAACATGTATTCCTTATTATAAGCTTCCCAAAAAGTATAATTTTAAATATATTTAATTTTATTATTATATTTATTTTTTATTTCTTGTGAATGTAGGTTTTTCAATGAACATCGAGGTCTTTATTTCACACATACGGAAAAATAGGAAAAGAGAGAAAAAAATTTCTTAAAAATGCATGTACACTAGCTATTGATGTCCTTATTCCAACAAAAAAAAATAAGTTAATTCAAATGAATACAAAAAATGTTATGTAGTTGAAAGTATAATATATCCAAATTCTAATTACTCTGAATTAGAAAATTAATTAAAAAATATATATGCATTAAAAAATTATGAAAAAATATCCATCCCCTAGAGAATGGTGTGAAAACATTGTATTTAAAAAATTAGAATTGTATGCTTTTTATATAAAAAATTATACAGCTGAAAGTAAGCATCAGTTTTTGAAAATGATGTTTGGTAAAAAAAATAAGTTAATAAAAACTACATAAAATAATTCACAATTTATTTTTTAATTTAAAAAAAATATATAATTAGATTCTCAACACAAAATATCACAAATCACTAGTTTTCTTCATCTTAAAATTCTTAATGGTTTAGCTTCTATAGGTGTACGAAAGTGAAGATCTGGTGAAAAATGTTGATTTCAATGTCAAATTTTGCCAAAAAGTGTAACCCATTATTGTGGGATCACCCATATTGTAAGGGTATGCAATTTTTTACATTACACCCCACTTATCTCTAAATATTAAAAACATTGTGGACTTGTGATAGGGCCTCGTTGATATAAGCCTTATTAAAAAATATCATTAAAAAAGTTATGGAATAAATTTGTGCAATGATCAAGGAAATTCAATCTTCATAAAGTCTTGTTGCTTTTTGTTGGTGTACTCATAGCTTTACACCTGGCTTACTTAACCCTAGTTAGTTGTCCAGGAAGTTGAGTTATTCACTCCACTCCTTTCCACTTCATGTGGATCTTGATCTTGATCTCCACATCTTGTGGATCTTGATCTTCTTGTAATTTCCTATAAAAGGTTGCACATTCAATCAACCTAGACAAGGAAAGTTGAATACATTCATTGCATTCTAATCATCTGTGTTTTTTGTAAACTCTCTTGTTCTTGCAGATTATCACACTTTCACATATATTTGATTAGCAATCTAGTGGTCTAGATAAAATATTTACTTTAGGTAGAATTTTTTGATGATAGCAATTATTGCACAGAAGCAATTATAAAATGACAATGAATTGTGAGTGAATTGTGAAAATATTTAACTGATTTAATTTATGTTTTTAAATAAAAAATCAAACTCGTCTACATTTTATATGGATGTGCATATAAATTTAGATTCATTACATGAATTTGAAATTCAAATGATTATCATAGAAACATAAACTCATGCAACAATCCTAGAAATTGATGATCATTATTTTATACATAGTAAAAACATGTAATGTCTTAAAAATAAATGTTGTCTCAAACAACAAAATCTATCAAAATTATCAACCATGGAAAGAGGTGTCCATTCAACTCTCAAATTTGTGTCTTGCAAACCCCTCAAATGTGATTTGGGTGCTTCTAGAATGTTACAATCATGATCATATCTCAACATAGCAAGACTTGTAGAGAGTTTTTTTTCCTAAGCTTGGACACAATTAAAAAAATATTAATATATATTAAATATCATAGAAAAAAAAAATGCATTAAAGATATAGTCTAAATAAAGACAAGATGAAAAAATAATACACTAGAGAAGGATACAAGTAGCAAAGTAAAGATGAATATTATGATGCATTGACAAATACAATACATTGATAGTAAGATAAATTGATACCAACATGGGATAAGCCACTATTTATCTACACAAATTTATGGTTGTCAAATAAAATACATTACAAGATGAAACTTGTAACATCTACAAACTCTTGTTGAAGTACTTACACCTTACAATGAATAATAAAATAAAAATTATGAAAAAACTCTTAAAAATAATTACGTAGGACTTATTTACAAACAACATTTTGGACCTTTTGGGTGGTATATCCTCAAGGGAAACATCATATCCTTGATAAAACTAGCTAGGTCACAAAAATTTCATCATGTGTATCTATAAACTATTGTAAATTGATTCACCTCAAAGAAAAATCTTACCTATTAAAAAGATGTGACTAATACTGTATATTTTTTAAAATAATAAGCTCAAACATTGTTATAAATCTTCAAATGATTTTTTATTTGTTAAATGCATTTTATATCATCGTTATTTATTACTTATTTATAGATACCAAACTATCACCAAACTAATTAGAATGTAATATAAATTAGTAATGGTATAGGTAAATGCAATGGAATGCCTTAAGAGAAATTGTGAAATATTATTTATTTAGGAAAAATAAGAAAAAATGAAATATTAATTTTTTTTTGTTAAATATTAATATTAGAAATATAAATTAGTGCATAAAAACTCAAATATAGTAAATATAGCTAATGATAAATTTTTTAAAATCTTTTTATTAAAACGTATAGCCTCTTTTTCAAAATCGGATTTGGCAAGTTTCTATTTTTTAGTAGAATGATTTTTTATGTAATTGAAGTGGATAATAGCAGCCACACTTCTCTTCTTCCTATTGATGCTTTGGAGTTTAATACAATATGATCAAAAATAACATCATATATGCTAAGTTGGGAGTGAATGTATCATTGATATATTTTATCAATATTGACTATTGATTGTATCTTGTTTTGGACATGATATTTACTTTAAAAATTGCAATTATAAAGCTTTATGTTATAATTCTTGAGTATGTTTTCATCATTTTATAGATTGAAATTTAGATCTCTCAATATATTTAAATATAGATTTTTTTAAGATGTATATATTAGTTAATTGAATCATTAAAATATATTCAATTATTATTGATAAATTTCGATTTTTAATAATTATGTATAAATGTAGATGATAAAAATATGAATCATAAATATCAAAAATGCAAAATTCACTATCACAATCATACAACGAAATTCAAGATCTTGACTCAAAAATATATAATTAGGCAAACAACCTGTGTCAATAAAAACAAATAAGGTTGAATTTAACGTGCAGATGGCAGTAGTGGAAGAGGAGGCGACACAAAGGTAATCGTCAGAGCTGGTAGTGACTAGGAATAGTACATGAATTAAATTGATGTGTTAATGGAATTGGAACGTTACAACTCACGCAACGACAGGAATTAGTAACTGACCAGGGTGGAAGAGTAAGTGGTTCGAGTGCTCTAATGTTATATAATTACGTTTTGCCACAACAAATGCAGAAGAGTGAAGGGATGTTGCACAATCAATATTTGTTTTGTCTCCTTTCTCTGCGATCTTTTTGGCATTAACACAGAAGAGTTCTAAAGAGGAAGCCATGGCGTTTGTTAAGCTCTTCTATGAATCGAGCCACATTCTTGCGTTAGACCCAATGGTTCACCTTGGTCCATACAAGGTATCTCATCTTTTCTATTTTCATGCGTATTAGAGTTTTATGGTTTCGAGGTTTCTGTTGAGGGTTCAGTAATTACATGTTTTAGGTGGCACGAGCTTTGGAGATGATGATGGAACTATTTTTCTCCTGAAGCAGATCGTGGAAAATTAGAGCTCACAAATTTGGTGGATCACAAGAAAATCGATGAAGGAGCTGAAAACCGATGAAGGCTAAGTTATGGTGAGGATTGGAGGTTTTCACCATCAAGATGACTCTTCTAATGAGGTGGACCTTTTGGGAGTTGTTGTGGGATGTGATGGAGCCTGTATGCTTCTTTCTCACTTCGGCTTACTTTATGGCAGGATATGCATTCTTCATTTAGGACATCCACTACTCCTACATTTGAGGTTGTCTTCAAAGCTTGCTTCTAGGCAAGGCAATTTTGTCCTCTTTAAACTGAGCAGGTTTCTTTACATTAGATTCATCTTGGAATTTAGTATGGCGAGATCAATGCTTGTGAATATTATGGTAGTGTTGCTTGTGCTCAATATTATGGTAGTGCTGCTTGAGATCAATAACATGCATGTTCAGTTTAATCAAACCTTAAATCTGGTTCATGAATGGCACACTAAACATTTCAACAGACTTATGCTATGGGGTTTCCAAAGCTACGTATCTAGAAAATTAACAAAGTTTTCATAGATTATTTCATTTCATAATATCCATATCCAGTTATAATTTCTCTGATTCTACTTTTTTTCCATTCCTATGTTTTCCAACAACACCACTTCACCTTTTTTCTCCTGAGCGCTCTATCATTTTTCTTCTGGATCGCGCTCAAAAACCTAAAGCGTCTTTTATGCAAGATGTGACCACTAGGAGAAATTTCAATGGCAGTCGTTGGACTAGCTTTTACATATGTGGTGAAGGCACTGTGTGCGAGTCGAGTTTGTACAAAGGGCGAGGGCATATTTACCAAATTCTTGGAGCTCCTCATATTTAGTTGCATGTCTATCGCAACGCCATTCATTCCGCCTGCTTACAAGTTTCACTTTTGTACTCCTTCAACACACACTTTGGACGTCTTTCATATTCTCTCTTTTTACCGCTCAATCTTCTCTGGGTAGGCCTATTTAGGCCGACATTCTCATGTTACCTCGCATATAGCAACAACATTATAAATGATTAACCATGAATGATTAAGGATCGAGCCACCATTCTTATCGATTCTTGGAGCTCCTCATTGGGCCTTCTAATTTGGTAGTTCCATATTATGTTGAATTTGTCTTTGTGTTTTTTTTGCAGTTGTATTGAGTTGTCCATTTTGGACCAGATTTTCAGATCTCTGGCTTATGTAGTTTCTTTAATCCTTCTGGTGGTGGATAAATGTGAAACTAGATACTTTGTTGTAACAATTATATTATATCAACCACTTCCCACTTTCTGCACTCTTGTTCACGTACATGCTTTCTACTCTCTTTTTTAGTGCAGTTAGTAGACCAAATTCGCTCGAGACCATCTTGTGTTCTCTGTGTAATTATGTGCCTTGTCTATTTCACATGTAAACATTCCAATGTTCCTTCTATTGTGTTGAATAACATCATGTCACATTGCCTAACTATTCCTTTCAGTGTTTCCCGGTTGAAGTGAAACACTTTTAAATATATTAAATTATATATAAATCAATAAGAATTTTATTTTTTATTATAAGTGATAGCATCTGGATGAACTCCCATTTCTGTCATTTCAACAAGAAGGGAACATATTTTAGAGAAATTGCCATGATACCCAAGCCCACGCAAAAGCACATTGAATGTTATGGCGTTAACAGAATGGCCTTCAGTTATGGCTGAATGGAAAACCTCCCATGCCTTTTTTTATTGCCCGATTTGCTTATGGCATTTATTGACTCGTTAAAGTGTGCAATATCAGATTTGTGCATTGTACGATGTATGACCTCCTCGATCTGCTTCTGTTTGGGTGTGTGTTCTGCTAATGTGTTGAATTGTTTTCTAGAATGAGTGTAGTTGTTACCTGTTTAAACAGCGGGGAAAAGCCCATCCATTTCAAGTTGTACCCAATTTCCATGTTGATGTTGTAAACAGCAAACGGAAGAGCAAAGCAGGCATACGCTCCCGCGCATGTAACCCTAAAATATCTCCCAAACACTTTCGATACATACATGAAAGCTTACATTAAAAGAGGATTTGTGAGTGTGCACGACGAAACTCAAAAGCAATCACTATAAAAATATAGATTTGTTCATTCTTTTATCTTTAGCATTTATCTTGTTTCATAGAATAATAATGCCTTATTTAGCAAATATTTCATCTTAGCTTATATTCATCATGTGGTTCTCAAACATATCACTTAAAGAATGCATAATAATAAAATAATTAATCAATATTTATTCTTTATATTTTAATTGAATTTATTTATATAATTTAGTTAAAAGTATATATATATTTATCATTTTAATAATAAGATTCTAGAAATAAGAATAAAAAAATTATATATAATAAAAAAACATTTAAAACATATATAAATTTAATTTTAATAATAAGAAATTTTAGAATCATTTTTTTGTCTAGCCAAATATATATTTTAGCATTAGTATTTAAACGAGGCTCTCCTTAATAGAAGATAATTTATTAAATAGAATTAAACAAATGTTCAATTAAATATTGAATTCCACTTCGAACACCAGATAATTGATACTATGAATGTTTCAGAGAATGAATCAGAAATCATTGTTTCAAGGTTCAATCAAAGTTATCCTATATAATTAATAATTTTATTATTTTTAAGTATTTCAAATATTATAAACTAGCATACATATATTAAATATTAATATATATAAAATACGTCAAGAGTTATCTATCTCGAGACGCTTATTTTCATCATTTTTTCTCAGTGCAATAGATGCCATTTAGATTAGGGTTCAAGGTTACAATAATGCTAATATAAATGGCCAGAAACTCCGCCAACATCTTCATCGGTTGGACTTTATTTTTTATGAATATTTTTAATTTGTATATCAAGTAAAATTTGGAGGATATTTTCTGATTGAAATTTGTGAAAAATTGATTTGCATTTGATAGTTGGAGGTCGACATTCTGATAAAATACGTCCATAAAGTATCCAGGTTGGATGATTTTCACTTTGTATTGCTATTCAAAACCAACTTTGTGAATAAAAATGTGGCTTTGTTTTAACTTCCGATGTTGGCATTTTGGATAATTTGCCTAGCTGTGGATGGATTGGGTGAAGTATTTTATTAAGAACATAAATCATTTTTTCAGATTTGTGTCATGGAAATGACAGTGCAAAAAAATATTCGTCTAAAACACCAGATTCATAACCCTAAATATGTATACTAGATCATTTGATAATTGATGCTGGTCATTTAATCCCTCATACTGTCTGTGATTCATGCACAAATTAAATTTTGTCAGATTCCTTTTTTTCGTGCCATGCTGCATGTTGGCTTTTGTCCCATGCACATGACTTTATTTACCGCTCTAAATAATGCATTGCCAATTTATGTAAAATTCCCTAACTTGCACTTTTGGTGGGGACTTGAGCTGCTCGGCGGACCTGGATTTTATATTCTACTTGCTTCTATGTAATCTTGCTTCTCCTTAATCTTGTTTTATATGAGGATTTAAAGTAGGATTAATTAAAATCATGAAAATTATCTTAAAATAATTTTACAATAGCATCAATTTAGAATTTATTTTGTTTTTTCATATGTTCATAAATTAATAGAATAAATATATGAATCATATTAATTTCTTTGGTGTTATTTTTTCCAAAAATTTTATATAATTATTTTTAACTTTTTATTTTTGTGTAGAACTATCTCTTTTCTTATATTATACACATTTCACTTTTTAATTTGTATTTGCTATAACAAAAGGCAATATGATTTTAAAAGCAATTTGATAATATGCTTTAACATTAGAAATATATGAAAAAAGATAAAGTATAAAACAAATATTTAAATTATTAGATATAAAAAGAAGTTTTTAAAATTTAAAAAATTAAATATAAAAGAAATTTTCTAAATTTACTATTTCGTATAAAAGTAAGTTTCTAAATTATATACTTAAAATTAAAAAACATTCAAAATCTTTTTGAAAGAAGATATCTATTGAGATTTTTTATATAAATTTATTTAGGTAATTTTTTCCAATCAAGAATAATTATTTAAAGACAACATAAAATAATATGTTAAATTACTACACATAAAAAAAAAAAAATTTATAAAAATAAGTATGAAAGAAATTTTCTAAATTTACTATTACATATAATAGTAAGTTTTTAAATTAATATATTTAAAATTAAAAAATATTGAAAATCTTTAAAAATGAAAAATATTATTTGATGTTATTGTAAAATGGTTTTTTGAATAATAAAATAAATAGGAGGAATGAAAAATAATAAATATTTTTAAAATTCTAAATTAATATATTTTAAAATTAAGAAATTAGAAAATTAAATTAAAAAATATATCCTAAAATTACCGTCATAAAAATATGTTTTCAAATTAATTTATTAAAAACATAAAAAAATACTCAATATTTTTAAAATTTTTGAGAACATTTTTAAAAGGAAAAATCATTCATAAAATCAAAATAATCTTCAATTATAGCAATAATGATTTCTCAAAATACACATGAATTAACACTACATGAATAGTAGAAATGGTCAACATAAAAAATCTTCAATATTTTTTGAAAAATTGAGAACATTTCAACAATGAAAATCATTAATATTTTATTTTATTCAAAATTAACATTGTGAAGTTCAATATTAATGTATCTACTAATTACATTAACATTTAACCTTATCATATAAAAAATTATAGAACATTATCATTATTTATAATTGGGTTATGATTAGGACTTAGTTAGGATTGGGTTCAATCAAAATTGTATTGGGTTATGATTAAGACTTAGTTAGGATTGGGGTTAGCATTAGAAGTAGGATATGTATTAGGATTATATATATATATAGAGAGAGAGAGAGAGAGTTATCATTATCGTCTTAGAAGGATAACTCTCAACGTATTTTATATATATTAATATTTAATATATGTATGCTAGTTTAGATAACAAGCAAAGTCATCATAGCAAAGATCTTGATTTGCTCCATTGTTGGTTGCTCTTCAAAGTAACAAACTATGAAAGAATCATAATGATATGATGCAATGATAAAGATAAATGATACCTATGCTTGGTACAAATGACAATGATAATGCTTGAATGTTTGAATGCTTGATAATTCTTAATAGTGCTATAGTGATTTTAATAACAAGAGTGTTAGGGAGTTTGAATGAAATGAAAGCTTCTTATGTATATGCTTCACTTGACATTTGATCAATGGTGGAGATTGATTTGGAAGATAATGGATAGGAAAGTTCAAGATAGGATAGTAAGATCCAAATTTTGAGTTTTCAAATGATAGGTTGGAGAAATAAATAAATATTTATTTATTTATTTTAGAAGTAAATATTTAATTTAAAAATAATTATTTTTAATTTATTTTAAAAAGGAGTGTTAATGGATTTTGATTGCATGTCATAGGTTTTTGGTGTTGTGTAGGAGGTTGTGCAGCCTGTAGTAGGTCGAGACCTACATGCCAACACCTCACCTTGCATGTGCTATGTGTGGTTGTGTTCAGGCTTCGATGGGATTTTTGTTGCAGGGGTGGGTTCATCTTTCTATTCAGAGGTTTGGGTGGTGGTTAAGCTATGTTTTTTCTCTTGCTCTTTTCTTCTCTTTGGATTGTGCTTGCATGGTTTCTAGTTCAAGTTTGGGGTTGTGCATGGAGTCGGTTGCTTCTCCTAAGGGACCTAGCTTTATGTCATTTTTAGATGTGGTTCTGGGGGTTGATTTCACCATCCAGGCATGCTAAGGCTGCTAATAATATGTTTAATGCTTCAAATAATTTTGGATCTTTGCGAGGTGGTTTAATAATATGTTTAATGCTACAAATGATGTTGGATCTTTGCGGGGTGGTTTTTCTCGGATCCCAAAGGTGAATGGTTGTTTGACTAAAAGTGAATATTGTCCAGTGTTGGTCATCCAACCAGAATCTATTGCAGAAGATGTTGAGTATTGAAGGAATCATGTTTTAATCTACAAGTTCATGGGAATCAGGGTCTCTCTCATTTCTTGAATCATGGGCTCTATGGACCTGGAGCCTAGAGGGAGACATCGAGGTGTTACAAGCTGTGAATAGTTATTTTATGGTGATGTTTTCATGCGTGGAAAATTGTAATAAATTTTTTGAGGGAGGTCCCTACTTTTACAATCAAGTGAGATTGTTCTTAAAACCCTGTCACATTGGATTTAATCCAAGGCTAAAGAACTTTCATCTCGAATTCCGATCTAGGTTTGGCTTCCCTAGCTTCTAGTAGAATTCAGGAAGAATGATATTTTACACATGATCACGCTATTGTTTGGTAAACTAGTAGGGTCATCACAATAGACTCTAGAGAGGAGAACTCCATATTTAGCCCGTATTTGGGTGGAGATTGATCTAAACAACCCGCTACCTGATTTTTTGGAACTTCAAGTTGGGTCTAATTCTTGGATTCAACAATTGGACTACGGGACTTTTCCTTTTTGTTGTTGAATTTGTCATAAATATGGTCATCTATAGCGAAAATGTCCTAAACTCAAGGCCTCTAGTACTTATCCTAGTGGGGCTTCTACTAGGATACCTTCTCGTCCAACTCCATTAAGAGATAAAGGAAAAATACTTAATGCCTGAAGGGGAAATAGATAATGAAGGCTTTGCTCCTATGAAGTCCCGCAATAAGGGAAGGGGAAAAAAAGAACCCTTAAGGGTAGGAAAGAGGATGGAAGTTTTGATTGGTTCAAGGCCTTTGAGGACTTGGATCGACAAATGGACATCCTTAAGAAGGATTTATTGGTTGATAATGTCTTGGAAGGGGATCGGTTGGTCTCTAAAAAGGATGGGTGTGGTAATATTGTGGTGGACTTAGGTACTAAGTCATTTATGGCTTATGAGTATACTCTTGAGCCTTTTGTTTTACTAGTTATTCTAGTAGGGGTTGTGGTGGATGCTTGTCCAATCTTGGATTAATTGGATTTTCATCCAATTGTGGAGGTTTAGGATCCTAGTAAGGGTCCCTTGATCTCTTCTTCATTGGGGTTGCACCAAAATAATTTCAAGAAGGGGAATTCAAGGAATTCTTCCAAGGTAGGGAGGAAGAAAGATTAGGATAAGATCAAGTTAATGGGGGAGAATTTGGTGGATTCATGTTTAGTTAAACCACTTGACTCCCATTTTTTAAAACCCTGCAAATGAGTGTTCTCTCTTGGAATGTGAGGGGGTTGAACAACATCCCTTGACGAAAGGTTGTTTGGAAAATGATCAAGGCTCATTCCCCTGATGTTATGTTTATTCAAGAAACTAAGTTGTTTGTGGATGGTATGAATAATATTTCCTCCAAGCTATGGTGGCATGGTCAGTGTCAGTAAATTGGGGCATTGGGTAGTGCTAGTGGAGTTGCATGTCTTTGGGACAAGTGTAATATTTCCTCCCTTTGGTGGATTACTAGTAATTATTCCCT
This sequence comes from Sequoiadendron giganteum, assembly GCA_007115665.2. Classification (NCBI taxonomy): domain Eukaryota; kingdom Viridiplantae; phylum Streptophyta; class Pinopsida; order Cupressales; family Cupressaceae; genus Sequoiadendron; species Sequoiadendron giganteum. The sequence continues at coordinate 293,952,591 of CM021109.1, read as the reverse complement.
ATCCATGGTTGCTTCTAGTTTTGAATCTGGAGAAATCTTGTTGCTCTCTAATGTCTATGATCTAATTGATTTGGCTAGTAAGATTCGCCTATGGAACCATATAAGGTATGTTAGCTACTTTTTTTCCCTAGGTTGTGGTTGGGTATTTTAACTCTAATCTTAGTCTCGATGAAAAAAGGGGAGAGGTGGATCAGCTAGAGCCCTCTTCATCATTGCTTAGAGATAATATTTCTCTGTTGAATTTGATTGATATAAAACCTCCTAATGGTTTATTCACTTGGAGTAATAGAAGGTGTGGTGTGGATTCTATCTCTGAGAGGTTGGACAGGTTCTTGGTTTCCAATTTCTAGATAGGTAGTCAATGGATCTCGAGTTTAGAAATCCTTGATTGGAGGGGCTCGAACCATTGGCCTATAAATGTTTCCATGCATGGATGAGATAGTTCTAAGAATCATTCCTTCAAATTCTAGTTAATGTGGCTAAAAATCCTTCTTTGCAATACCTTATAAAAGAATGGTGGGATAATGGGTTGCTTCTATATGGGATAGCCATGTATACCTTTGTCAAAAGGCTCCAATTTGTGAAATTTTACCTAAAAAAGTAGAATAGGGACTTCTTCGAGAATATATTTAAGGAAAAATATATAGCTCAAAATTGGTTGGACTTCATCTCTAGGAAGAACAGGGGCCAAGGGTTTACTCGGGAGACGCCCTTAAAGCTAAAGTGGAGGCTTTAGAGTTGTTATCTGAGTGGAAACTAAGGGAGGAGTTGTTTTGGAAGCAGTAGTCTAGGATTGATTTTCTTCAAGAGGGAGACAAGAATATTTCCTTCTTCTTTAACTCTATTAAATCCAAGGGCCATGGGAACTTAATCTCTTCTTTTGTGTCCTCTCAGGGTGTTCATTATCTTCTTTTAGGGATATCTCTCAGAAGGCTACTTGTTTCTTTTCTTCCTTATTCACGGAAGACTCTATTGAGGATTTTGAGGCAATTAATCAAGTTTTGGCTTGCATTCCTACTATGGTTCCCTTTAAAGCTAATGTTGAACTCAATTGGTCCATTTACTTGTATGAGTTGGAGAAGTTTGTTTCCAGTATGAAAAAAGGGAAGGCCCCTAGTCTAGATGGATTCTTGATTGAGTTTTTTAGGAATTATGGGAGACTATCAAGTGGGATCTTCTAGAAGTTGTGCAAGAATCTCAGAGTAGTAAGCAAATGTTGAAATCCATGAATTCCATTTTCTTTGCACTTATCCCTTAAAGGGAAAATGCTAATTCTCTTGACCTTTTTCAGCCAATTTCCCTTTGTAATGTGATCTACAAGATTATCTTTAAGCTTATTGCTGAGAAACTGAAGCCATGGTTGGTCAAAATTATCTCAAAGGAGCAGGGAGGTTTTGTGGTTGGTAGACATATTTAGGATGGTGTGTTTATTTTTGTTGAGGTCATTCATTCCATGTAAGATTCTAAAGAGAAAGCCATACTTATCAAATTGGACATGGTTAAGGCTTATGATAGCGTCAAATGGTCTTTTCTTCACAAGGTTCTTAGTGCTTTTGGGTTTGATGAGGGTTGGATTAATTGGGTGATGAGATGTGTCACTTCAGTGTCGTACTATGTGTTAATTAACAGTTGCCTTCTTCAGTTTTTGGTGCTTCTAGGGGCCTTAGGTAAGGTTACCCCCTGTCCCCTTATCTTTTCATTATTATGGCTGAAGGTTTGGAGAGGCTTCTTAAGACCCACTTGAATCAAGGTCTTATACATGGGTGGTGTCGGGGTGAAGGTCTGCCTTCTCAATCACATCCTCAGTTTGTGGATGACACTACGCTCTTGGGTCTTGCCACAATCAAGGAAGCAAGCAATTTCAGACAGGTTCTAGACATCTACCTTGTTGCTTTTGGTCAAAATATTAATGAATGAAAAATTGTATATCTTCTTCTTCAACACTCCTCTACTCATTCAATCTAGGATTCCTTGCATTCTTAAATATTTTAGATTGGTAACCTTCGTTTTATGTATTTGGGTGTTCCCCTGTCTGTGTCCCCTCTTCCAAGAGGTACGTGGTAAAGAGTTCTATATAAGTTCAGGGGTTATGTCAATCATTGGACTTGCAAGTGGTTGTCTTTTGCTGGAAGGGTGATACTCCTTAAGGTTGTGGTCTAGGAACTTCCTATCTATAGATGTGTGGTCTATGCACTTCCTTTGGTCTAGTATTTTGGACTCCAAGAAGTGGAGCCTAGTTAAGTGGGGTTCTATCTGTAGACCTCTTCAATAAGGTGGTCTAGTGTTACACCCCAATTGTGTAATTACTATTTACTATTGTACTATGTAGAGTAAAATGTGAATGTAATGTGAATTCAGTGGATAAATAAACTGTGTGTGTGCTTTGTTATCACTGCTTTATGAATGAGTGTCATCTCATTTAAATATGAAGGAATACATTTATGTGTTTAGATGAATATTGTGTTATTCTAACTTTGGAGATGTAATGTGTATATTTCATATTTTGTGAGCAGCTGACTGTTGTGTACATATGTTAGTGTTTGTAGGTACATGTAAAATTCCTCCAGGTGGAGGGGAAGTATCACTTAGGAGAAGGTCTTGATCAAGTAACCAGTAACGTATCCTATCTAAGCTTACACACACCACAGTAGAATAATTGAGTTGGGTTATTAAGTGGTAAATTGGTAAGTTGCCCTAGTCATTATGTGTGCATTAGTAGGAGTCTAGTTTACTATTGATTGCATGCATGAATGATGTTTATTTGTTTGAGCTTGAGATTTATTTCTTTGATTACCATGCTTGTATTGATATGAGGGCCATACGAGATATATGTATCCGTACACACATGCATCATGATGATAGGTTATACACATGAAGGAACACATGCATAAGGATACATAGGTAGACGTACCTATGAACACTCATGCACGAGTTGCTTATGCACATGGAACTATCCAATGGAACCAATGCCATGCATATGTATATGTATAGATATATCGCTTGTAGTCTCTTATCAACACCATGGTAATTGTGTATAGTTTTGGTTGTGAATCAAATGTGTATATTTATATATATATATATATATAATGCATATACATATATCTATATGTATATGTGTATCCATACATGAATATGCTATCAAATGGACATGGCCATATGAGTGTATCGACACATGTATACATACGCATACATATACATAAAGGCAAATATAATATATATATGTGTGTGTGTGTGTGTGTATATACGACCGATATAGTAATGTAACAATGTAATTGATATATTGATATATTCTTTTGGTATATCGATTATATATACATGATTTGTTGACATATTATAAATGTAAATATATATACTAACATATACATATATATACGTATACATAAATATATACATATATATGGATATGTTTGATTATATATATATATACATATATATGTGAGTATATATATGTATACATCACACATATATGTTTAAATGTTAATTTCTTTAAGATCAACTATCTTTCGTAATGTATTACAATCAATTTCTAATGATATTTATATGTTTTTAAAGTCAATTACCATAAACGACTTGGAGGTCGGGGTATGTGCAGGATCATCATGGAAAAATAAGGCCCTTAAGTGGCAATGAAAATTCAAAAAATCAGAGTTGGGCAACTTGACATAAAAATTTGAATAAGTTATCTATATTATTTCAAAAATATGTAAGAATAGAATCTGTGGCAAATTGAATGTAGTTTCTAAACTACTAGGTTAATTTTTGTAAAAGAAAAATCTGTTTGGTGAAAATTTGAAATTTCAATGCAATAGTACTAAAATTTCAGGGAAAAAATAAGAAGTAGGTGTCTATCTGACCACCCTAACCATAATAAAATAATAATATTTTTTATAAGATTTTAGATATAAGTAGAAGACTCATGTTCGGATGTGATGCATATTTTTTTGTAATTCTTTTTCAAATAAATAATTAATTATGAATTTTTTATTACAAATTTTTAAAATATAAAAACTCGTATGTCTGACCACCTTAACTTGGTCAAAACTTCATGAAATTCAATTTTTTTCGTTTTAATCCTATAGTATGCCAAGCATAGAATATGACGCATGTTTTGGACTCAAAAAATGTGATACCGTTTGAAAGCTATATATGTTTTTCTATCAAACTACCAATCAGGACTTTAGTCATAATTCTAATAAAAAATAAATAATTATTATTTATTAGATTCTAAGTAAAATATAATTTATATTGGTAGAAAGCTGAGAAGGTCCTTTACAAACCCTTTTCGTTTCATCAATTCTGGGTAAAATAAATGTTGTCAGCCACATGGGCGAAGTCTGGAAAAACAAGGTAAGTTGGTTAAACACGTTTTACGTGTTGACTTTTTAGGATTGGTAGGTCCGAACCAAATCTTGAGCCTAATACCGAGCCTAATCCCTAGGCATTAAATTTTGTGTTAGCATATCAAATATCCGATTCAAATTGGATATCCGATTCAAATCCGATATCTGATTTGAATTCGATATATGATATGTTTTAGATGTGAGTTTTAAAAAAATTATACAATATTTAATATATGATTTAAAAATTCAATAAAGTTTATAATTTAATATATATAATATACAATAAATTTTATAATTTAATATATATAATATCCAATAAAGTTTATAATGTAATATATTTAATATACAATTTATGATAATCTCTTACTGAATTATGTATTTAATATATAATATATTATTAAATGTATAATATTTAAATATTATTTCAATATTTTAGTTAATCTATAAATATTTAAATATATATATATTACCAATATATAAAATATTTAAATATTATCTCTTTCCCTCTCTCTCTCTCCACCTCTCTCTCTCTCTCTCTCTCTCTCTCTCTCTCTCTCTCTCTCTCTCTCTCTCCCTCCCCTCTCTCTCTCCCTCTCTCCATCTCCCTCTCTCCCTCTTTCCCGCTCTCCCTCTCACTCTCTCACTCTCCCTTCCCACTCTCTCTCCTCTCTCTCTCTCCCTCTCCTCTCTCCATTCCTCCCTCTCTCCCCTCCCACTCTCCTCCTTTATCTCTCTCCCTCTCTCCTCCCTCTCACTCTCCCGCTCTCCCTCTATCCTTCCCACTCTCCTCCCTCTCTCCCTCTCCCTCTCTCAATCTTCCACTCTCCCACTCTCTACCATTAACCCTTAGTTCTATGTGTGTAAAAAATCAGATATCTGATTTGAATCGGATATTCAATTTGTGAATTTTTATGTGTAGAGATAAAATCTTACCACTCTCCCACTCTCCCACTCTCCTCCCTCTCCCTCCCTCCCTCTCTCACTCTTCCACTCTCACTCGTCCACTCTCCTTCCCACTCTCCCTCTCCCTTTCTCACTCTTCCACTCTCCATTTCTCCCTCTCCATCTCACTCTCCCACTCTCCTGCCTCTCTCCCGCTCCCTCTCTCACTCTTCCACTCTCCCTCCCACTCTCTCAATCTCCCTCTCTCCCTCTCTCTCTCTCCTATCCCTCACTCTCTCCCTCTCCCTCTCCCTCTCCCACTATCCCTCCCTCTCGCACTCTCCCACTCCTCTCTCCCTTCCTCTCTCCTCTCCTCTCCTCTCTCTCCCCTCCCTCTCCCTCTCTCTCCATATCCCTCTCTCCCTCTCCCTCTCCCTCTCCCTCTCTCACTCTTCCACTCTCCCTCCCTCTATCTCTCCCTCCCACTCTCTCAATCTCCCCTAAATGGTTAGTTGAAATTGATGATAACATTATAAACAATTTGGAAGGCAAGAGGTCAACACGAACTGTTCGGTTGTGGGCTAGAATACTTTTCAACCAATATTTTAGTGATAAGACATTGACCGAGCAATGCCAACTTTTTGTACAATTCCTAAAGATGCAAAAGATGCAAAAGATGAGACCTTTACTAGCCAAATTGAAGATTCGTGTGAACAAGAGGACCGAAAAAAATCTATTATTATCAAAAATCTTTTTAATGCTCTCAAGTCTATTGGAAAAAATAACAAGGAAAAAGATAAGAGAGCTGCTCGGAGAGTCATTACAACCGCCCTAGTAAGCCATCAATTGAAAAAGGCTTGCTTTATGAGACAAACTTGTATTGATTTTGACTTAAATCATAAAACTTTGGATAGAGCACTTGCAAGAAGAGAAAGAATAGATGATCCTCTTCAAAATGATACATGGGATTTTTCTGAGAGGCTTCCACGTGTTGATAAGAAGCTAACCGATAATGTAAAGCAGGCAATTCAGCACTTTTGGCATGATAACTCTAGAGTATCACCCAATGCAAAGGATGTTTTAAAGTTAAGAATTGGCAGTCGAGACCGTACACCACATCCTAAACATTTCTTGGAATCAATCCAAACAATGTTGTTCAACAAATTTATTCAAACACATCCAAATATGGAAATTTCACAAAGAACTTTTGAAGGTTTGAAGCCATTTTATTGTGTGCCTCTTAAGATTTGTAATACTTGTTGTTGCAAATACCATGTGGAGTTTTGAATGTACCATGAACTATTATGCTATATCCATTCTACTTTTCATACTAATGAAATGTTGTAGGAGTGTGGTGCAATGCATCTTCCGAAATCATCAAGGGACTTGCTATATCTATTTTTATGTTTTAGGGATGATGGTTCCTTTTTCTATAGAAATGATTGTTTAAATGTGAAGTTCTCACAATGCAGTGGCTTGTCAAAGTTCGTTCAATGTTTTCATGAGGGTTCCGAACATGAATTTGGAAAGAATCTTGTTGAGAAAAAGAGATATGAGATAGTCAAATATACTTTGCAGAGTGGAGGTGAAGGTTCTAGATGTGAGTTGGTTACAAAAGAATGCAGTGTTGCTGATTTTATTTCAGATTTTAAGGATAATATTTTCTACAAATATGCAAGGCATAGTCATAGGTCTCGGCGGTTGGATCAACAATTCAGGATATGTAAGGACTCTTTTCTGATTGGCACTATTATATCAGTTGTTGATTTTGCTAAAAACTACACATTGCAACCACAAAATGAGGTACAATATCAGTATTACAATTCCATTTAGATTGCTATTTTGGTCCACATAGCGTTTAGACATGCACCTGATAGTACAGAGGAGGATCGAAAGATAATCAGAGAGTATCATTTTTATATGAGTGATGATAGATCTCACTCGTCCGAGTATGTCCAACATTGTTTCGAGAATTTTTTTGAGTTTTTGCAAGAGCATGATATAGCACTGGGCTGACATCTCATTTGGTCAGATAACTGCACAGGTCAATTCAAGAATGCTCGTATGTTTTATTGGTTGAGTAGAATGCATGTAGAAAGGGGTGTACCTAATATTTGGAGTATTTTTGAAGCTGGGCATGGGAAAGGGGAGCATTGGAGCAGGTGCATGTGTAAAGAGAGCTCTAGTTAAGGAGCAAATGAAGATTTCAGGAGAAAAATTTAGTGATGCATGTTTTATCGTTGATTGGTGTAGTTCAACATTGTCACAAGGAGGGACACTTGATTCAATAGTGCACAGATTTTTTTGGTTGGTTGAGGAGGGTATAGTGGGAGGTAGATTGGATTGTCATACAATCAAAGATTCTTCAAAGATGCGTTCGTTTCGAAGCTCAGATGCAAGCACATGGACCATTTGGACACGACAGTTGGCTTGTTTTTGTCAGAGTTGTATTCGGTGTGAGTGGGATCAATGCGAGTCAAGTGAGTCAAGTGAGTGGCTGGATACATGGGTTCCACAGTATCTAACTCCTTTATCTCAAACTATATCCATGAAAAATTACACAATGGAAAGTTCACTTGATTATGACCGGCTTTCAAATCTACTACATCCAGGACATGTTTTTGCAGTTGTTGCACCGTAGGGGAATGAAGAGAGATCATAATATTGGTTGGCTCGATGTGTGCGGCTAAAGCATAAGCTAACACAATTGATGGAAGATGATGATGGGTTCATGTATCCTACAGGTTCAGTTGTGGTTGCAGGAACTTGGTTGCGAACATACATGATTAGAAAGAATGGTATACCTGCATTTGAAGACTACGAGAAACACAAAACCATTCTCATGTATTCACACCTTGTTATAGCAACAAATGTTAAGTTGTTGAAGCATCATGCCAAACCAAAGACAAAACAACTATGGACACTTAGTAATATTGATCATGAAGCAATATTGGATACTCTTAAGCAAAGAGATGACCCTTCAGGCACACTTGAATAGAATATTCAAAAATGGAAGGTACAATGCTTAAGCATCTTTTTTGTTGTGACAATATAGATTTATCATTTGAAAATTTTTGCAATATTCCTGGCACAATTGATCATGGACCTGCTGCAATAATAGCCAGCTCTGATCCTTTTAAAGAGGTATGCAACAAATTACAATAATATAGATTGGTTATTCAAAGCATCTTTTATAGTTTGCATTACCAATTCATCATCATTCAGGTTGTTTAGATTAATATAGATTTGTTAGTCTAAGCATTTTTTTGTTGTGACAATATAGATTTATCATTTGAAAATTTTTGCGATATTCCTGGCACGATTGATCGTGGACTTGCTACAACAATAAGCAGTTCTGATCCTTTCAGAGAGGTATGTGACAAATTACAATAATATAGATTGGTTATTCTAAGCATATTTTCTATTGTATGTAGTTTAACTGCTACCTTGATGGTTTGTATAGGTGCTTGTCACTCCAAAACACCAACATACTACTCTTGTGGAAGACTGTGCCCTGAATGCCTCAAATAGGAAAATTTTGAAATGTGAAACAATGTAAAAAGGTCATAACTGTGTATAGGCATAATCTATATCCAGTGATGTTTTTTGAAATATGGGTCAAATGTCTGGCATTGTATAAATGGTATGTTTAAAATGTAAAAAAAAAAATTGAACTTAATCGAGCTACAACCGGAGGTTTTCTTCCTGGTTCTTTCTTGTCGGTATGCTCGTTTGAACTAGGTTTTGTAATATATCCTATTTATATATAACAAATTACAGTGGCTTGCCACTTTTTCGAAAAACAAAAATGTAAAAAGTTCATGTGAATTTCATTTCCCATGTAATTGATTCAAGTTGATTGGGTAAGAGTTTTTTGATGCAAGAGCTAGGACTTGTAGAATCTTGATCCAACCTTAAATCTTTCTTCTCCCACATTTCATTAACATTAACACTTTGGACTCTTAAGGGAAATCATTGGTCTAATGTAGATCGAAGTGATTCGGCGTATTTGGGTGCAAAAGAGGACCATAAATAGTGTAAACATACCCATCCATATGTGTTGGAACAGTGTGTTTGGTCGTACAAGTTCGAGAATGAAATTTGCACCACTTTGCAACTTTACACTGTTTGCATTTGGCAACTTTTCTCTCAACTGAAAACTCATCACCATGGGAAAATGCCTTTGAGATAGAAAAAACCAAGAGAGGTTATTGTAGATGGTCCCAACACGATCCCATATCATTAAATGAGGAGTCTGTAAGCATCATGGTTTCCAAGGAATAGTCCGTCAAAGATTGCTGCCTTTTAGCACTTTGGACTCTTAAGGGAAATCGTCGGTCCAATGCAGCTCGGAGTGATTCGACGTATTTGGGTGCAAAAGAGGACCATACCTAGCGTAAACGTACCCATTCGGATGTGTTGGAACAATCTGTTTGGTTTTATGAGTTTGAGTATAAAAGTTGCACCACTTTGCAACTTTACACTGCTTGCATCTGGCAACTTTTCCCTCAACTGAAAACTCATCACCACGGGAAAACGCCTTCGAAATAGAAAAAAAAAGAGAGAGGTTATTGTAGATGGTCCCAACACAATCCCATATCATCAGACGAAGAGTCTGTAAGCATCATGGTTTCCGAGGAATATTCTGTCAAATATTGTTGTCTTTTAGCACTTCGGACTCTTAAGGGAAATCGTCGGTCCAATGCAACTCAGAGTGATTTGGCGTATTTGGGTGCAAAAGAGGACTATACCAAGCATAAACATACCCATCCAAACATGTTGGAACAGTCTATTTGGTCGTATGAGTTTGAGTATGAAAGTTGCACCACTTTGCAAGTTTACACTGCTTGCATCTGGCAACTTTTCCCTCAATTGAAAACTCATCACCACGGGAAAAATCCTTCGAGATAGAAAAAACTAAGAGAGGTTATTTTAGATGGTTCCAACATGATCCCATATCATCAAACAAATATTTTGTAAGCATCATGATTTTTGAGGAATAGTCTGTCAAAGATTGCTATCTTTTAGCACTTTGGACTCTTAAGGGAAATCGTCGGTCCAATGCAGCTCGGAGTAATTTGGCATATTTGGATGTAAAAAAGGATCATACCTAGCGTAAACGTACCCATATGGACGTGTTGGAATAGTCCGTTTGGTCGCATGAGATCGAGCATGAAAGTTGCACCACTTTGCAACTTTACATTGCTTGCATCTAGCAACTTTTCCCTCAACTAAAAACTCATCACCACAGTAAAATGCCTTTGAGATAGCAAAAACCGAGAGAGTTTATTGTAGATGGTCCCATCACAATCCCATATCATCAAATGAAGAGTCTGTAAGCATCACGGTTTCTGAGGAATAGTCCGTCAAAGATTTCTGCCTTTTAGCACTTTGGACTCTTAAGGGAAATCGCCGGTCCAATGCAGCTCGGAGTGATTTGGCGTATTTAGGTGCAAAAGACGACCATACCTAGTGTAAACATACCCATCCAGACATTTTGGAAAGGTCTGTTTGGTCATATGAGTTCGAGTATGAAATTTGCACCACTTTGCAACTTTACGCTGCTTGCATTTGGCAATTTTTCTCTCAACTGAAAAATCATCACCATGGGAAAACGCCTTCGAGATAGCAAAAAATGAGAGAGGTTATTGTAGATGGTCCCAACACAATCCCATATCATTAGACGAGGAGTCTATAAGCATCATGGTTTCTAAGGAATAGTCCATCAAAGATTGTTGTCTTTTAGCACTTTGGACTCTTAAGGGAAATCGTCGATCCAATGCAGCTCAGAGTGATTCAACATATTTGGGTGCAAAAGAGAACCATACCTAGCGTAAACATACCCATCTGGATGTGTTGGAATAGTCTGTTTGGTCGTACGAGTTCGAGATTGAAAGTTACACCACTTTGTAACTTTACACCTCTGTAGAGATTTAGGGATGTCCTCTTCAGATCACTGTATTGTGAATAGGTTTGCGGAGCTACCAATGTTAAATCCAAGTTGACTGACTTTGAGAAAATCTAAGTTGACTGACTTCGAGTAAATCCAAGTTGACTGACTTCGAGAAAAGTTGATTCCTTGAATTTAAGACTCCCAAGATGAAGGAAGACCATTAAGAACCAACATGGTCAAATCTTTGTCATCAGCAATATGACCAATGGTAGAGAGTTGATCTCTCAATTCGGAAATATTCATGAAGTAGGTGATGAAAAATTCTCCTTCCGCCATCTTAACATGATGAAGTTGTTGCTTCAAGGCTAGAGCACGACTTGTGTTGTTGATCTCATACATCTCCTCCAAAGTCTTAAGCATTTCTCTTGTTGTCTTCAACTTAGAGATGATAGGAATAATATGGTCCTTCACGGAATCAAATAACATCTTCTTCGCCTTGATATATTTCTTCCTCCATTGAACTTTCTCTTCCTCATCTGTAGGTTCGGAATATTTTCTCTCCACAGTCAACCAATTTGTTTTCCTCCAAAGTGAGCATAATTCTGAATCTCCATGAAGTGAAGTTTGATGCTCCTTCGAGTCTATCCTCAATTTTAAGACCATTCACCATCTTGACTAAGATAGAGATAGACCCAAAAAAAGGGAATAGAGGTATCACTGCAATAACTAGTCCCAACACAATATTTTTCAAACCTGCTCTGATACCATGTTAGTGTTTTAATGATCAGATAATACAATTGAAAGCACTCAAAAAATGCAACACATAATACAATAAACACAGCAAGAAATCTGCTTACAACTCAAGCCCAACTCATGGCTGAATTTGATACAATGAATAATAGCACCTCTCCTAGATGCAAAGATACAATCAAATATGCTTCTCCTTGAAATCGGCCTGCTGCTGCAAGATGAAGCGTTGCATCTCAAGTGCGAAATTTTGCTTGGAATGCGAATTATGTTGAATGAACTTGATTGAGGAAATGAACAAACATCACCTTATATTTATACAAAATAAGGTGACTCTTCAAGGAGGTCAGCCTCTCTTGAAAATAATAAATTACAAAATAATATCAAGGAAGGTCAACCTCATCCATTTAAATAAAATGAGTATAAATTAAATAGCCATAGTCTATCATTTAATATATTACAACTTAATTTGATCGCTATCATGTATGAAAAATGTGGTAGCATAAACAAGGCAGTAGACTATTTGAAAAAAAACTTCAAAGAAATGTGGTCTCATAGAATGCAATGACAAAAAAATGCAATTGACAACTGCTCATAGTTTTTAGTTATGCAATGTGAAGTAATGATTTGAGTTTGAAAGATGTGTAATGCAATGTAATTAGTGATATAAATATAAACTACATAATATAACCATTTTTTTTTATGCTATTGTACATTGATATTTAACCATTGCTCAAGATAAAAAATTTAAAGAGTTTAATCATGCACATGAGGAACAAATTAAATTTCGATTGTCAACTTCTATATATCAAATTATCCAATAATCAATTGTATGTCCATATACAAAAATGGTATCAACGCCAACTCAAACAAAGTTTTACAAAATGTGGCATATGCCATCTCAATATGTATTCAAATTTTACATGCCAAAATGTCTATCTTATCCTAAACTATTGGTGGATCATCAAAAAGGAGCCTCTTTGAAGCACTTGTTGGCTCTAAAGGTAGCTGCACAAGAAAAATTCAAACCACAATTGAGATTAGTTATACTATATAATTTAAAATCGAATAATTAACATCAAAATCAATATACATTGAATTTTAGTTGAACTCTAAAATTGAAATCTTGATTACCTGAAATATACATCTCTTAAAAGGGTCAGGAGTCCTAGAATATACCAAACCAACATTTGAAATGCCAATCTATATATGTGAACAAAAACATAAAATTGATCCAAGTTAGCATATGATTATTGGTAATAGGAACATATTTACCAAACACAAAATAAAATAAACACATACCTCTTTAGATTGATCTTTTTCTTTATCTCCTTCAGGTGTATCGGCACCTCCTCCTTGAGGTGTTTCAACACCTACTCCTTGAGGTGTTCCAATATCTACTCCTTTAGACGGTGTGTCCTTTTTCAACAAAAATGTATAGCTCATAATTGCATGTACATAAAATTGACAAGTACATATGAAACTACCAATCTATGTCAATGTATGTATAATCAATATAAGATCTTAAAAATCTTAAATCAATCCAATTTGAGTTCAATTACCTTCCCCTTATCTAAATTTGCACCTCCATCGTCTGGACAAGGCTGCACCTCACTCGCACTAGGTATTTCCTACAAGAGGAAAATAAGATAAGCATATAAGTTATTATATAATTTTATTAATGACAATTCAAATGACAAGCAAGTATATAATATAAAATGTAAATGAGTGAGTGCGAAAATATTTACTGTGTTTGTGTCCAAGCCAAATGAAATGGCCCTCAGGGTGCTATCAGTCACCCATGTGAGCTCCTCCTCAGAAATCAACTGTTAAATAGACCATGTAAATAAATATTAGTACTTGATACTATCTCTTATTAATATTCATTTAAAAACAAATGCAAGTTATGAAATTGCAACTTAAATCCTACCTGTGTCATTATTCCAACATCCCCCTCTCTAGCAGGAGAGGACTCTATAGGGTGCGCTCCACCCCCTGCAATTGATCTATAATGTCCAAATCATGGAGGACATAATCAGAAGTGTCCAAGGGATGCTTAGCGGGTTGTACAAGAGGACCCAAGCATATCTGGTGGCACATAGTGCAAGTATGTGGCACACAAATATGTGGACCTGAGGAGGAGGATGCACCAGCACTCGAGCCTTCGCCAACATCACCAGAATGTGGCTGAGCTACTGTAGAAGCATGCAAAACCAAATGACCACTCAAAGAGTGAATAGCCTGAATAGTCTATGTGGCTGCATCCTGGATAATCTCTGGATGATATATTGGAGGTGGAGAAGGAAGGGGAGGAAGGGGAACATTTGGGCACGGGACTACCCTAACTGCCCCTTGTCTATCCTGAGGCATACCTCCACCGATGCCCTGGAAGGGTTTAATGTCAAAGTAATTGACATGATGCCCTAACACAAGCTCAACATATAATTTTTTAATAAAATAAAATGGTATATCGGAATTATTGTTCGGTGGTTTATCAAAAACCATACACCAACAATCCCAAAAGTTAGCTACAATGTCCCTATGAATGCACCATTTTATAGAAAGTTTTATTTTATTAACATTCACTGGCAAACCGGTGCGGGGGTCAATGAATAAAGAGGCTATTTGGGCTTTGGTTATTTGGAGATCTTTCACATCATCGTAAGACAATCCACATCCATAATATTCCCTCATGTCTTCTTTCCATGAATGAAAGGAATTATGTTGGGTGGAGAGGGTTTCTATATTTTTTATTATTTCCTTCAATGTGTTTTTCATATCTCTCAATCTAGGGATTGTCTTATAAACTTCACAAATGCCCCTCAATTACCCCAATTTTTCACCAATTAAGTCTTCAATTGGTGGCTACGGAGGTGGTGGAGCATTTGGCTACAGAGGTAGTGGAGTGTTTGGTATTTGTGTATTTTCATTTTTAGCCATGATACCTGATTAAAGTTAAAAAACTAATTAATCTAATTAAAATTACACAATATAAATGAAATTATTGTAAAAAAACCCTACTTTTTCACATTAATCCATAATAAACTCTAATTTTTTATTACAATACATCAACAACACTAGTTTTTAATCAAAATCCATTTAGAAACATTAATTTTTAATAAAAATTCAATGTAAACTCTAGTTTTTGATAAAAATCAATAGAAAACCCTATTTTTGATAAAAATCAATAAAAAACCTTATTTTTGATAAAAATCAATAGAAAACCCTATTTTTGATAAAAAAAATTCATAAAAACTACTTCAAATTAAGAGAATCTACTTCAAAAATCGATTACAACATTTAAAAAACCAAATACTTACCTTTGAAACCGGATATCTGATAGAAGTGGATATTGGACTTTTGCTTTTCCTTGTGCGCCCGTGTGCAAACAGTGAAAAATGAAGTTATAAGAGTCAGCTGGCTTTTATATAATGTTTCCACAAATCGGATATCCAATTTGTAGAAACTAGTTTGGGATTTGGCTCAGCTAAATGTATTGACACCCGAACCTAGAAAAGTCAACTCGGCATTTCCGCATTTTTGAGTCGATCCAAAACGTGATTTTTTTCTCATTTCCACTTTTTGGCCCATCATGATCCTGCACATACCTGCCAATTTTTTAATAGCTATGACTGTATTCTTTGGGCTGCTTTTAGTGCTCTTGTTGTCATCAATAAAAAAGAGTTTTGTAAATCTGCAAAACACAACCATTTAAGTTGATGATCAAATAGAAAAGTTTGACACCTATTTTTGAGGAAACCTTGACTTAGTAAATAGAATTATCATGATATTTGACAATGATCAAATAGTTGTAAAATAATTTCAATGACTATGTCAAGCTAATTAAATGATGAAATCAACTCATCCTTTGAATTGGTTGATACAATCTTAGATGTCATTCACTTTTTTTTGATAGAATCTTTCTTGAAGGAATTTGTGCCATCTCTGAAATGATAGTTATGATATCGGCACCACCTTTGAATCCTCTTAATTGTAGATGGTTTTTTGGAGGTGCAAATTGAATTCTAGCATTGTAGATTTGAATTGGTCTACATTTGTTGTCAAACTTGAGAGTTGATCTGTAGTTTCTTAAGTTGAGTAAGTGCTTGCAAATTCACCTCCTTTTGGTAAAGTTAAATGTGTTGCTATTCATGCATTTTATTTTCAAGAATCATGCCTAATCTATAGGCAATAAGAGCACCCGATTGTTGTATAAATAGAGGAATGAGTTCATCTATTTGGGATGCCTTCTTTATACAAGTTTACACATTTTTCTGTGCAATATTTTTTAGCAAGTTCTACAATATTTTTCCAAGTGTAGTGAGGAGAATCCTTAAGTATTAGAGTGAGTTTATTATATTTTGAGAAGTAGTATTTTTCAACTTGAGAGATAAGGACGATGAGACTTTGTTGGAGGATCAATAACAAGATAGTTGTTTTTCTATAAGTTTTGTGTTCACTATCAGCCAATTGGAAAGCTTATCACATGAATGAGAATACTCTACTTTTGTTTATTCTATGTTTAGAAGAGCTATGTCTTGATTGTTTAAACTATTCTTTAATTATTACTCGCATATAGGGAAAAGAATTATGTGTTTTGAAAGAAAAGTGGAAACTATTTACTTGTATTTGCATTGTTTGTAGTTACTCCATGTTAGGAGAGATTGCTTGAAATAAGTAAATTAGTATTATGTTAATACTAGATATGTTTAAACATGGGTAGCTTAAGGTACACTCATACCTATATATTTACTTATGCTAGATTATTAGTAAGTTACTCATAGGATTGTTATCCTATGAAGGGAGGGAACTAGTACTTTACTTAATGAGTTGTGTTAACTTAGGTTGTGTTAAAGAGATAGGTTATCCCGGGGAGTAGATTTCCCGTGGAGAGGGATTTCCTAAGCATAGATATGATGGACTTAAGTCAAAATGAGTTGCTAGA
Organism: Sequoiadendron giganteum; assembly: GCA_007115665.2. NCBI lineage: Eukaryota > Viridiplantae > Streptophyta > Pinopsida > Cupressales > Cupressaceae > Sequoiadendron > Sequoiadendron giganteum. The sequence continues at coordinate 293,935,784 of CM021109.1, read as the reverse complement.
GAGTAAGTGAATGGTAGACCATCACTCGAAGTATTGAGTGAGAACACTTTGGCTAAAATAGTGGGAATGTATAAAGACTCCACTTTAGGTAGTGAGATTGTCGAGACTCCACTATTAGTTCACTGTGTCTACTTATTGCATGAGTGCTACCTAGTGTAGGTTATAAATCCTAGTCATGTAGGACACAACACTAGCTCAGAATGGTATGTCATACGAGGTTACCCAACTAATACCTTCATCAAAGGGAAGGGCCATCTATCATTGATCTAGATGTGTGAGGGACCACATATGAGTCTGTGGTTGGTAGAAAAGTGCTTGAGTGATGCTTCTCCTCCTCATTAGGCAATGGAAGACCAAGGTTTTGAAAGGCAGATTCCTAGACCATCTATATCTTATGTTCTGAAGCTTGAAGGAGCTATGTATGTAGTTTGTACTTTCTTGAAATAATGTACTTTGTAAAGTATTGTAATGGAATGGAAATCATTTTGTACATTTTTATAGCATCTTTATTCATATATATTTTCAATAAATAAAGGAAAAAAAATTATTGCAATGGCTTGTACATAGTTTGTTTTACTTGCATAGTAAAAACTTAGGAAATTTACTTTAGTGAACATTCGGGATATTACATGTGGTATCAGAGCTACCAGGTTTAGCTCTGGAACTGATGAGCTCATCATTCTCTCTATCCAACATTATCTAGTGTTGTGAATTCGTGTGCCAGGATGGTGCATCTCAGATTAACGGCTCAAAAGTAAGTAATCAAACATGAGTGCTACCTCAAGGCCAAGAAGGAAAAATAATCCATCGTCAGAACCATAGAGGGAACCAACTATTAAAATATCGTATGGTTGAGTTACACTAAGACATTTAGTCACATACTTTTTCAGATCGGTGATGTGAAGAGGAAGATGAAGATGGAGGCTATGTACGACCATTTACCTTCCATTTCACCAAAAAAGTCTGAGTCATTATCACTCTCTAGAGATCCCTCAGAAGGAAGTGTCAGCCCGACATTCATCTTCAGGGACCCTAGAGTTCTTCCATTGTCTGAAGTAATAGTAATTTCCTCAAGTAATGAGTCTGAGGGATATGTACCTCGAGATCAGCCAAATGAGAAATGGTCTCATAAAAAAATGTCTGCGAAAAGGGTAGACTACATTGTTGATGAACACCATATTGGCATTGAACCTCGTAACTATGTATCTAATGATAAATCTTGATGCATTCCAAGGTAGGAGGGTCTGGTGAGGGATTGTCCCACCTTATAGCTTAAACAACTTACACTCAGATCTTACTGATATGCAACAAAAGCTAGCAGATAATCCACATAAAGATAACAAATATGCAAGAACACATGACACAAGAATTACCCTAGGAAAACCCTCAAAGGGAAAAAAAAAAAGCCCAGCCTTCAAAGTTCACTTCTCATTATACTATGATCATAAAACACATTACATATGCCACTTGGGCTTTACAGATGCTAGGTCATAGCCCATAAATTACAAACAATTCATATAATAATAATCTTTCATCGATTCTTCCTTTTGCTTCAATATTTCTCTACTTTGTTGATCTTATCGGATCAGAACACCTCATCATCGTGCTTCATGACTACTGTTCTTCATACTTCATCTCTGCCTTCAAAATATTAGAACATTGTTCGCACACAGAACTTCACACATCTCACACCTATATTCCTTCCTTCATTCCTTTTAGTTATCAATCTCCTCAAAACAATTGGTCTTATATATCTACATCTAAGGATAACATCCACTACATGTCAGCCCAACAAAATACCAAAATGTGTATAAACTATTAGCCCAAATCCATAAAAAATTATCAATGTGAATCAACCAAGGTCGGCCCGAACATAGTAGGGACCCAAAAAAACATGCCTCGAACATGAAACACCTTAAACAATTAGCCTCAAAGATTCACAACACGTTACAATCACCCTGTCGGCCAAGAACAGGAAAACATGAACTCCTAGAAGGAAAATCACCAATCATGAGCACAACAAACAATGCAAACCAACAACACAGCTAGATCATGATCTATAAACATCCATGAATCACCATTGAAGATCCAAAACAACTCAAATTACTAGAATCACATCATCTTCTTTAAGGAACACCAACTAAAGCAACCAAACAACTATCAGAACATAGATACTCCTAACTTGATCAAATCTTCATGCGAACCTCTAAAACTTTTGATGGATAAACTAGATATACTTATCAACAAACCCTTTAATCTAAAAATTATCATCCTTAATATACTGAACTTCACCTCATTATCTACGACCTCTGTAACTGAATGTTCTTTGAATCTTCTGGATGCCCCTGCATCAGACTCTTAGGGTTATTTGAAAAGTGAGCCTCTTCACTTTGGGATAAGTCATGTCAAAATAAATGTTGTCTCTTTTAATTGGTTCGACGATCTATTCACAGGTACTTGCAACTACCTCACGATCGGTGGTTTGTTCAAGTCTACCCTACAAAACTACCTCAAGTATAATTTGGATTCAGCAATCTACCTGCAAGCCTTGCATTGCATGAATGGTCAGCAGTCTGAGAAAGCCTTCTCTGCAAGTTGCCTCAAGATCAATGTTTGCCTCAATCAATTAAAAGTTAGCATGTACTTGCAACTACCTCAAGGTCAGCGGTTTGTTCAAGTCCACCCTACAAAACTACCTCAAGTATAATCTAGATTTGACGATCTGCTTGCAAGCCTTTCACTGCCTCAATGGTCGACAGTCTAAGGAAGCCTTCGCCATAAGTTTCCTCAACATCAATGTTTTCCTCAATCAATTAAAAGTTAGTAGGTACTTGCAACTGCCTCAAGTTCGGCAATCTGTTCAAGTCCACCCCGCAAAACTGCCTCAAATGTAATCTGGATTCGGTGATCTACTTGTAGGCCTTGCACTGCCTCACTGGTCAACGATCTAAGCAAGCCCACCTTGCAAGTTGCCTCAAGTCCTCCATTGTTTTCTTCAATCAAATAAAAGTTAACACACACTTACATCCTTCGGAACAATCATGTGACTTCCTTGACTCATCGATATCATTTCCAAATTTCCTCTACAACACTTTCTGATCTTTGCATTTCCTTTGCACACCTCAAAATATATTTTCTTCTCTGCATATACTGTTCCTACACTTTTCTCTACCTCTGCAATGTAGACTCCCCCTTTCTGGTTATGCTTCACACCGGCTCACTGCTTTCACAAGTCTCCTTAAGATCGTGGCTTCTTCTTCTGGTTCCATTATCCAATCTGATTCCTCAAAGGTTCCCCTTCCTTTGGATAAACTAATTATGTATCAACAGGCTCTTCTTCATCTGCACAAACTATCTTTGCATCCTTTATTACTGCTCTTTCATTATCTTCTCTGGTATTAGGTTTTTTATGACATTTAGTGCTTGATTCTTTCTTCCTCCAAACTTGAAAATAGTTTCCTTCTCTATAAATTCCTCTTTCACTCCTTTGGTACCCTTCATTGTTATAAGTATTATGACTCTTGTCACCTCTCCCTTTGTAGTTTGAATGACTGTCCTTGTTCTGCTCTTCATAAAGTCTTCTTTCTCTGCACCCCGATCCTTCCTTTCCCTCAACACATGAATGCTTCAATCTGTAAAACTTCCTAAACTTATGAGCAACATACTTCCATTTTGATTCATCAATCTATCCATAGTTTCAACTGTCTAGGCTTTCTCCCTCTCATTTTATTCCAACACATCTTCTCAGAATGATTCCTTAATCCACAAAACTTACAAGGATATAGATCCCAACACAATTCCTTTTCATTTCCTTTCCTATTACAATGTGAATAGTACATACCTTTTCTTTCCTGATTTGAACTATTTGAACTAGTAACAACATCCTTACCTCTGTCATATCCAAGGCCTTCACTTCTTTCTCTCCTTACTGGTATAATAGGTTATGTCATTCCTTGTTGATGCTTTCCCAATTCTTTTCCTCTGTATCTCATTCTCTGAATGATTTTGAGACCAATACCATCTCCAAAAATTATAGGCTTAGTCACACCTTCATCTTCAATCCCATTTTCTAAAGAATTTTTTGCAACATCACACAAATCATTAGTATCACAAGAAACATCACACACTTTAGGTTTAGATCTCAAATTCACATTCTCCTTCTCCAACCAGTTAGCATATTCCTTCAAGTCAAATATTTCCTTCTTTTGAAAATTGTTCTACTTGTTCAGCTCTTTCAAACTTTCCTCCAAATCTCTGCTCCTCTTGTCCAACTTCTTAAACAACCTGAAGCCTTATTCCATTTCCTTTTCAATATCCTCAAACTTATCCAACTCTACTTCTAGTTCTTCATTTCTCCTTATTTCAATTTCTAGTTCTTCTTCAAGAGCATCACACTTGTCCTTTCCCAATTCTTTCATCATTTCCATCAATTCTGAATTACACTTCCTGAGTTTGCACAATTCTTCCTCCAAAGTATCCCTTTCACATATTAGGTTTTCTTTTCTTTTTTCCTCATTCATCCTTTTCCCAATCTTCCTCATTTTACAATAGATTCACAACCAACTCTTAAACCTATTCTACAACTAGCTTTGATAAACCATCTCTTCAACCTTCTCTACAACTTGCTCTGAAATAGATTTGCAACCAACCAACAGATTCTAGTGCAGAAGCACCAAGTTGCTTTCAAGCCTCCATGAGGCCATTTGTAAATAGTTGCTCTATTTTATGTATTGGGTCTTATAATAAGGTTTATAAAACAATTTATAAGTGTTTGAGTCTTAGTAATTCATATTTGAATTCATTTGTCAAATAATGTTTAAAGTTGTTCCATATTGTACAAATTATAAAAGTTGCTCAAGAAAGTTGTCAAGCAACTTGTCAAAAGTGTCATTAAGGTGTTTTGTCAACAAACTAATTAAAAGGTGGATGAAAATATTTTTTTTGGGTTGGAAATGTATAATTATACCCTCCAAAACTCGAATTGGGGGGTTGGAGAAATTATTTTTGAAGTTTGATGAATGACAACTTCAAGTTTGGTGTACATTTTCTGATTTTTACATTGTTTTCAGGCTGAAGTTTTGCTTTGTATGGCCTGCTATGGACTTAAATAATGGATTATCATATATGGATGGAAATATATCTGTTTCTAGTTTCCAATTATTTTTGTCTCATTAAGTTTTATTGAGTTTTGTGGAAGATATGACTATTTTGGTGAGACTGCCTATTCTAACAATATTTTGCATAATTTACAGTCTAAAAAATGTGATGGTACAGATTTTAAATTCTATATTTTGGATCTGAAACCAATTTTATTTTGTTTCTATGTGAATATACTTTCATTATCTTCAATTCTCATCAAAATTCATTAATTTTTGAATAAGTTATGACCATTTTTGTGAGGGCAGGTTTGAACACTGCCTAGGGTTTGCAGTTTTGGGAAAAATGCAATAAATTTATTTTTCACCATTGGATCTTCATAAAAATTGGAAAGGGAAGTCTATAATTATGTTCTCTTCAATCTCACTGATGAGATTTGATTTATTATTTGTTTTTTGGAATTTATAAATGGTAGTTCGGTGCATTGAATTGTGGGTTGTCATGAGAGTGTTTTCAATGTGATCTAGAATGCACTTAATCATTGTTTGAGATGAATATTTTTATGAAAGTTGTCAATTGAATGGAATGTTGAGTTGTGAATCCCTTGCTCTACATCAGTTTGGTATCAGAGCCTGAAGATGCTCTGGGAAAGTTGTTTGTGGTTTGTGAGTGTGGTTGTTTGCAGGTTCAAGAAGGAACCTGATTGCCTAGGTGAGGCAAGGTGAAGTGGAAGCAAGGAGAGACTTGCTTGTGAATATGGAATTTTCAAAGAGATGTTGGTAGGCTGAGGATTCACAAAGGAAGAAGGAAATAGAGGAAAAGGAAATGAGAAAGAAGGAAAGACAAAAGGCAAGACAAATAGAGTTTGAGAAAACCATGGAAAATATAAGCCAAAGGTTGGAAAGATTAGCCAAAGAACACCAACTTCTTAAGGAAGCACAAAGGAGTTGTAATATACCAATGTCAAAGAGGTTAAGATGGCCTCTAAAGAAGATTATGAAGAAGCAAAGAAAACATAAGAAGGCAACAAATGAGACAAAGGTAAAGTTTGAATCTACTGTTCAAGTTGAGCAAGATAAGTTACAAGTTGAAATGTGTGATATTTTGATTGTGTTTGAAGATGAACAAACATTTTTGTTGGTTAATGAACATGTTGATGTTGAGATTAATGATGTTGTTGTTGGTACTTAATTAGTTGATGAAATTTTTGTTGATGAGAAAGTTGAGAAAGTTGTTGATGTTACTGATAACCGTTGTATTGATACTCAAGTTGATGATGATAAAGTTGTTGATAACATTGATGTTGATATTCATGATCAAGTTGTTGTTGATAATAAGGTTGTTAATAAAGATGTTGCAGATCTATTTGCTAATGATGTATATGAATGGTTTCAAGAGTATGATGCAGGTTATATATGGTACTCTAATTATAAGAATGAAGATATAGATAATGCTACTAAGGTTTATACACAAGAAATGGAGTTTTGGAACCTAGATGTTGAAAAGATGATTGATAGAAGAAGGCATAAGAAGAAGAAGAGGAAGAAAAAACCATAGGTTAAGATGAAGATACAAGTGTTTGTTGTTGTAGGTGATAGTGAAGATTCATTTATTTTTGTAGGTGCTTTATTTTATGCTAACTCAAGGGACTTGAGTTTTCTCTTCAAGGGGTGTATGGTGCAGGAGCACCAAGTTGCTTTCAAGCCTCCATAAGGCCATTTGTAAATAGTTGCTCTATTTTATGTATTGGGTATTATAATAAGGTTTATAAAACCATTTTATAAGTGTTTGAGTCTTAGGAATTCATATTTGAAATTATTTTTCAAATAATGTTTAAAGTTGTTCCATATTGTAAAAATTATAAAAGTTGTCAAGCAACTTGTCAAAAGTGTCATTAAGGTGTTTTGTCAAAAAAGTAATTAAAAGGTGGTTTAAAATAGTTTTTTTGGGTTGGAAATGTATAATTATACCCTCCAAAACTCGAATTGGGGGGTTGGAGACAAAATTTTTGAAGTTTGATGAATGGCAACCTCAAGTTTGGTGTGCATTTTCTGATTTTTACATTGTTTTCAGGCTGAAGTTGTGATTTGTACGGCCTGGTATGGACTCAAATAATGGATGGAAATATATCTATTTCTAATTTCCAATTCTTTTTGATTCATTAAGATTTATTGAGTTTTGTGGAAGATATGACTATTTTGGTGAGACTGCCTATTCTAACAATATTTTGCAGAATTTATAGTCTAAAAAATGTGATGGTACGGATTTTAAGTCTATATTTTGGATCTAAAACCAATTGGATTTTGTTTCTATGTGAATATAATTTTATTTTCTTCAAATCTCATCAAAATTCATTAATTTTTGAATAAGTTATGACCATTTTTGTGAGGGTAGGTTTGAACACTACCTAGGGTTTGCAGTTTTGGTAAAAATGAAATAAATTTATTTTTCACCTTTGGATCTTCATAACAATTGGAAGGGAAGTCTATAATTATGTTATCTTCAATCTCATCGAAGAGATTGGATTTATGATTTTTTTTGTGGAATTTATAAATCGTAGTTCGGTGCATTGAATTGTGGGTTGTCATGAGAGTGTTTTCAATGTGATCTAGAATGCACTTAATCATTGTTTGAGATGAATAATTTTATGAAAGTTGTCAAGTGAATGGAATTTTGAGTTGTGAATCCCTTTCTCTGCATCAGATTCACAACCTTCTCATAGATTCACAACCTGCTCTGATGAATTCACAACTAGATCTTCAACCAGCTTTGATACCAATTGACGCAGTTCAAGGTAGGAGGGTCCGGTGAGGGACTTTCCCACCTCGCAGCTTAAACAACTTTAACTCAGATCTTATTGATGTGCAATAGAAGCTAACAGATAATCCACATAAAGATAATAGATATGCAAGAACACATGACACAAGAATTACCCAAGGAAAACCCTCAAAGGGAAAAAAACCCAGCCTTCAAAGTTCACTTCTCATTATATTATGATCATAAAACACATTACATATTCCACTCGGGCTTTACAGATGCTAGGCCGCAGCCTAGGAATTACAAAAAATTCATATAATAACAATCTTTCATCGATTCTTCCTTTTGCTTCAAGATTTCTTTGCTCTGCTGATCTTATCGAATCAAAACACCTCATCACCATGCTTCATGACTACTATTCTTCACACTTCATCTCTGCCTTCAAAATATTAGAACATTGTTCACACACAAAACTTTGCACATCTCGCACCTATATGCCTTCCTTCGTTCCTTTTTCATTATCAATATCCTCAAAACAATTGGTCATATATATATGCATCTAAGGATAACATCCACTACATGTCGGCCCAACAAAATACCAAAATGTGTATAAACTATCGGCCCAAATCCATAAACAATTATCAATGTGAATCAACCAAGGTCATCCCAAACATAGTAGGGACCCAAAACAACATGCCTCGAACATGAAACACCTTAAACAATTAGCCTTGAAGATCCGCAACATGTTGCAACCACCTTGTCGGCCAAGAACAGGAAAACATGAACTCCTAGAAGGAAAATCATTGATCGCGAGCACAATAAATAATGAGAACCAACAATATAGCTAGATCATAATCTAGAAAAATCCATGAATCACCATTGAAGATCCGCAACAACTCAGATTACTAGAATCACATCATATTCTTTCAGGAACACCAACTAAAGCAAATGAACAACTGTCAGAACATGGATACTCCTAACTTGATCAAATATTCATGTGAACCTTTGAAGCTTTTGATGGATAAACTAGAGATACTTGTCAACAAACCCTTTAATCTACAACTTCTCATCCTCAATATACTGAGCTAGCCATCATACTAAACTTCACTGCATTATCTACAACCTCTGTAACTGAATGTTCTTTGAATCTTTTGGATGCCCCTGCATCAAATCTGAAGGCTACTATCCATTTTAGGATAGATATGAATAATTAAGGGATGAACAGAAAGATAGAGTTGAGCAAAAATCTCAGTCTTTAGGATGCACTCCATTAAGTTATGTGTCAGAGAGTGAATCTGAGGGATACTTTTCACTCGTCTATCTAAATAGTCGCTCCATGTAATCAAAGGATATTGAATTCCTTATGAAATGAACAAAATTATTTTTTTGTCAAAAAGCATGTGCTAAATCTTATGTGTAATTATGTATGTGTGAAAGCATGTCATTTCTAATGTATTCCATAAGATAGTTGATAACGTAATATGGTCTAACATGGATAAAAACATTCAGGTAAAACCTAATCTTGTGAAGATGGTGAGAACACGAACCAATCCTGGTGGTAGCCAAGAAGTTGGCCAAGGACCAACAGGAATTGAAGCTAGACTTGACCAAATTATGGAAAGGGTAGATAACCTTGAGCAAGAAAAGGTACAAGCTAGGGTTGAGAAAGAGGTTCCCATTAATGAGAATGAAGGTGAAAATTTTTCTCATGGACATAATGGAACTCGTGATCATGAAAAAAGAAAGATCACCAACACCATTTGAGGAAAGAAATAAGAAGCATATGGCTTCTGAACTTTCCAAAGATATGAAGAAGATGTTTCCGACCAAGTTTGAGGGAAGCCCCAATGGGGATGAATTTGAGGCATGGATTGTTCAAATGGAAAAGTATTTTGAAATTTAGAATTACACTGAGACCACCAAAGCCGCTTGGGGTGCATACCAGTTAGTTGGAGAAGCTTCAACTTGGTGGATGAACAAGAAGTTGGAACTTAGTATCAACTCATGAAAACTAACATGGTGGGAATTTTTTGATATTTTCCACAAGCGATGGTTGCCTCAACTATACTATGACCATAAACTCACATATTTCCATAGTTTGAGACAAGGAAATATATCGGTCAACGAGCATTGGGAGAAGTTTACCCGGCTCTTGCATTATGTTCCTATTTATCAAAAGGATGAGTGCTTTCGCATTAGAAAATTAATAATGGTACTTAAAAATCAAATTGGAGGAGAAGTGGATATGCATGTTCCAACAACTATGAATCTTGTATATGAGAAATCAATTAAGCAAGAGCAAAAGCTTAGGGCTATCTCCAATCTACAAGAAATTAAGGATCATAAGAAAGTTACAAAAATTCCTGATGGACCAACTCCAAAGAAGGTGGAGGTTGCACACAATGTACCTAAGAAGGGAGAGAAAGGTACGTGTAATACTAGAAAAAAGTCGAAAAGAGAGTGAAGAAGGAATGTTTCCAATCATGGAAATACCAATAATGTTGGTGGAAACACTAGTAGATATGGAGAACTCATAAAGAATAAGGTATTGTTTATGGGATGCTATACTTGTGGGGGAGATTATTTTTCTAGAGATTTTCCTAGTAATCCTTCTAGTAGTTCACTACCAAATCAATGGGAAATGTTCTAGTAGAGGATACATGCTATAGTGGATGATCGCCAAGCAGAGTATCAAGCAACTCCTAGTGAAACTCTAGGTATTTTGTTTGATTTACTTATTTCAATTCTCATTGATACTAGTGCAACTAATAATTTTATTTCACCTATGAATCTTCCAACTCCCAGTGAAACTCCAGGTATTTTGTTTGGTTTACCTATTTCAATTCTCATTGATACTAGTGCAACTGAGAATTTCATTTCACCTAACAATCAAATTGGAGGAGAAGTGGATATGCATGTTCCAACAACTATGAATCTTGTATATGAGGAAGCAATTAAGCAAGAGCAAAAGCTTAGGGCTATCTCCAATCGACAAGAAATTAAGGATCATAAGAAAGTTATGGAAATTCTTGATGGGCCAACTCCAAAGAAGGTGGAGGTTGCACACAATGTACCTAATTAGGGAGAGAAAGGTAACCGTAATACTAGAAAAGAGTTGAAAAGGGAGCGAAGAAGGAAATTTCCAATCGTGGAAATACCAATAATGTTGGTGGAAACACTAGTGGATCTAGAGAACTTGCAAAGAATAAGGTATCATTTATGGGATGCTATACTTGTGGGGGAGATCATTTTTCTAGAGATTTTCCTAGTAATACTTCTGGTAGTTCATTTCCTACTCAATAAGAAATGTTACAGTAGAGGATACATTCTATAGTGGATGACCGCCAAGCAGAGTATCAGACAACTCTCAATGAAACTCCAGGTATTTTGTTTGGTTTACCTAGTTCAATTCTCATTGATACTAGTGCAACTGAGAAATTCATTTCACCTAGAGTAGCTAAACAATTATCTAGAAAGATTAGACACATGGCAATGTCTTGGGATGTAGAGTATGCAAACTAGACAAGAGCCAAGGTGGAACAATGTTTGTTTGAGGCTAGGATAGAGCTACCTTGCTTTTCTACTGAAGTAAACCTTTATGTCGCACCATTAGGATCCTATGATGTTATCTTAGGTATGAATTGGTTGTGGAGACATAGGGCTAAATTAGATTTCCATACAAAAATTGTAGAATACCTAGATGATTTTGGAAATCGAGTGAAGTTCCAAGGAATACCTAGAGAGGTGAAGACTCGTCAAATCTCAGCAATGCAACTAGTAAGGGATGAGAAGAAAGGGTGCAAACTATTTACTGTTAAGCTAGAAGAACTTAGAGAAGATCTTGATAACTTGAATTCTCAAAGTTTCCAAGAGATGGAAGATAGTGAAATAGATGACACCAAATTGTCGGACATGGAAAGATATCCTATATTGAAAAAGTTTTCAGATGTGTTTCCAGAGGAGTTACCTAGGTTACCACCGAAGAGGATATTTGATTTCTCTATAGATATAATTCCAGGGTCTAAACCTATTTCCAAGGTTTCCTATAAGATGAAAACAACTGAGCTAATGGAGCTTAAGGCTTAGTTGGATGAACTATTGTCAAAAGGGTTGATAAGACCAAGTGTTTCACCTTGGGGAGCATAGGTTATTTTCATGAAAAAGAAGGATGGTACTTTGCATTTGTGCATTGACTATCGTATGCTTAACAAAGCCACGGTGAAGAATAAGTACCCGTTGCCACGAATTGATGATCTTTTCAATCAAATGAGAGGTGTTTTCATATTTTTGAAGATAGATTTGAGATCTGGATATCACCAATTAAGAATTAGAAATGAAGATATTTTTAAGATTGTGTTCAGAACCGGATATGAACACTATGAGTTCATAGTTTTACCATTTGGGTTAACAAATGCACCTGCTGCATTTATGAATTTGATGAATAGTGTATTTAGAGACTGTCTAGGTAAATTTGTCTTGGTTTTTTTGGATGGCATCCTGATTTATTCTAAGGATGAGGAAGATCATTGTAGACATTTAGATATAGTTTTATAATGGTTAAGAGAGCATAAGTTGTATGGTAAACTATCTAAATGTACTTTCTTCCAAAGGAGAGTGTATTATCTAGGGCATGTAATCTTGGCGGACAAAATCTCTATGAATCCTACTAAGATCAAGGCAGTACTTGAGTGGCTTGTCCCCAAGAATGTGTGAGGTAAGAATTTTTATGGGTTTAGCAAGGTACTACAGAAATTTTGTTGTGAACTTCTCCAAGATTGCCTTTCCAATCACCTCTCTACAAAGAAAAGGGAAGAAATATGAGTGGACTGAGAAGTGTCAAGAAGCCTTTGATATAATTAAAGAAGAGTTGACCAGTGCGCCAATCTTGAAAGTACCAGATCCTGAGGGTAATTTTGTGGTTCACAAATGCATGCAGGGAAGGTTTAGGGGGTGTGTTAATGCAATATGGGCAAGTGATTTCTTATGGGTCTAGAAAGATGAAACCTTATGAGAAAAATTATGCATTGCATGATTTAGAGTTAGCAATTATGGTTCATGCATTACAAATTTGGAGGAACTACTTGTTAGGGAAACCCTTTGAATTGAAAACTGACCATAATGGGTTAAAGTACCTTTACAATCAACCTAATCTAAATGTTAGGTAGAGAAGATGGTTGGAGTTACTAGCTGACTATGATTTCAATATCAGTTATATAAAAGGGAAAGAAAATTGGGTTGTTGACAGCCTTGAGTTGCAGATGTCATATTGCTTCAATAGTAACGATTCAAACCGACTTTAAGGGTCAAGTGTTGCAAAAGTGCAAAGAAGATAAGTATTATTTGCAACTCAAGTAGGCACTTGTTAGTAATCCACAAGATTCTAGGTATGAGGGTTTTCATTTTGAACCCAATGGATTACTTAGGTATAAAGGTAGGATGTATGTACCTAATGTAGTGGAGTTAAGGAATCTAGTATGGAAAGAAGTACATGAAGCACCATATTGTGGATACCTTGGAGTGAACAAAATAATGGCGAATGTGAAGCCATTATATTTTTGGAAAGGGATGAAAGGGGATGTTGCTAATTTTGTAGCTAAGTGTCTTGAATGTCAAAGGGTGAAAGTAGAGAATCATCATCCTATAGGTTTTTTATATCCACATGACATACCAGAGAGGAAGTGGCAAGTCATAAGCATGAACTTTGTGCAAGGATTTCCAATGTCAAGGAATAAGTACAATGTTATTCTTGTGGTAGTACATAAGCTAACCAAAGTTACACATTTTATACCCAGGAATCTAATCGATGGAGCACCTATCATAGCAAGAAATTTTTTGCAAGAAGTGTTTAGGTTGCATAGAATTCCGGAGAAAATTATCTCGAATAGGGATGCATGAGTCACTTCTAGGTTTTGGCAAACCTTGTTTTCTGTACTAGGGACTCAATTGAATATTAGCTCAACATATCATTCAGAAATGGATAGACAGACAGAAAGGGTGAATCAAGTATTGGAAGTCCTACTAACAATGTATTGCATGGATCAATAATACAAGTGGGAAGACTGCTTACCCTTAGTTGAATTTTCTTATAACAATTCTTACCATTCTATGATAAAAATGGCTCCTTTTGAAGCATTGTATAGTCAAAAGTGTCGAACTCCTATAAATTGGGATAGACTTGAGGATAAAGTGACTTTTGGGCCAGATATGTTGGTTGAGATGGATGAGCAAGTTAATATTGTGAAGCAAAGGTTGGTTGAAGCTAACGATCAACTAAAGGGTTATGGCAATGCTAAGAGAGTGCCCCAAAAAATTTCCATAGGTGAAAAAGTGTTATTGAGAGTGAAACCTCACAAAAGCTCCATTAAATTTGGAAAGTCTTCCAAGTTAGCCCCATGTTATGTTGGACCTTTTGAGATTCTAGAGGAAGTGAATTCGGTAGCCTATCGAATAGCATTACCACCAACTCCTGCTATAATGCATAATGTCTTCTATGTGTCTTACCTTAAGAGGTATGTACCTAGTGATAATCATTTGATTGATTGGATTGCTTTACAGTTATAGGACCCCAGAGTGGTGTTATGCCTTGCATAACCACCCCATCTTTTGCCTTGGTCAAAATGGGTCCCCCTTTGTTATTTTTGTACTTAGTTGTTTTTGAAACAAAGTTTGGAGTCTTGTTTTTGCCAATACTTTGTTTTTCTTTGGTTTCTTTGTCAGAATCGGAACTGGAACTGAACCGGGGTCTGAAAGTTCTTTTAAAACTTGTTTTAGTTTCCATCCTGACAGTCTTTCATTGGTGTCTTTTGTTTTGTCTTCAGCGGAGACGGAGCCGGAGTGGGTGTTAAGTTGGTCTTTTATCGAAAATAGCAAAATCATAATTGATTCCACTCTCGCCTCCGCTATTTTGGCTTTTGGTTTTGGTTGTGTCTTTTGTTTAGTTTTGTTATATCGGTCTTTTGTTTTACTTATTGTGTTAAGTTTTGTTTTCAGCTTTCTCGACGGACCCGGAACCGGAAATGGAATGAGATTTGGAAATTTCTTAAAAGGTTTCGAATCAGTTTCCATTTTGGTTTCGCCCCCGTTGTTTTTCTGGATTGTTGACTTTTTTGACTGAAGTCGCACTATTGTGAAGTGTTGGTTCTCTTTCAGTTCCGACTCCGCCTTAACTGTGTTTTAATGCATTTATGACAATTTCTCATGTAGATAGAAATCCTTATTTTTACCTTCATTAAGGATTAAACGAATCATTATTGTCATTATTTGAGAGATTAAGAAACACGAAAGAGCAGCGGTGAAGTTCATTTGAGCGAATTGATCGAAAGAGAAGAAGATTATTGCTTGTGGATCAGTTCAGAAGGTTAGTTGGTTTCTTTTGTGTTCGAGGTAGGTTTTTTTTTTTTTTTATTGTTGTTCTTCGTTTTATTTACTGTTGTGTTTTTTGTATATATTTGCCCATGTTTGGAATCATGTCTTTTTGTTCTTCATTTTTAACGAATTCGTGATTCTTAGTGTGATTGTTTGAATGGGTGCTTTATTTTGTTTGTCTAGTTGGTTCCTCGTTTCTTTTTGCTTTATTTTTAGTTCTTTCTATTTTAGGGCACGGTCACTTTCACGTTTTAGTCGTGATTGCGTCGTGCTATTTTGGATTTGCAATAGGTTAGATTAAGTTTAGGTTTTAAATGGTGATTAGTTGGGTTAGAAATTTATAGTGAGGTAGATTAGAGATTTACAGTGAGATATTTACAGTGAGTTAGGGTTAATTGATTCATCATTTTTACTTAGGGTTTTGTCATGTTTAATCTAGTAAAATGGCAAGGTTTAAAATTCGTGCCCTAGTTTTATCGTGTTTGTTAGATTAGGGTTTTGTGTGTTTCAGTGATCACTTTTAAATGATTAAAATATGATACCTTAGGATTCAGTCGTTCCCCATGGTCATATGAGTATAGTGTTTTAAAGCCTCTTTTCATCTAATACGACCTTGGTTTTAGTCATGGAGTTATAGGTTAAATCAATAAAATATTTGATGACGTCATGGTCAACCTAGGCGGAGACGGGATCGGAATTGATCTTGAACTTGAGAATTATGTTTTTCAAAAAGTATCAATTCCATTTTTTTATCCCATTTCCGGCTCCGCGTATAATAAAGAAGTCTTCTGTCAAAATAACGATGACCAAGTCGGAAGCGGAAGTGAAACGGAAATAGAATATGAAAAAAATGAAAATTTGAAGAAAACCAAATTCGTTTTCCATTCCGATCCCGGTTCTGATAACCTTCCCGATTTCGACTCCGAATCCGTTCATTGTTAGTAAAATGTCTATGTCGGTTTTGGCTCCGAGTCCGGCAGTGTTGTAAAAAGAGACTATTTTAGGTTGTGTTTATGCCTAGTTCCACCTTCGGTGCATATATGAAAGGCATGATTTTTAAAGCATGTTTTATGATAATATTTAAAGATCTAATTAGAGGTTTTTCTTCCAAGAAAGTTGAAAGATGTCAGGAACATCAGGGGAAGCTTCTTGAAGGAACCAGCTTGCAGGAACATCAAAGGCAGCACCAAAACCAAAGAAGTTAAAGCCAGAACAATTGCCTTATACCTTGAGGTATAATCATAGGAGTCTTGTGGTGAAGGTGAGCAAGGTGGAATCAGACTGGTCAAACATCACTGATATGAACTTGGGCCAGTACAACTTTGAGGATTTACATGGAGAAACCTTTCCAGAATGAGCAAATCTAATAGGAAGGATGCAAAGGATTGTTGATTCTGGCTTGGCATATATTATTGTGTTTCCTTTATCACTCCAGTTCCCAGAGTTGATCTTAACAGTAGCTAGTGCCTACAATCCTGCTACAAGACTATGCATGGATTCACAAGATAGGGTGATCATTGATCTTACTCCTCAGATGTTTCAAAATATATTTAATGTCCCAGATCCTAAGAGCTTCGTGCAGTTGGGTGAGGCAGAGGCCTTGGAGAAATATAGTAAGTATAAGGACTCTAATAGGTCTCATTTGAACAAAAAATGGCTAAAAACAGAAAAGAAATCTCTATCAAGCTTGCACACCAACCTAAGAGGGTAGATTTCAAGAAGGAAATATCAGATTTAATACTAATGTTGTCCAAGGCATTTGGGAAGAGGGATACGTCCCACTTCAAAGAATGGATGTTTCCTTTCATCCAAATAATCTCACAGGGCGATTATCAGTTTGATTGGCCAATGATTGTGTCAAATGCTATCCATGATCAACTAACTAACATCAAAAACACTAAGTGCTTCTTTATGACTTCTTATGTGGTGTATGCAGCAGCAAGATTGGGGATTTTCCCAGGCTTAAACAGAGTGGGTATAATGGGAGCCTTGGATGGACAGAAGAAGGTATGGGAACACCATGATCAGTTGTCTCTTCAAGTTGCTGAGACTCATTTCAAAAGAGTCAATGATGCATTTTTATATGTGATCATCAACCAATTGAATGGAGATGCAGGATACCGGTTGAGTCAAGAAGCCGTGGCATTCATTGCTGAATGGGGATGTTGGTACATCCAGTACCCAAAATTTACATACTTCAGGTTGGTTGGTTTTGAAGGCCATCCACATTTGCTTCCAAGATGTTGCAATAACAGGATAGTGCTAATGGAGTTTGTATATCAGGCTATTGGAGTTAATGCTCGGTTTGGGATCAAACATAAAACTAGGTGTCATAAGTTTCCCATGAAGTTGGGTGAGTATGGTTGTCAACACTTGGTAGGAGAAAAGGTGGTCTATAATGAATTAATACAGTTGAAATTGGGATTATACACAGCTCATAAGTGTATTGATCCGAAGGGTAAGATGTATGCTTTGTTGCCTTCAGTATTTACCAGACATTTCAATTTGTTAGAAGACTTTTGGAGTGATCAGCAGGATGAGTATGATTTGAGAAAGAAGAATTATGAAAGATTGCCTGTCGCACTCATGTCAGAGCTAGGTGTTAAAAAGAACATTCCTAACACATTGGTGGATGATGGAATTGTATTGGATCCATCCTATGAAGCATTGAACATTGGCACCAAGAGCCTGGATCCAATTGACTGGGATGCTGAAGAAACAATTGATATGAAGAAGATTGGAAGGACAATATTGGATAGGAGTGTGCAGTGGTTAATGTTAAAAACTCAAGCTCCTCAAGAACCAGCCCCTAGAAAGGGTAAGGGATACAAAAGAATCAAAAGGAAGACACCTCCCAAAGAGCCATTGGAGTTCCTTCCTCCGTACATCGAAGAGATAGAACTTGAGGTGGTGGATGATGAAGAAGAAGCACAAGAAGGGGATGTTCCAGTAGAATCTGTTGCTTCGACACCCACATTAGGTGAGTCATCCGCACAAGTTCCACTTACAAGGAAGAAGAGTAAAGAAATTCAAGAAGGAGCTCTTCATAGCATGGCTGAAGCTGGAAAGGGAAAAGAAGTGGAGGAGGAAATTCTGGAGGTTGAGACAGATTCAGATGAGACTCTATCAGAGAAAGATATGTAAGAGAACATGCCTTCAGAGGAGAATATTGAGCAGATTTTAACACAAGAAGAGTGATGGAAGTTGTTTGAGGATGCAAAAAGATATTTTGATGCAAGGGTTGCAGTGGAGAAACAAAAGGAAATGGAAGTCAAGGTACAAGCTGATGCTATACTGCACCAGCAACAATTGAAAGCCAAACAAGTTAAAGAAAAGGCAACAGTTGATGAAGTGGAGAAACAAAGAAGGCAACAAGAACAAGAGCTCAAGATAAAGGAAGAGAATGATAAGTTAGAGTTGATACAAAAGATCCATGATCTTGAGGAGGAGAAAGCAAGAAACCGAAGGGAGAAAGAAATCTTGATTGCTAGGTTGAAACTTGCAGAAGAAGCTCGCCAAAAGGAAGAAGTAGTACGATTGCAAAAAGAGAAAGATACTGCAGAGCTGGTTAGGAAGCAGCAAGAAGAAGAAGCAAAGGTATAACAACTTAAGGCTTTGGAAGTGGAAAGATTAGAAAAGGAAAGGCTAGAGGCTTTAGAAAAAGATAAATTAGAAAGGGAAGCTCTAGAGAAAGAAAGAATAGAGAAAGAAAGAATGGAAAAAGAAAGGTTGGAAAAAGAAAGAGTAGAGAAATCGGTTGGAGGAAGAGAGGTTGAGGAAAGAATAGAAAGATAGGGAAGAGGCTGAAAAGCTTGTGCAAATGCATATACTGCAAGAACAAGAAGAGAAAGCAAGGGTTGACTCTCAATCCCAGGTAAATATGCAGCCACCTTCTACAGTTATTACTCCCTCTTCCTCTATGATGACTACTGCTCCAAGTGCTCCTACATGGCTAAAATTGGACCTGCATAAGAGGGCAGTAACCCCTTCACAGCCTCTCAATTGGGAGGATATGATGAAGGGAATTGAGCAGGAGAGGCCTAAAAATAAGGCTAAGATTCTACCCGACTCACAGACAAAGGAGAAATTGTTGCTGAATGTGCCATGCCAATGATAGAAAAGGAGGTAGGGGACATGCAGCTAACAGATTATCAATTGAGTACTATCAACTTGGGAAGGCCCACTAGGAATTAGCAGATGAACTTGATTGAGGTGGTGGCTTCAACAACCAAGTCAAGAATGATCAAGGATAAACAAAAGAAGGATGAGCTTAAGGCTCAATTGGATCAACTACATTCATTCTTGAAGAGTGTTTCCTCTCCAAGATCACAACAGGTAACGGCCATTAAGACTCCTATTCTATTAAGCAAATAGGAGGTAGATGATTTGGTGCAGGTAAAAGGCAAAGCGGAGATGGTCGACCGATAGGTAGACAAGTTAAACCGAGAAGTGGGAGAAGTTCTGGTTGAGGGTTTTGAGACCTACAAGGACACAAAAGAGTTGATAAAACAGATGTATCAATACATTGAAGCGTTGGAAAAACAAGAAGAAGAGTATAAAGAATACAATCAGAAATTAGAGAAGGTTAATGCATTACCTTTAGCTACTCTTCTTGAGCAGTCCATACTTGAGGAGGAGAATAAAGATTTTATTGGAAAAACCTCTCGTATACTCTATTTTAGAACTAGCTTCTTGTGTAAACATAAGGATGAGATCCAGGAGGCTGTTAATAATTTGACTGAGCAATTGGAAGAGCTGGAAGCGGTCATTGCTATTATTATAGATGTAAATACATTTACAAAAGAAGGCATGTCTTTGGGTCAAGTAAAAGAGAAATGGGATGAAAGATTCAAAGGACTGATGCAGAAAGGTGATGATGATGGAGATTTGATGTTGGATCAGTTAATGGATATCAAAGAAGAAATAAAAGTTGCTGGAAGAGAATTGACAAAGGTAAAAGGTATGAGGGAGTTTGCTACAGCATAATTGGATCGAATCAAATTTGAAGATAGCTGGGTCGATGGGCCAGAAATAGATACATTACAGGAAGTCTTCGCCAGTTATGATGAGTTCATTGCAGATCCAGCTTCACATGCATAAATCTCTCGCATGCATGATTTCCTTCTTCTTTGCATGTTGCATGCAGCATTGACAGTTGAGGCGCATGACATATTTTCCTTCTATTTTTCTATTCTCTAGTTAAACTGAACGTCTAATGTAAGAACTCAAGATCAAATTGATCTGAGTTTCTAAGAAAGTTGTTGTTCCTAAAAAGGTGGATAGCCTAAAATAGAAGTGAAGTTCGAACTTTTTGTATAATCTATAAATACCCGATGGGTATCATATTGTAAAGGTCGGCTAATTGAGAATGGAATTGGCTTACTTGAGATTAGGAGATAGAATTTTGTAGTGATTTTACAGAGATACATTGTACTTGATCTTTTATAGTTAATAGAATTACAGGTTTTCTCAAAATATGGTATTTTGAATTAAATTGTTTGTTTGATAAGGCTGATAAGTTATAATCTATCTGTATGTAGTGATTGTGCTGAACATAAGAGTTTCTTGAATGATGAAAGTCATTTGAAGGAATCAGATTTAAGGATTATCTTATTAGATTATCATTGAGTTAAAGTTATTAAAGTATGTTGATCTATGACCTTAGCAATGAATGGATGTATGTTTTTGAAATCTGGGAGATAGTTGTGATAAGCGAAAAGTGATATTGAATTAAGCACCTTAGATGCATGCAATGGTATAGTTTATGCTGTAGATTGTTTCATGCTTTGGTTTTATGATCTATTAGGAAACATTCATTGTTGAAGGTATATTTCTAGATGCTAGATAAATTTGATTCATACTTACTGGTTTACCCCTTTGTCCTATCTTTTTCTTTTATTTGAAACCCCATTGATTTACTAAAACAGTTCAGTAAAATGAGTCATTGTTTGAATCTTTTGTTACCAGCACAGGCCCCTTGAATATTATAGTTGCATGAACCGATTGAGTGACACCAGATAGTTGAGAACCAACTAACAGGACCTTGGGAGTTAGGCTACTATATGTTGTCTTTCTTTTTCAGGAGAAATAGAGTAGAAATATTATGTTTTAACGTTGTTTGTGTCATCTTCACCATCAACAAGTGGTAACCCTCGAGGCCATAAAGGTGCTCGAAACGTGTAATCTTTACTTATGTAAAAGGGAGGTTTTGTAGTGCAAATTCTAGTGGGATCAGTATGCAAAAGACTCGACCACTTGAGAAGATTATGTTGAAATTTAGCAAAATTTTCCTCATGTATTGAATGCTTATGAGAATGTTTGAACAATATGTTGATTAATGCAATTAGATTTCCATGATCCATATGAAATAGTTTGTTGCTTCTGGATTCGATTGTGTTAGAGTTTTTTCATGAAAAAACTCCAACACAATCGAATCTAGAAGCAGCAAAACTATTTAATATGTTGATTGTTGTTTTGTTTTATGTTGCTACATAAAATCGGCAGGGACAATGATTCACAAGGGGGGGAGTATGTTACCCCCAATTGTGTAATTACTATTTACTATTACTATGTAGAGTAAAATGCGAATTTAGTGGGTAAATAAATTGTGTGTGTGCTTTGTTATCACTGCTTTATGAATGAATGTCATCTCATTTAAATATGAAGGAATGTATTTATGTGTTTAGATGAATATTGTGTTATTCTAACTTTGGAAATGTAATGTGTATATTGCATATTTTGTGAACAACTAACTGTCATGTACAAATGTTAGTGTTTGTAGATACATGTTCAATTCCTCTAGGCAGAGGGGAAGTATCACTCAGGAGAAGGTCTTGATCAGGTAACTAGTAACATAACCTATCTGAGCTTACACACATAACAGTAGAATAATTGAGTTGGTTTATTAAGTGGGAAATTGGTAAGTCACCCTAGTCATTATGTCAGCATTAGTAAGAGTCTAGTTTACTATTGATTGCATGCATGAATGATGTTTATCTGTTTGAGCTTGAGAGTTCTTTCTTTGATTACCATGCTTGTATTGATATGAGGGTGACATGAGATATATGTATGTGTACACACATGCATGACGATGATAGGCTATACACTCGAAGGAACATGTACATAAGGGTACATAGGTAGACATACCTATGCACACTCATGCATGATTTACTTATGCGCATTGAACTATCTGATGGAACCAATGCCATGCATATGTATACGTATAGATATATCTCTCATAGTCTTTCATTAACACCATGGTAATTGTATATGGTTTTGGTTGTGAATCGAATGTGTATATTTATATATATAATGTATATACATATATCCATATGTATATGTGTATCCATACATGCATATGGTAGAAAATGGACATGGCCATACGAATATATTGACACATGTATACATACGCATACATATACATAGAGGCAAATATATATATATGTGTGTGTGTGTGTGTGTGTGTGTGTGTGTACACGACCGATATACTAATGTAAAAATGTGATTGCTATATTGATATATTCTTATGTATATCAATTATATATGCATGCTTTGTTGACATATTATAAATGTAAATATATATACTAACATATACATATATATGTGTATACATAAATATATATATATATATATATATATGGATATGTTTGATTATATATATATGTATACGTTACACATATATGTTTAAATGTTAATTTCTTTAAGATCTACTATCTTTAGCAATGTATTACAGCTAATTTCTAATGTTATTTATATGATTTTAAAGTCGATTACCATAAACGACTTGGAGGTTGACTTTTTAATAGCTATGATTGTATTCTTTGGGCCACTTTTAGTGCTCTTGTTGTCATCAATAAAAAGAGTTTTGTAAATCTACAAAACACAACCATTTAAGTTAATGATCAAATAGAAAAGGTTGACACCTTTTTTTAAGGAAACCTTGAATTAGTAAATAGAATTATCATGATATTTGGAAATGATCAAATGGCTATAAAAGCATTTCAATGACTATGTCAAATCGATTAAATGATGAAATCAACTCATCATTTGACTTGGTTGATACAAGCTTAGATGTCATTCACTTGTTTTTTACTGAATCTTTCTTGAAGGAATTCGTGCCATCTCTAAAATGATAGTTATGATACTGGTGCCACCTTTGAATCCTCTTAACTGTAGATATTTTTTTGGAGGTGCAAATCGAATTCTAGCATATACAGATTTGAATTGGTCTTTGTTTGTTGTCAAACTTGAGAGTTGATCTATAGCTGCTTAAGCTAAGTATGTCCTTGCAAATTCGCCACCTTTTGGCAAAGTTAAATGTGTTTCTATGCATGCATTTTGCTATCAAGAATCATGCCTAATATATAGGCCATGAGAGCACTTGACTGTTGTATAAATAGATGAATGAGTTCATCTATTTGGGATGCCTTCTTTACACAAGTTTACACACTTTTTTTGTGCAATATTTATGAGCAAGTTCTATAATATTCTACCAAGTATAGTTAGGAGAATCTTTAAATATTAGAGTGATTTTATTATCTTTTGAGAAGTAGCATTTGTCAACTTGAGAGATAAGGACGGTGAGACTTTGTTGGAGGATCAATAATAAGATAGTTTTTGTTCTAGAAGTGTTGTGTTTTCTATCAGTCAATTGGAAAGCTTATCACAAGCTTGAGAATATTCTACTTTTTTTAATTCTATGTTTAGAAGAGCTATGTCTCAATTGTTTAAACTAGTCTTCAATTGTTACTCACATATAGGGAAAAGAATTGTTTGCTTTGAAAGAAAAGTGGAAACTATTTACTTGTATGTGCATTGTTTGTAATTACTCCACGTTAGGAGAGATTGCTTGACATAAGTATTAGTATTATGTTAATACTAGATATGTTTAAACGTGGGTAGCTTAAGGTACACTCATACCTAGATATTTACTTATGCTAGAGGATTAGTAAGTTACTCCTGGGATTGTTATCATGTGAAGGGAGGGAATTGATACTTTGATTAATAAGTTGTGTTACCTTAGATTATTTTAAAGAGATAGGTTATCCTAAGGAGTATCTTTCCCATGGAGAGGGATTGCCTAAGCATAGCTATGATGGCCTTAAGTCAAAATGAGCTGCTAGAGTGTAAGTGAATGGTAGACCATCACTCAAATTACTGAGTGAGAACACTTTGGCCAAAGTAGTGGGAATGTCTGAAGACTCCACTTTACGTAGTGAGATTTTCAAGACTCCATTGTCAGCTCACTGTGTCTACTTATTGCATGAGGGCTACCTAGTGTAGGCTATAAATCCTAGTCATGTAGGACACAACACTAGCTCAGAATGGTATGTCGTACGAGGTTACCCAATCAATACCTTCGTCAAAGGGAAGGGCCATCTATCATTGATAGATGTACAGGGGACCACATATGAGTTTGTGGTTGGTAGAAAAGTGCTTGAGTGATGCTTCTCCTCCTCGGCAGGAAACAAAAGACCAAGGTTTTGAAAGGCGGATTCCTAGACCATCTATATCTTATGTTATGAAGCTCGGAGGAGTTATGTATGTAGTTTGTACTTTCTTGGAATAATGTACTTTGTAAAGTATTGTAATGGAACGGAAATCATTTTGTACACTGTTATAGCATCTTTGTTCATATATAACTTTAATAAAGAAAGGAAATATTTTTATTGCAATGGCTTGTACATAGTTTATTTTTACTTGCACAATAAAAACTTAGGAAATTTACTTCAGTGAACGTTCGAGATATTACATCTAGGACTTCGTCAGGCGACTCTTACAGGTCAAGCTCTACTGGTGTTGGTGTTCTAATCAAGTTCAACATTAGGCCAAAATCCTCAATGTTAAATATTTGAGAGGCATTGAGGGGAAAGATATTCCTTGGATGGTAAGGGGCCTATGATTTGGGATACTCTTAAAAGATGAGTGAGCTTAATCAAGCAGGGATTGTTCTGTATTTTCATAAGGGGGGGGATGCTCTTATTTGGTTGGATTCTTGGGATGTTCATCCCCCTATTTTTACCAAGCATCCTCATTTGTGGAATTTGGGTTTGCAGATTTTGGAGGCTAGGTGGTCAAAGGTGAGTGATTTCAAAGCGGCGATGAGACTAGATTAGGTGGAGGTGTTTAAGTGGAAAGGATGCCACTTGTGGCCCCTAGAGGGTTCTAAGGAGGATCGTGTTGAGTTGGCTAAGATTTTGGTGGAAAGAGTTTGTAGCTCTTTGCAGCAGAGTGATATCTCAACTTGGGCTCCCGATCCTAAAGGGGTTTACTCAGTGGCTACTAGGTGTCACGAATTGGACAGAAGGAAAAATGGGGAGGTTGAATCCCCCTAGTGGAAATATGTTTGGAATAATTTTTCTTGGCCTAGGTGCATCTTCTTCCTTTGGTTAGTTTCTCGTAACAGGTGTCTTACTTGGGATGATCTTTTGATGAGAGGATTGCAGGGTCCCTCCATATGTTTCTTGTGTGGTAGTAGTGAGGAGTCTTCTTCACATTTGTTCTTCCAATGTGTTTTCACCAAATCTATTTGGCACTTCTGGTGGACGGTGTGGAGACACTCGTATGTGCATGCTCCCTCCCTCATTGATTTTTTGAGGAATTTTGGGAGACCCCTCGCTCACTCTTTCCCTCTCTAGTTGGTGTGGTCCGTCAGGCCCTCATGCATTATTTGGTAGATTTGACAGGAAAGGAACCGCAAGATCTTTCAGGACAAAAATTTGATGGTGCTCCAAGTTTGGTAATGGTTTCTTGGTATGCTTCAGGAGACTATATCAGCCAATTGTGTGGTTGGTGCTCCTCTAGATGTTGGGGAGGTTGTGGTGCTTCAAGGTTTGGGTCTTTCAGGTCTTAGCTCTTGGAGATCCTGTTCCAACAGAAGGAGAATTCCCATAAGTGAATTCAGAGGGAAGGAAGGTGGTCCTCACCTCTTGTCAAGATCTTGAAACTTAACACTAATGGCTCTTCTAGGGAAAATCCAAATTTTGTCGGTGTGAGTGGCATGGGGAGATATATTTCTAGGGTTGTCATTTTCTTCTTCTCCAGATTTCAAGGATACCAGACTAATAATCTCATGGAGGTGCTTGTTATTTTTGTTGCTTTTGAAAAGGCTTGTGCTCTTGGATGGTGCAAGATTATTTATGAATTGGATTCATAGATTGTGATTAACTTGTCAAACAAGAAGAGTATTGATGGAGTGAATTGGCTTTTGTCTTCGACTGTGTAGCAAATTCTTCCAATTCGCTTGAAATGGTGACCTTTGTTCATATCCTGAGAGAGTGGAACAATGTGGTCAATTGTCTTTCTAAATGGGCTTTTGAGTTTAGGGGGGATTGGAAGATTGATGATTGGGAGCATCTTCCTAGTGACTATGTCCATAAGCTGGAGATGTTGATTCAAGAGGATGTTCATTGTCCATGATCAGGCTTCAGTTTCTTGGTTGTGCGGCTTGGTGTGTTCGGCCTTTGTTTTGTTGGGTCGGCCTTTGGCCCTGGTTATATATAGTCTTGCTCCTTGTACTCTTAGCTTTTCTCTAATGGAATAAATTTTTACCCTTCTATAAAAAAACGAGTGTTAATAAAAATTATTTAATTATAGAGAACCAAAGATAAATTTGGTTTTAATTTATGATGGAGGGAAAATGATTAATTAAATAATTAAAATATAAATATTAAAAAGACTAAGATAATTAAATAATTAATAAGAGGAAAATGTTGGCTTAATTAAATAATATAGATAGAAGAAATGATAAGATAAAAATGCATTAACCATTTTTAGATGTCTACATTTTACCCCTCTTTGAGATAATGCATTTTAAAGCGTTATTTCAAAGAAAAAAATTGTTGATAATGCCCTAGCATACCCCAGTAGACCATGAGACAAAGGATATGATGCCCCCTCGAGAGATTGTCAAAAAAAAAAAATTATACTCGAGCTCACGATAAGAATTATTTATGATGCTATTTATGTTATTATGATACTATGATGCATGTTAACACTTATGAATACAACGAAATCAAACTCCACCAAGGATCAAATATCAAAATGAAACATATAAAGAGGAGATGCAAAAAAAGATGATATATTGGAAGATGCAAAGCAACAAAAAAAGAAAAGAAAAAGACATGTTACTTTGAAGAGGAACCTTAGCAAGTGGATATTGCTTGTCATTTACCCAACTTTCATACACATAACATAGATGCAAACATGAAAAGAAGGAAACTCGTGTCTAAACCCAAGCTACTCTAAACACATTAAGATATAGGCCTTCATCGAGCAAATGGAAGACAAAAGAAAGTCAAACATGCACATAAAGAAGCCACGCATGCAATGACCCAAGCTACTCTAAGCATATTAATATAGGCTTTCATCAAGCAAATGGGATGGAAAAAAATCAACAAAGCAAAAGAAAAGCAACTGAGAAATAAAAATCAACCAACATATCTCTTGCCAAAAGGATAAGCTTTGTTTTGATAGGTAAGGTCCATTGTAGGAAGGATACATCCGCTAAGACCTTAGATTTATTTTGATAATTCACATCATAGGAAAGATAATTTCATTAGGACATGAAAATAATTTGGTAGTTGTACTGAAAGATAGGCAACAAGCTATGCAAGCCAAAGATCTAGCTCAATAGTTGAAATTAGTTTTGCTCATGATTTTTGTTAAAGCTCAATGTTTTTAATATTTGTATATGATCTCAAGATACAAGAATCCAACCCAAAACCAAGGTCATGGTAAACGGTGCCCCTAGCTAGGCAAAGAAAAATTGACATGGATAAAAGATAGATAGGATAGCCGAAATGAAATGATAGATATGAACAACTGAGCCATGGCGGATAAGAATAAAAAAGGACAGGCAAATGGCTAATGATAGGCGAATGAAATGCAAAAAAGGTGAATGAGCTAGAATGCAACAATGATGAAACTAGTATGTACAAACTACTAGGATACCCCAAGGGTCAAGCATAAAACTTCTTAAGATGAATGTTATTAATAGGCTCTTCCAAAGCTTCTCCTTCAGGTGTGGCAAGTTTATAAGCTCCAAAACCATAATTTACAATAATAACAAAGGGTCCCAACAATTAGGTTCAAACTTTCCATTCTTGTCTTTATCTTGTTAATTCTTTTGATTTTATTTTAGGAACAAGTCTCCAATCTCAAACCTTCGACTTTTGATCTTTTTGTTTTTGAAAAATTAAGCAGCATTTACAGGGTGTTGTACCCTATACACAGGGCTCAAAGGCCAAAGAAAACATAGTTCAAAAAGGATTTTGAACTAGAGGAAAAACCAACAACAACAGACAGACAGCTATAAAGACCCAAAAAATTAAGCTAACCCAGAAACATAGGGGTCAAGGCAGGCTCCACGAGTCTAGGGCTGAGAAGCAGCAACAGAACGGGGGAGCCCCTTCTTCTTTCGCAAGACAACCGACCAAGGGGGCTCGGAGTAAGGAACCAACGAGGAAAGAGTGAGGAGCGGCTCAACCCCCGACACCACAGAAGAGGAGCCACCAGGCAAAGAAGGAGAAGGCAATGGAGAAACAGAAATCGAGTCAACCATAGGAACCAGAGAGGAATTCTGCAAAGGGCAGACCGGAACTGACAGAGCAGCGACTTTTGATCTTTTTGTTATAGCTACAACAAAGGCAATTTTGATAAGCTTGTAAGTGATTTAATGCATTGAGACGATCTAGATAGTCGATACTCTTCTTCATCAATGGCATGATTTAAAGACACCCTTAAGGAGGAGAGCTCAACCTCAATAGGCAAAATGGCGTCAATTCCCAAGACTAGAGAATACGTAGTAACTCCAGTAGGTGTGTGAATACTAGTGCAATAAACCCATAAAGCAAGGTTAAGTTGCAAATGCCAATCACGACCAATTTCATTGACCGTTTTCTTAAGGATTTTCAATATAGCTTTATTTGAGGCCTCAGCTTGACCGTTACCTTGAGAATAATAAGGGGTGGAAAACATGATGTTGAATATGAAATTAATGGCAAAGGTCACAGACATCTTGATTTTTGAAAGGCTTTACATTATTTGTAATGATAACATGAGTGATACAATAGCGACAAATGATATAGTTTAAGATAAATTTGGCTATTTTCTTTCCATGGATGTTGGATAAGGGAACGGCTTCAATCCACTTCATAAAATACTCAATGATAGTGATATTGAATATATGACCATTGAATGAGGAGGGTAGATTTTGCCTATGAGGTCAAGTCCCCATTTTGAAAAAGGCAAGGAGTAGTTATTAGTTGTAACTCTTGGGTGGGTGCATGAATCAAATCTCCATGTTGTTGGCATTGACAATATTTCTTAGCAAATTGTTGTGCATCATATTCCATAATTATCCAATAATATCCAATTCTTAACAATTTCTTGACAAGAATAGATACACTAGAATGAACTCTTAGATAAATACATTGATTCAATTATAAAGTATTTTCCCCAAATCACATTGTTAATTATCTAAACAAAACCCATTGTGTATATCCCTCTAAATCATCTTATAACCTACCAATCTACTCTTACAAGCACAATGCATCACAAAAAATTGAAGCATAAGATTAAGTATATTATAGACCAAAGTAAAGCCTAAAATAATTGTTCAAATCAGAATTTTCTTTCCAACCAAGAATAAGCCAACAAGTCAATGATCATCAAAAAGGTATCTCCAATAAATTTGAATAGCATCATCAAAACAAATGGTACCACAGTCACTTTAATACAAGTCTCTAGACTTGTTCCCTTCTCCGATTATTAGAAACAAAAAGCTACAAACCTTATTCAAGGGCTCAAACAACATTCCTTTCCTAGTATACATATTTATTCATGATAATGTTCAGATTGTGGGAAAACATGTGGCCTATCATCCTCAAAATTCCCAATATCGTGATACGGGTTTATAATCAACTTGGAAATATGTTTAGATGATGTGACCATAATAAGATAAGGGTAAGAGAAAAGACTTACCATACTAAAATAGACAAACATCATATGAAAATTATCCAAAGTCAAAGAAGCAACATCTTCCAATTTTTTAGTCAATGTGGCCTCTCAACAAAAACCAATAGCCAATAACACCTTTCAAAGAAAGACAATAACCATACTAAAGTAGATAGATTTTATACTCTTATAGCATATCCATTGTTTGATAAAGAGAACTTCAATATCATCACATATATTAATAATGACCTTGAGATAGAAAGGGCCAATTATATGGAGTTAGGGAAGACCTTTAAAGTTTATGAAAACAAATTGGGTTAGTACACAAACATCCCACTTCTTTATCATCTTTGTTTTATTGATCCAAAAACAAACAAAAAGAACATTAAAATTTTGATACTTGATTTAAAAATATATACAAATTTTAATTCTTCTTAATAAAAATAAATAGTAATCATTAGACCCACAAAATGATTCAATAGAATGTATTAAAGATTTTTTTTTTTAAATCTTTTTTTTATAAGTTAAAATTTTATCCTAGTTTTCTAATCCTTCTAGCCTTAGTTGTCTTGTAACACTCTTTCAACACTTAATATAATAGTATTCTTTTATTTATCAATATATAGTTGTTTTGCATTTACATGGATATAACTTGAAATTTGAAACAAATTTATCCGACTTTTTCTTGGAATATCTAAGATCCCGTCATATGAGACCTTCAATGTAAATATATTATTGGTACATATTTAAGACAAATTTAGAAGACGACACATTTTCTCGGAAAAGAAAAAATAATTAGTTACTTTCATCTAACACAAACTTAAAGTTAAAATTACAATTTTCTTCAACATTATAAAACGAGTGTCCATAAATATTGACATCTTAAATACAATGAAATAGATAAAAAATGAAACCTTCTCTAGTTCAAATTCAAAAGGCTCAATTGTATCACTATAGAGTAAGGAATTATCTCTTTGTATTTTGCACCATAAGAATGCTCAAATGTTTAATTTATGGAATGAAATGAAATGTGTTATATAATTCTATACCTCGTAATATATCTTTTGACTTAAAATTTAGTAAATTAGTCTACTCTATCCAAATATATTTCCAATTGGAAAAGTTAATATCAAAAATTATTTCTCAATTGACTCATCTACCTTAAAAGAGGCCATAGGAAGGATATTAGGGGAAAAGGGAGCCATAAAGCTTGGCTTTGTTCAATCACAAATAGTTGCCTCAAGGCAAATGACCTTCTAGAGTGGCATGTGCTTCCCTAACCAATTGTCGTGCCTCCTCCCTCCTTCTGCAATGGAAAAGCCATTTGAGTTAAGAATTATCGCATCTAGTTTCTGTATCAACTTTTTAAATTCTAGTTGTTTACAAAAACACAATAATCAAACTTATATAAATGGGTAGCGTTTACCCTTTGCGGGGATATAAATAAAAACATAATTATTTTTTTGAAAAAACGGATTTCAGAAGTATTTAACATTTCCATGAATTCTTCTACACTCAATTAATTATGGAAGTTTATTTTGGAAGAATCTACATCCTGAGGACAATCCAGGGAACCACACTTTAGATTGTGAAAATAGGATTATATAATGAGATGATACTCTTATGAAAGACAATTAAAGAGGGCATCAGCAAAAACACAAGATACGAAATGAATTTAGAAACCACGTGGACAACCATTCATCAACAAGAAACAAGGATTAAATTATTGATTTAATTTAAAAAATCCATTATAGCATGTGTAAGAGTATAATACTTCTAGAATACAAGTTCAAACCCTCCCAAACTCACGATGTGTCGTTATTAAATTCATGTCAGCAAAGACATAGGTAAACAATTACTGGGCTTTAACAACTATATGGAGGGACATGCGCAAGTGTTTCCTAGTGCTAACATCATCTAGCACTAGCAATGGTATTGATGTTGGAACCGATGCTTAGATTATTGTTGGCTAGACAAGATTGCTTGGTGTTGGCATCAACAGTCCTCATGTAGCCACCTGAATCGATCACTCCTCAACAAGAAATGGTTTCCAAAATGAGAGACTACTGTGAAAAAAATTATCAAGTTATGCTTTGATAAGCCATTTCCATTAGCGTGTGATTTAATTCTCTCTAAACCTTACCAATGATTATAGCCTAGTTTCTAATGTGTTTAATATTTATACACAAATTCTAATTCACTTTTGTAGGTACATTGCAATCACAGTTCAACTCCTTAGGATAGAGATGTTCTCTTGTAGTGAACGCATAATCTATAGAAATTATGGGCTTAGAAGCTGCACATTAAAAAATAAGATGCAAACAAAGGTGGGGTAGAAGATTAAGACCCCAATCTACTTGATCATGGTATATGATCCATAACAAAGAGGTATGATTGCCCTATGAAAGCCTTATGAGCCTTTCCTTTTGAAAGTGTACAATTTTGGCCATTATGTTGATTGTGTTTGGTGTTAATCTTCTGTGCGGTACCATTATATTTTGCATCTACTCAATAAATTCAGTTGTTTTTTCAACATCTTTCTGATTGAAAGAAAAAATATTGTACACAGCATATCATAAGATGTGAACAAGGGATAGAGTTTGAAACCTAAATCAAACCTTAAAAGTCTGTGTTCTATAAACTTGTGCAGAGCTCTGTATGAAACACAACAGTTTCATCCAAGTAAATTAATGTTTTGGATTGTACATTCTCACTAACATATTGTTCAAAGCTTTTGTTTAGCCATAAACTGTAAAAAAATGTTAGACATGACCAGCTTTGTATCCCTCAAAGACCCAAGGTTCCTCTGAATATACGTACAACCAAAGGGAAACCAAAACTACTAAGAAAATACGTACAATATCAGCATTATTGAAACTGTGTTCTCGCATGATGATTCAGTTGCCATCTTTGAAAATGCATCCAATACCATAAAAACCCAATGATATTTTGTGTAGAGTACGGAGCAAACTTGAAAAAAAAATCCATAGAAATGTCTTTCACAGAAACTAATAATTAATCAGAAGGGGAAACTTCAACTTTAAAAAGTCCAGCAAGAGAATCCTTAAATTGTGGATGATGACTTTTAATACTAACTTAAATCACTTGTAAGATGATACCATCCGTTATGGTACATCATGTAAAACTAAACTATTACATTTTTTATTTATTATAATTAACTTGCTCAATGCTATAACTCACCATGGTTAAGTTAACCCAACTCGTACTCATAAGGGGAAACTTCAACTTTAAAAGTCCACCAAGAGAAACCTCAAATTGTGGATGATGACTTGTAAAACTAAATTAAATCACTTTAAAGATAATACCATCCATAATGGTATATCATGTAAAACTAAACTATTACAGTTTTTATTTTATTATAATTAACTTGCTAAATGCTATAAAGTAACTCATCATGGATAAGTTAATCCAACTCATTGTACTCATCTTATATATCTTTGGTTTACAAATTAGTCATTGCTAACTTTTGAGAGAGAAAGCACCATGAAAGAAACTAAATAGAAACTTCATTAAGACAAAAGTAATAATTATAATGAAAACCGATCCCATTTACTTTGAAAAAATAAATTAGAAAGTATAGCAACTTTTGAGAACAAAAGCAAAATGAAACTAAAAATGTTTAAACTTCACTAAAACAAAATTAACTTTCTTGGGAGAAAACAATTATAATGAAAATTCTAATATTCAATTTTTAACTGGAAATAAGTATAGTTTTTTAGTTAATAAATAGAAATGTAACTTTCAAAAGAAACAACTAGTGAAAGTTCTATAAAATAATGAAATTGATTGTCCTTTTTAAAATTTTCGGGAATAATTGGCAACACTTAATCCCCATTGTTCCTTGGTTTTTTTTATTTCTATTGATTTAAAGCATAAATAAAAGACAACTTTCTTACTTTTAGAATTTCTAACCCAATCTAAATGACTAATTAGTTCTGGTACATGAATGTCGAGCTACTTAGCCAAAATGTTTACCTACTTAAGCATACGTGCTCCCATATTCCATTTCTATCATGTTTCACTTGATATTACACAAAGTGTCCAAGGTGGTAAACTAAATTAATTGGAAAGTAGGTCAGGGATTGGCATACCAGCTTACATGTGATGTCTTAGTAAACTCAAAACTTAACTTACAATTTTGATCGTGTCAGTCTTGTGTCCATAACTGTCAAGAACATTGGTGATATGACAGTGGAGAACAACTCAAACAATCAACCAGTAAGTTGGAATTTCCATATTTGTGATTGATATTCACAATGAATATTGCAATATGTGGACCATTTCTGATGGTGCTCTATGATTTGTTGTGTCTGCATAAATAGCAAATGCTTAAGAACAAGGCATATGACAATTTTTCCCAAGAATGTATTTTTGCCTTTTGCATACCTGAAAATGGCATACAAATCTTCATGATATGTTGGTTGCTTTCTAAGTCAATGATTGTCTCATTATTGTAGGCAATAGGTTCCTTTGTTGAGTATGGATTGAATCAAGTATATAGTCTAGGACTCTAGAACATCAGCTTCAATTTCAAGTGGTGGCTGTAGGTCTGGTGAAAAAACAGTATGCATCGAACATAGTCAAAGTTTTAATTCTTCAAATGGCTTTATTGGGAGTCCAACCAGGTTAAGATTGCCTTACCATCACCTTTAGTTATTTGTTTTAGAGGCCATGCAACATGAAAAAGAGACACTGTAAGACTCCTATAGAAGTTTGATAGGTTCAAAAAGTTGTGAAGCTCTGTGATGGTAGTCAGCATTGGCTATTCCCAATCACCCAAAACTTGTGAGGTTAAAATGGATATCTTTATCAACACTACACCCAAATTATTAAAATGGCTCCATAGCACAAAGGAATAAAAAACACACAAATCTACAAATTAGCATAAAAACTTTTGGCACATTCAGAGAGCCTATTGAACATGGTTAATTATTAAATTGGCTCCATAGCACAAAGGAGAAAAAACATCTACAAATTAGCATAAAAAAATTTGGCACATTCAGAGAACCTATTGAACATGGTTCAAATGTTCTCATATCAGAAGTATTATCCCTGCTAGGTTAACATGAACATCGTTATCAACAATGCATCCAAATTATTAAATCTGCTCCATTGAAGAAAAAACACTATTCCACATTAGCATACAACTTAGGTTGATGCAAGGTGTAGAGACCTATTGAACATGGTTTAAATGTTCTTCCCCTACCCTAAATATTAAATCTACTTCATAGCCAAAGAAAACGTTTCTCCAAATTAACATAAAATTTATCTTGGCAAAGGGTTTAGAGCATCTATTGAATATGGTCCAAATGTTCTTCCCATATCCTATTAAAAAACATTGGCATACAAATAAGCAATAAAAGAATCTATGAAGGGCTAAAAATATAATTCATCATCCTCATGAGAGTTACAAGCACATTGATCAAGCCAAAGGGCATGACTAACCATTCAAATAATTCTTCTTTAGCCTTGAATGCAGTTTTCAAAACATTATAGGGACCGATGTATACTTGATAATGGCGTCATTCAAGACCTATCTTGGTGCACTACCTAGCACCTTACAGTTGATTCAATGGTCTTCAATTCTAGTAATTAGACACCTATTCTTCAAATTGATCTTGTTCATATCTTTGTAGTCAATACAAAGTTGCCATGTACAATCGTTCTTTGGCACTTAACAATATTGCTGCCAAAAGGGAAAGCACTGCTCCTGATCTCTCCTTTATATACCAACTCTTGTATCTAATGTTTAATCAGATGATTGTCCATGATAGGGGCAATCTGACATGTCAGGTGAAGGTGATCCTGGAATGAGATTTACGGAATGCTTCACCTGGAAGTGAAATGTAACTCTATTTGGTGACTTGAAAATGTAACTCTATTTGGTGATTTGAAAATGTCACTTTACTTTGCCAACATTTGGGTCCATCTACTTCAGATAAGTTGACTGGGCATGTTTGGATGTCTATGATTTGAAGGCTGAGTTATTACTCCTGGTCTGATCGCCAGTAAAACGAATCTCCTATGTTGGTGATTCAATTTATAAGATTGTTGTACACGAGTAAAGAAAACTTTGGTAGAAGGGATTAACTCTACAATCCTATATCAATGATGATACTTCCAGTTCTTGATCCATAACTGTGATGATGCTTCCATTGTGTTAAAGTAGAATATTGAATATGTCCAATATGGCTACATCACAAACAACCTCATCTCTAGATGGCATGACACCGTATGAAAGGTGGCACTATTAGCTGACCCATACTCTATCTTTGACTTAACTATCCAACAGCATATGGCTAAGGGTGAAGCATCATCAACAACAAAATTTGGAGTTTTTCTTTGTGCCAAATGTTGTGAAAGAAAAAAACATTATTCCTCAGAGTTTAGAGTCAATTCTGAAGATGTTTTCCAAGCAATCACAGTTGCAGCGTTAGGTTCTAAGTCCATTATCTATTTTTGCATCAATAAGAACAATTGTGGAGCAAAACTCAATTATCTTACTACTGTACATAAATTTGTCTGAACAGATATAAATGTGCATGATACAATTTCTAGAATACAAGGTTGAGCCTCCGTGAATAATATCATATATATTTATACATTTCCTGTTAATAAAGACAAATGGAATTGTGGTAGGAACTTAAATGTTCACTATATGACCATTTGATCTCTTTATTTTGTTTTGGAGCTTTGGTGTCATGCAGAAACTGTCAAATGTCCAATTGTTGTCAATGTCTGGTGTTTGAGCTCAAATCCACACAGGTTTCAGAAAACGGCTGCTTCCTACACAATTAAGTCAGGTATCGATGACAACCATGATTCTTGTGCTACCATCTAGATGAGTGAACCTCCTCTATAGCTCAATGTTACAGTCCTGAACGATAATGCCAGGGCACTGAAGATCAATAACACTTTCCCTCCACCTGATGACCCGTTTCCAATTTTGGAACTCATCACTGCACAGAAATTGATCCCAGCAATCCTTGAGCTTGTCATGAATCTATTTTCTTCTATGTTTTATAAGTATATTCCTCTTGGCCTCCATGTGCCTCCAATAAGATGGTCTGGATATCATGTATTAGACTGGTACACTTTGTCCACTTGTCAGCAATAATGGAATTTGTACACAAAAGCCAAGATGAACATGGTTTTGGAAACAGCTAATAATTTGTGGCAAAGTCTTTATGTGCAAATCATGCTTCACTAGGGCAATGATGGACACATTTACAAATAACATTTTTGTACAGCATCAACTGATCATTCGATGTCAGTTCACAATGTTGAAAAAAATGGACCAGCTAGGACTTGAATCTAGGACCCCTACCATTAGCATGCTCAGATGCTCCACCACTGAGCAATTCATCCCTCACAGGGTCTATTTTTCCTGGAGTGTGGATGGACCTTCGAACATCCCCTCTGCCTTGAGCTCGCCTGAACTGGCTCTGATACCGTGTTGAAAAGCACAGACCTACTAGGACTCAAACATAGGACCTCCCATCAGCATGCTAGGGTACTCTAGAGCTACCAGCCCCTTGGAAGTTCTATTTTTTTAAAAGCATGGATTGACCTTCCAACATTAGATCACTTTTGTTTATCAGATTGAAACAATCTGAAACAAAACTTTCAAAACGTATAAAAACTAAACAGATTAAATATAGATGCTTAAATCTAATAAGTCATTTTAAGGTATATAATCTTCAAATCAAAAGGAATGCCTCCTGAGTGTAAGCGATACGGTGGCTGCAACTAAAGTATAAACATTCCATCCATAAGCAATATTGGAAGAGAACAATCAATGGCTGCACACTTTTGTAACTGGAGCAAGAAAATCATTAGTACATAGTTAAACTTAAAAATGATGAGTGTTTCATGATATGTCTAAAGTTATCTTGAAAAGGATTCTTCTTGATCAAGGAAGAACCAACAAACCAAGCAAATTTTCGGCTTTGTTGAAAAATGACAGTGCTACTCTCGGATTCCAACCATATATTTCAGATGGAATAAATCTAGAAGATATTTCCTTGAAACATGAAACGATACACAGCTAACATAACATTTAGCTATCATCAGATTGGCAAGACATTAAGATGTAAACAAGTCATTTATGTTAACTATCATAACTCCTGCAGCAGAACAAGAAATGGATCAATCAATTGGGCCTTCGAATATTGAATGTTAATAGCATGGAGGCTCTACCACTAAAACTGAGAAAGTTTGACTTATGTAAGTGTGATGAAGCTACCAACACTCCCTTCAAGTAATTGTAGAGAATTGTGTTGTACTAAATAACTGTTCATCTGCCGTTGCCAGATGCTTACACCCTGTATTTTTAATCTTAGTTTTGAGATCTAGCTAATCAAAATTGTCGCTCATATCTTGTAACAAGTTTATCCATGGACCATCACAAGAGAAGATGTTCCAACAACAATATATTTTAATACAACTATGGTCTCAATTTAAAAATAATTTAAATTGATGTAAAATGTGCAATCCCCCCGTTCCACAACAAAGAAAATAATTTTTTCCAGCATGATCTCCACTAGCTATTAATAGAATTTAACACTCAAACAAGTACATACATGAATATAATTTCACTTCCATCAACTATTAACAGAAATTTAGAGTCAATACAAACTTGTCTCTGTGTCCTACCTTCGAATATCTTCAATTGCTTGCTTTCGTCGTTGTATTTGTAACTGCAAAATGTGAATCAAAGTGGCTCTTGCCTAAAAGGAACCAGCAAATTTTAAATTACTTAAACAATAAAGATGTACATACATTTGCATGCCATACAAACCATATAGATTAGATTTCAACATTTTGACAAAAAATTGTATGCAGCATAGTTATCAAGTTTCCTTTTATCATATTTCATCAGTAACAGCATATTACAGATCAAACTGGCTAACAAAGAAAATTCACAATAAACAATAACACAGTTTAAGTCACCTGATGAGGTCGCAAAGAATTGAGAAGATGGTACATATTCTTGAATATTAAACCTATGTCCTCCACTCTACGTGCATATTGAGATGGCCTCTCAACTAATACATCAGCAAGCTCCAAAACTTGAAGCAACAATTCTCGATTTAGTGCCTTCAACTCTTTTTTAAAATCTGCATAACAAGATCAAAATAATAAAACCAAGAATTTATATTACATTAGGAACTATTTAATATCCATTCCATTCAATGTAGCAAGTGAATTATTACCCAGGCTCCAAGTCCATATAACTAATTCAGTTATAATATTATGGTACTGGTAAGGAAATTTCTCAAAGCATACCAGAAATCATTAACTGCAAAATGAAGGCATTATTTGATTTTATTCATGAGCAGCCTAGATTTGCTTTTAGAATTTTTTATTTTTTGTGAATATCACCATCAATAGTCATGAGTACCATTTTTCCTCATTGTATGTGTCAGATGTTAGGCAGTCCAATATAGACAAGGTTTCTGCAACTGAAGACAGTAAAATGGCCATGGGTTCACCAAACAACAATGAACATTATGTAAATGAATTAGAAAGGACATCACTACTTTCCTTGAAGGTTTTTGTAACACACCAATTATAATTGTAACAGTGATGAGGGCAATACTAATATTATTAGAGATTGTATTAGGTTGATAAATAATAAATTAATAATTAATAATTATACAAATATTAGAAGCTTCTAGGACTGCAGTATATGTGCAAAATAGAAGCCCTCACAAGATCTTGGAGAATATGACTCCAGAAGAAGCCTTTACAAGAAAGAAACCTGAAGTTAGTCATTTAAGGATCTTTGGGTGTCATGTTTATATCCATGTTCCAAAGGAAAAGAGAACTAAGTTGGATCCTTCTGGTAAGAAGGGAATTTTTGTGGGCTACAGCGAGACATCAAAAGCCTACAGGATATACATTCCAAGACAAAAGTTGATCGAGATCAGTAGGGATGTCACATTCGAGGAAGATGTAGCATTCAAGAGATCTAGGGGCACTCCTATGGAGATCGATAATTAAGAGTCTCCTCAGGGCATGGAAATTGATCATACTCTTGAGATTCAGAGGGAGACTTCTGAAGCAAAAGAAGATGATGATCTTGTTGAACCCTTAGAACCTACTGATGGGCCCACTGACATTGTAATTGGAAGAAAAAGACCTCTATGGGCTAGGCGTACTATGTAAGAGGCTGAAAGTTTTGCAGCCCCTAGAGGCACATTCAAAGAAAGTAAAAGGCTACATAAATTCTCCATTTATGTTGCCTTGATGAGTCAGATTATTGAGTCTAAGCCATCTAATGTGGAGGAAGCCTCCAGTCATCAGGTTTGGAGAGATGCTATGTCCGAGGAGTATCAATCAATTCTAAAAAATGATGTTTGGGACATTGTTCCTAGACCCGAGGGCAAATCTGTGGTATCTTCAAAATGGCTCTTCAAAATCAAGCATGTTGCAAATGGGAGCATTGAGAAGTACAAGGCAAGATTCGTAGCCCGTGGTTTTTCACAGAAAGAGGGAGTTGATTACGATGAAACATTTGCTCCTGTTGCTCGCTATACTTTTGTTAGAACCATCATTGCTATTGTTGCATCTAGAGGATGGAAGATTCACCAAATCGATGTGAAGACAGCCTTTCTAAATGGTGTGATTGAGGAAGAAGTTTATATCGAGCAACCTGATGGATTTGAGGTTCATGGGAAAGAGTCTCATGTTTGCAAGCTAAAGAAGGCTCTATATGGTCTTAAGCAGGCTCCTCGTGCATGGTACGAAAGGATTGATCGTTACCTGTTGAGTTTAGGCTTCTTGAAGAACGATGTTGACTCTAATTTGTACTTTAAGGTAATAAATGGTGAAGCCTTGATTTTGGTTTTGTATGTTGATGATTTGATTATCACTGGAGAAGAACACCTGATTCTAAAATGTAAGGAGTTAGCTTTTGAATTTGAGATGAAGAATCTTGGCCTCATGCATTACTTTCTTGGCTTAGAAGTTTGGCAAAAACCAGATGAAATGATTCTAAGTCAAGGCAAGTATACTATTGATATTTTGAAAAGGTTTGGTATGATTGATTGCAAACCTATGTCTACACCTATGGAGACAAATTTGCACAAGTTGAAAGAGGTTGCAGCTAATTCAGACTTGGTGGATTCTACTATGTACAGACAGTTGATTGGGTCCTTGATGTATCTTAAAAACACTAGACCAAATATTTGTTATGCTGTGAGTGCATTGAGTCAGTTCATGTGTGACCCGAGACAGATACATCTTGTTGCAGCTAAACATATAGTTGGATATGGACTGAAATATTCTACAGGTGCAGACTTGGAGCTACATGGCTTTACTGATTCTGATTGGGCAGGATGTGTCATAGATTGGAAGATTACCTCTGGCTATTGTTTCAGTTTGGGTTCTGCTATGATATCCTGGTGCAGTAGGAAGCAGTCATCTGTAGCGTTGAGCACAGCAGAGGCACAGTACATTGCAACTTGTATGGCAGCTCGGGAAGCAGTATGGCTTCGTAAGCTCCTTGCAGGATTGTTTGGACAATCAATGGAGCCTACTATCATTCATTGTGATAACCAAAGTTGCGTGAAGCTTTCTGTCAATCCTGTGTTTCATGACAAAACCAAGCATGTTGAGATCAAGTATCACTATATTAGAGATATGGTACTGCAGAAGGCTATATAGCTAAGGTATATCAGCACTGATGAGCAGACAGCAGACATTCTCACCAAGCCTCTCTCCAGAATCAAGTTTGTGTACTTTCAAGATAACCTTGGTATGGTGGAGAATCCAGCCTTGACTGAGAAAGAGTCTCAGCATCAGTGAACCTGTTTAATGAGTTCTTCTCTGTGAGAGAAGTTTGAGGTGAAATCCCTTGTTAATGCATTTATCTTTGAGATTTGAGGTGAAAGCCCTTGTTTCCACCCTCTGAGAGAGTCATGTTGGATGTCATGTGTGCGACTCCATGACAACACCACGTGAGAGAATCCATGATGATTTCTTGTACTTGTGTTTCACCCTCTGGGAGAGCCATGGTGAAAGTCATGTTGAGGTGACAACATCACGCAAGTGATGAACACTTGTACATACCATACATGGTTGTAGCCATTATGGTCGATATCATGTTGAGGTGATATCTAATATCACGATGAGGTGATATCTTTCTTTTCCACATATGGGTGTAGCCATTGTGGTAGCTTTCACGATGAGGTGATAAGCTCTTTTCATGAATTGAGCCATGTTGATTAACATCACTATGAGGTGATATATTTTGTACAGCTAAAAGTATTCCTCCCTATCTGAGAGGGAGTGTTGATGATATTATTCAGATTCATGATGAATACTTCAAGCAATAAAGAGATAAATTTGAATGTAGCACTAAATGCTATTCAAATTTATATACTTGCTTATTCAAATTTATTCCTTGAAGCCGACTTCTTAATTGATGATCAGAAATAAATAAAATATTAAAAGACATTTAATATTTGTGGCCGACCCTTCTTGAGATTCGCACCTCTACACCAAGGGTCGTGTTTTCTCAAGTGGCCGACCTCCCTCTTGTGAAGAGGTGCGAATCTATTGGAATGTATATATATATGTTTCCCTCATTCGTATTTGATCATCAGGTTATTCAAGTTCATTCAGCAGATTGCAAGGAGGAGTTCGCACTTGTGAAGAAGAGATCGATCTGAGCAGCAGGTCATCATTTTTGTATCAGCAGTTTTTTTGCATACAGTTTGTACTTGCATCTAGGAGAGGTGCGAATTATTCATTGAATCAAATTCGGCTTTGTGTTGGCCTGAGTTGTAAGCAGATTGCTGCACTTAGATAAATTAATATATAAGAGATATATTGGCTGGGTTTTTCTCCCTCAAGTTGGAGGGTTTTCCCAGGGTATTTTGCTGTGTTAATTGTCTCATGTGTTGCATTTTCTGATTGCTTTCATTTCTGATCCTAAAATTTACACTTCTTACCTTGCTATATAGAGGCCTTGGTTTTCCCATTTCTAAATGGAGTATTCCTTATAGGAAATTGATGACCAACATAGAAACCATGCCATAAACAGATTGTCAGACCACTTAGACAAGATTATTTGGATGTGCTGCAAAAAGTTAAACTGCCAAGAAGCAACACTCTAAGGACAAACAAATAGCATTAAAGAAAATTAAAAAATGAACATAAATGTGCTCAAAGAGGATAAGTGTAATGCAAGAGTGGTTCTAAACATGACGGATTACATTGAAACAATAAGGGATCATTTAAATAACAATGCAAGCTATAAGTCAGTATGTAAAGATCCCCTAAAGAAGGTTACAAACGAGGTGACTAAATTGGTTTAAATAAATCCTTGCTAAGCAATGAGATGAAAGGAAAGCCTATTCCTGGTAACCCCTATCA
Source organism: Sequoiadendron giganteum (assembly GCA_007115665.2). Taxonomy (NCBI): domain Eukaryota; kingdom Viridiplantae; phylum Streptophyta; class Pinopsida; order Cupressales; family Cupressaceae; genus Sequoiadendron; species Sequoiadendron giganteum. Next base: position 293,892,206 of record CM021109.1, on the reverse strand, counting down.
TGCATAGAATTTATGGATGTAATGCCCAAAAATGCTAAAGACAAAACACAACCAACAAATCTTTCGCATTAACAATTGTATCACTAATCACTAATCAGTGACACAATGCACACACACATGCAAGTGTAGCCATCACACACAACACTCACAAACACCCAACTCATATGGAAGAAATGTGTAGGTGTTAACACACATGAAGAGAGGTGACACCATCTCAACCTAGGAAGGGTGGCTCATATCTCGATGCGGCTTGCTCATACAATTGATTACTCAAGGGGAGCATTCATGTGTCCACCTAACCACCAAATAAAACAACAAGGTAGGGGAAATGAGTTGTTACCCTCAAACAATGTATAGGCTACAATGCCTAACACCACACTCTGCAAAGCATTAAATAATGATAAAAGCATGAATAAATGATTCATTCCTCTTTAAGCAATATTTTTAATCTAAAGATGTGGACTCAAAAAGAATAACAAATAACTTTTCTCTTTTCAAACAAGGACTAAGATACAATATCTTATTTCTCCATTAAATAATCATTCGTTCCATTAACTGAACACAAGAGTTTACGAGAGATAAATAGTAACATGAACCTCATAATGATAGTTCATTTCATCTTTCCATAAGCATGGATATTAATAGAGAGAGAGATGATCAATACCAATCATTTTCATTATCCATTTTCTTAAGCATAACTAATGGGTTCCTTCCTACTCACAGGAGCATACAAGATATCAAAAGAGAGATAGAGAGAGATGTGTAGAAAACAAGCCATGCACACAAGATACCTTATTGTTCCTTCTTAAAAAGTATGACTAACAAGCAAGAACCAGAGACAAAGTGTGAACACTAGTGCATACAACCTAGCCTATCTCTTTCACACTTAAGAAATTTTCCTTAATTCAATATCAACTCAACACAAGAGGATATAAGGATGAGACCCCACTAGTATGGACATTGCTGCAATTTTTAGTATGGCACCACACTGTTATAGTCTTATAGATGCTACTGCAATTTCCAGTATGCTACCGCACTATTATGGATGCTACCACAATTTTCAGTATGGCACCTCATTGTTACAGACACTACTACAACCTGCCAATACTTATAGAAAACATGGAAATTCATTCTGATTCTTCTCAATAGGCTTTTAACATGTTTAGCTAGGGTATGAGATAATAACAGAGTTATGTGACAACTCTACGGTGATAAAGAGCAATTGAAAGCAGTAAATTACTCGATGGTAATCAATTTAAAAAAAAACTGAGATCTAATCACAAGAACTTAACCAAATTTTAATGCGGACATAATTTTTGTTCTATGATGAATCGAAACATGATATAGATCTCATTACAACAGAAATTCACCTAACCATATACTAAGTTCCCACAATATAGTCACTTGAACCACACTAGCAAAAATTGTTATCGGAAACAAACTGGCAAACCAAAAGATAAAAAATTTGCAATTTAATCAAGGAAAAAATATGGTTAGGGTTTTAAAAATAAAAATAAAAAAAGTTTTGGCAAAATCACCCAAACAAAGTTAGGGTTAGGGTTTTCAAAAAACCATGGAAAAAATATCAAAATCAGTCAAATTTGCCAAAATATTGGTCAATCTCACAATTTATTGCACTCTACACAAGTCATTGGCAACTTTTTTGCAATTAGTAGGCTGAAAATTGTCAAAAAATCATAAAATTGTGATTTCCACTTGTAAAAAATTGACCTGCAACCTGATTCATGATTAATCACAATTACTTGCAATTCTCTGCCACGTTATGCTTTCTATGACTTGAATACATATGTCAACAAATCACATAATAAGGAAAACTTCCTTAAACTTTCACTTTACCAATTTCTCAAAATTGAAATTGTAGTGCCTACCTATTCCTAGCATGTGATGTTAGTGGGAGAATTGTATTTCATTTATGTTGAGATGTTAGATCATGTTTTGATATTATTGTTCTATGTCCTAATTCGTTGTTCCTCTATGGTTATTTTATTGTTATGCTTGATGTAAGTGGCACTAAAGTATGTGTGTGATTTGATGCCAAGTCCCTTGAAAGGGGATGGATTTATTTAAATTTGGAGGTGTTCTTGGGATGCGTGCATGATGCGGGCTTGCTCAAGTGATTATTATTATGTTTTGGTTCATGAATATATGCATTAATATAGATGTTATAATTAAATGATATCATGAAAATTATCATTTAAATGCAATGAAATTATGGATATGATGTGGTACAGTGTAGGGTATTTATGCAATGCTTCGGCTATTTATATGTATGGAGCAAGTATGCTTGACGTCTGCATTGAGTGGTTACAAGTACTAGGTATTTCTCCACCTGGCTCCATAGGTCTAAATATAGCCCGACGATAGTTATAAGGAGATGTCACATTGACCATTTATTATTTTGCCTTACCTGTCGTACTCGAACTGAGTGCAAGACCCTTGTTATTTTACCCTTGTTGACCCGGATACCACCATTGGTATGATTCCGGATATCGTAACCCTCTTTGTGGATGTCCCATGAATGTGGGGTTGATGTTTTGTTAAAATTTCCTATTTCTGCAATTTAATTCAGTTAAATGCTTATATGGATTTAATAGTGAAATTATATGCTAAATGATAACTGTGGAATGGACCTAATCATTTATTGGGATTTGGGGGTTATTTGGGGGAGTTTCAAATTGAAGAATGAAAATGTAACTTGTATTAATTTTAAATGGATTTGAATCCTGATTTCCACAAGTAATATGAAAATATGCTTATATAGAATTAGATTATATCTTAATGTTTTATTTTGTCTTGGGTGAAATCACAAATTAAATGCAATTATTTTGAAAAGAAAATATATTTTATTATTTTATTTTAGAAAAGGGGAAAAGGGGTTAAAAAGGAAAAAGGCATTTCCTTATGTTTTTATGTTTTATTTTGTGAGGAATTTGGAGAGGAAAAACTCTCTTCTCTCCAAATCCTTGTTTTTGTGATTGGGTGAGCAATTGGAGGACAAATTGGATGGAGTTTGAAGCATATGGATAGGACTTAGTAGGAGATCATGCTCGTGCATGGATTCATGCATTCGTGGGGTATGTTTGGTGTTCTCATTTCAATTTTTGGATAAAAATGAGGTAAGTTTTCAATATCTCCTCAAATGCTTATTGTTTTTCATTTTGAAAGTTTGCAAATGGATTGGTGGGGTGTTAGAACCTCCCAATGATTTTTATTTCGTAGAATTTGGGGATGTATTAATTATTATGTTAAATTTTTGAGAATTTTTCTCCAAGTGTCGTTATGATGCCAAAATGTTTAGGAAATGTCCAAAATGTGAAATTGATAGTAAGAAATGGTTGTTGGCCACTTTTAAACCAAAAGGGTATCTTTCATTTTTCGAATTTTTCGAATTTTAAATTTGGTAAGTTTTCAAGCTATTTTAATGGTGATTTGTAAAATTCCTATTTTTTGGCTTATGGAAATATTGTGAAAATTTGCAAGTTTTAAATGAAATTTGATGTTTTGGAATGTTTGAATGAAGGTGTACTTCGTGAAACATGAAAATAGGTGTTTTAGAAACATGTCATGAAAATTGGATAAAAGTGGAAATTGTACATTGTTTTTTGTGCCTTGCTCAATGTGGAATTATATTGAGTTTTGATGTGGTCATTGAGTGACCTTGTGTTATTGGTGGTAGCCTACCTAATCTCGTGTGAGAGGTATTGTGGTATTCCGTGGGGCGGATTCTTGAGACCATTGTTATGGCTCTTGCTACCTTCTCTTTTGGAGTTCATGTGGTGTAATTGAGTGTTATCCTACCTACATTTCTTGTTGTGGAAGAGGCTCATTATTACATTCTTGAATGTCATGTATACTTCGTGTATTACATGAGTGTTAACCTATCTCCTAATGTGTATTATGTGAGTGTGTTTGGGCCATGTGACCATCTCCTAGCACAGTGGGAGTGAACCTTATTGGTTTCACACGGTAGGGTGGAGTGGAAACCACCGTTGCGGTTTGGAGATTCAAGGAGCGAAAGCAGCATTGATATTTCCTCCTTTGTTATTTCACTTTGTAATTAGTTTATTTGAATGTAATTTACTTGAAAAAGGACATTTAAGTCCTATTGTTATGTAATTATAAAGTAATTGTAATGTAAGTTGTAAATGAACCTCTCTTGTGAGACGAATTGTAATCATTTGTAATTGTTAGGGTTTTAGCATTAATTACGTGTTTTGGCGTTGGTACCGGACACAATTGTAAGTGTATAATGATGAATTTATGCCTTGGATGTTAAACATGAACTTAGGAACATTTATTTTACGCAAAGTTGGAAAACTCGAACTTGGCAGCCCAAAATAGGACTCGGACTCGGGACTCAGCACATACTCGGCAAAGAAGAAAACCATAGTTTTACAAAAAACAAAAAAAAAAAATTAATGCAGTTAGAGAACATAAGAGCCTAATTTGATTATCAATTTCTCATAATCCAAATATGACACATGTTATATGATCTTCAAACACTCAATATTTGAAATTTCATCATTCATACTCATAGTTTCAAATTTTTCAAATGAAAAAAACTAAGTTACCGGGTTCGCACCCATAGGCCTCGAACCCGGTCCGGGTACGAACCCAGTACGGGTTCGCCTGTGGGTACGCCCTGGGTATGCACAGGGTGCACGCCCAGCCCTGTGGGTTCTCCCGGGTGCGTGCAAGTGCGCACCCAGGCGAACCCACAGGGCTGGGCGCGCACCCTATGCGTATCCAGGGTGAACCCACCCAAATGGTTCGTGGACCCAAGAGTATCAACCACGTACCTAGGTGTACCTGGAAGAACCCACGGCCCAGCACTCAAAAAATCATGAAAATTAGGTGCGCCATGAAGTTTTGTATGGTTTTAGAAGTCTTAAATTGGTGCTAGCGGCGGGGGCGTTGCCCCTCGACCACGCCCTGTACTGCGATAGGGAGCGCGCCAAGGGCACTGCCCCCAGACCCCGCGAGGGGCGTTGCCCCTCGACCCCACTGGGGGCGCTGCCCCCAGACCCCCACGAGGGGCAACCCTCAACCTCACTGGGGGCGTTGCCCCCAGACCCCCACGAGGGGCGCTACCCCTCGACCCCGCTGGGGGCGTTGCCCCCAAACCCCCACAAGGAGCACTACCCCTCGACCCCATTGGAGACATTGCCCTCAAACTCCCATTGAATTTAATTGATTTTCTAGGTACTCTCCAAGTCCAAGTTTCCATAGTTTGACTACAAGTCTTCATCTATAATATCATATTTAAGGCTTTTGAAACCATACAAAACTCCATAGCGCACCTCATTTTCATGGGAAAGAGGAAGATGTAAATTTGTAAAATATATTAATGTAGTATTTACTTTCATTTTGTTTAAGAATATCAACATCAACGCATTCCACATGAGGATGCCATTTTGTACCCAATTTGCTTTCAAATCAATCAAATACAACTATCAATTGGCATTTAATATTTATCTTTGGCATTTGGCATTGATCAATGATTAAGTATCATACTATGAAATGATTCAGTTTTACAATTCTATATATTTCTCTTTTTTTTTTGTATATATAATACATATATATATATACACACATACCCATACGTACCCAAACCCCTAAAAAAAAATTTCACGTACCCACGTACCGGGTTCTCGTACCCGAACCCGTCCCCGAACCTAAACCGGTAACTTAGGAAAAAAACAAACAAAAAACAAGTTTTAAACATTCATACTCATTAATTCCAGGCGATGCCAAGAGTCCTAAGTTGGGACTCGGGAGTCTGATTCTAGGACTCGCGCAAGTCACTCGCCAGGACTCGGGAGTCCTAGCCTAAACTCTCTAGGACTCGACTCAAGAGTCCTTGGCGAGTTGACTCGGCGAACCCTAGGACTCGGGAGTCCCAAGAGTCTTTTCCAGGACTCAAAGAGTCCTCAAACTATGATTTTAGGTTTAAAATGAATTTAGGTGTCTCCCAGTGATTTTGGGCAACCTGGTGTTGTACTGGGGCAGCTTGGTCAACTCAAGAGTCCCCAAACTCTTCTAGAATGTTTCTTAGTGTGTCGAGGCAGCCTTGTCATCAATGGGGCAGCCTGGTATCATACTGGGGCAGCCTAGTTGACAGTGGGGTGACCTAGTTATGAGGTATGACAAGCTGAAAATTGCCTATCTCTGGTTGGGCGACTTGGTAATATGTTGGGGCGGCCTCATTCCCATACAAAAAATAGAATGTAAATGCTCTTAACTAGGGTTAGCCAAGGGTTCCTAAGCCTATTGTCCTTGTCGGATAATTGTTTTGTCCTCTATTTCTCCCATGACAATCGTTTTCATCGACTAGGTCTTCAAATACCTAGTCAAGTTTTCTCTCTTTTAGAACTTGTTAGTTCCTCTCAGTTTCGAAACCTCAAATGGGTAAACCATGTAAATGATGTTGTTCATCATGGTCCTAGGGGTCTAATGATGTTTGGAACTTGTCCTTAGGTGTCTTCATTGAGGACTTGTGTGTTCTCCTGCACCGTTTTGCATGCACTCTTCCAAAGTTACCTGGTTGGCAAACCTAGGGTTAGGGAGATTGTGCACCTAGTCTAGTGAAGTCTTGGGAAGGTTGTAAACCTTCTTGGTTGGTCTTGTTAGTGTTCTCAACATTCCTCATAGGTCTCGAGGTGTTGTGTTGTAGTGTCTTTCCACTTGTGTGATGTCACGTTGCAACGGGACATCTTGGAAAGCGTGTGGTGTGGTTGGAAGTGACCCGTCATCATTCCAGTTAGAGGAGAGTTTGTATCTCCTAGTTTGGCATCATTTGGTAAAGGTTTGTCCTTGTTTTGGTTGGTTAAGTGAGTCTAGATGTGGATTGGAAGTTAATGATTCCCTCATCCTATTCTAGAGTTGTGTTGTGAGAGAACATGATCGTGGGTTGTAATCAATCATCATGTAGATGTTATCTCTCTCTCTTGTCCTTCGTGGTGGATTTATCCCACGAGTGGTTAGTCTTTCGTTGTTTCCACCTTGCTTATGCAATGGTGAGTTCATCTTTTTGTTGTCATTCTTGTGTCATTATGTTCATGCGACACTTGTGTGCCATTGTTGTGCAAGTGTGACATGTTGATGGCATATCTTCAATGTTGTGGTTGTTATGTTTCCAAAAAAAAAAAAAATGTTTGGTCAAGTTTTGCCTTGTGCTTCGAGCAGGGTATTACAGAAATACATGAGATAGGTTACGATCCTCTTTTTCAAGGGAATCTCTACACATAATACTATTTCTTCCAAAACATAATATTTACAAGTTTCCTTCAATAATAAAGTTGCATAAATCAATCTTTCTCACAACTTTGAAACATACAAACAAATGATAATCTTTTAGAACTTGGTAAACCCATTCCCCAGCATAGGAGAGAAATCTTCAAGGCATCCATTCGAGCTCCAAGCTCCAAGAATCAACACAAGCCAATGGGAGAATGGCTATCTTCTAATCATTTGGAATTCTCAAGCCCAAACCCTTTGCTAAGGAGAGTGTAAGCAAGGATTTACAACACACAAGCAACACAATCTTGGCAATTGAAATACATATGAATACACAGGTTTGCTCAAAACACATATTGAATCACTCTTGATTCATTTAAAAGGAGATATAGGTGTAGACAAGACCAAGGGGTGTCTTTCACTAAGGATCTCCACATCCATTAGCAAGATTAAGGAGTATCCACTAAGGATCTCAAAAAATAAGTATCACATCCTATCAAGCATAACTGAAAAACTCAGCCTCCACAATAACTTGGCTAACACAAAAAAATTCAAAAACTTAGACTTGGCAAAAACTTGGAAAAAAACTCAACAATAACTTAGCAAGTTTTCCAAAAAATACACATAAATTTGTAAAAATAATATTAAAAATGCATAGAATTGAATTTAGAAAGATCATAAAAAAAATTTCCTTCGTTTATAGATCAAAATATGAGTCCAATTCACCTCACAATTTTGTATGAATATGAATTACATATCCATATTAGTATTTTACAAATTTTGTCTATAGAAAACATGGACCCAAAACAATTCTTATTTTTTACTTATTAGTACCGGGGTGGGGCTCTAGGGGTGGTAGCCTCTAGCAAGGTCAAGGGGTGTCACCCTCACGAAGGTTTGGAAGCAAAGCCCTCAGCAAGGTCGATGAGCAGCACAACCAGTAAGGTTAAGGGGCAGCATCCCTCATGCATTCCCAATCACAATAGATGACGAGGTCAAGGAGTGGAGCCCTAGCTGCTAAGCTCAAACTAAGGCCTTTGAGATATCATGAACCTTCATGGCACATTCTCAAATGCTTTAAAAAAATAGCTCTATTGCTTGGAAAAACAAATTCAAAAAAACTGATTTAAATTGTTTTATTTGTAGACAAACTTATTGCAACACGACCAAGTTGTTTTTGCATTTTGCAAATTACTAACAAGCTTTCATCAAAATCTCACCAATAACTAGCCACGAAGTTATATTGCAAGTGACTGTAATGTCCCCATTTTCGGTGTCCTCTTTCGAATTAGTCTGGTTCTGACACACTTACTATTTTTAGTAAGTGCTATTTTGAGTAATTGGTCTGTGAAATCTACTTTCTCGGAAGAATTAAATATTTATGCGAAATTTGAGTTTGAGACTGCTTTATTTCAACAAATTGCATTGCTTGAACAGAGAATAACTTATAGAATGTAAATATTCACAAACAGGAGTTTTTTCTAGATTGCATTACACTTCAATCATCTTATGAATTTTCTCAGAATTTATTCAGAATTGCAGAACTTAACAAACTAACAAGAACTTGGAATTTTTATGTTGTTTCTGGATTATAGAATCATTGGTAGAACGCCCAGAACTGCAAGGCTCCACACCTTGATATGATGCACACGCACAGAAAATCAATCTCTAGCCCCACATGAGGCTCAATTGGTGGCGTATCTGAAATAACAGGCCATACTTCACATACTTAACAACAACAATTCAATTTCAGTCCTTAACGTCTTTCTAAGATGTATATATTCAGCTCCCACTCGCCACTTTCACTTCCAGGCAGCTAGACACCTTGGTTTGCATAGGCAATCACGGATGCTACAGATGGAATTTCTTGATATGGGGGTTTCATCCCATTCAACACAAGACAAGCCAGGGTTTTCGTCTTGGTTCAGCTCTCCTTCATAACACGCACAAGAATGAAAACAAGTCATTTTTTTATGAATGCTCTCTCTTCCCAAATCGATCCCTTAAATAAATCGGAGGTTGCTAATTCCCAACTTCACAAAAGCAGTCGTTTTGCTTTATAGAGGAATTGTTCCCAAAAGAATCCTAAGTCTTATCTTTCACAAAATCGCTCTTATTGAGAGAAAGCAACTTAAGCCAAATTTTGAATTTATTAAATACCAAGCTGAAGCGTCAAGTGGCCCCACCATTATTAAAAAATGAATAATTAAATAAATTTAATTGACTATAGCCTTTTAGCCCTTATTTAATTATCCTTCTTCTTTTTTTCCGTTATAATTTGATTTATTTCTAATCTCGGGAATTAAAATATTAAAAAATCTCTTCAAGATTATTCACCAACCGGAAAGGGACATTACAATCCGGCAGGCAGAGCAGTGTAGGGTTTCCTGTTTGGGCAATGTGTGGAAGTTTCCCAATGAGCTTCAATGCCTTGTGCCAATCCTTACTGTGAGGTTTTTCGGTGTTTTAGGTGTGGCTTCCTATTTTTAGCAGGGGACCAATCCAGTGACTTACTGTCTATAGTGAGCTCATTGGCACATCAATTGTCTTTCCAGCTTGTGTCTTTTATGTTTTTACTATTTTTAGTACTTACTAAAAATAGTAATTCTATTTTTAGAAGCTAGACCCGGTCTGGCTACTCGTCAGCAGCATTATTTCAGTTCAAGCTCTCGGTTGCTAAGGTTGGAATATTTAAATATTTGCTTTCCTCTTTGAAAATGAATTAAAATAAAGTTACTTTATAATTTAAAGTTGAGGGTCGGAGGGGACATTAAAAAGTACCTTGGTGTCTAAGTGATAACTTAAGTCATTTTAGAAGGCTACAAAGTGCAAATAGTTTCCTTATGAGCTGACCCCCCGGCCTAGTTGCACAACGTTGTTTTAAAAGAGGGGCCATGTATTTCAAATGGATGCCTAGAAAAGAGGTTTATTTATCATTTTTTAAGGCTAATGTTATGCCTCATAAGGTGGGACGTCTAGTTTGGGCTAAAAGTCAATTTTAAATTAAAAATAAAAAAGTTCAATTTTGGAGGCAAAAAGTTGGATGCCCCTCTTGGGGTAATTTCATGACATTTCATAAATATGAGTTTTGACTCTCATTATGTTATGTTGATTTTGGTTGCATAAGGAGATGTTGCTGGATTTACTCCAGAAGGTCTGAAACTAGTGTTGAGGACGAAAACCCTTGACATCTACCCTAGCTGGTGAAGGTGTGGTTCCATCCAGGGATCACATTTTGGGCTTCATTGTTGCAGATTCAGCCAATCAATATGAGGATTTTTGAGTATTTCTGAGTTGGGGCCGATTGATTTTGGTTTGTGGATGCATTGCTTCTTTTTGGAATGGTTTGAAGAATGTATTGGTGATGATTTTCAGTATTTTCTGAGCACAGTTTGGCAAGGACTGAACCTGGGTTTTGACTCACATCTCATTTTCAGTTGATTCTTCCAACGTGGGTATTGTTTATTAGTATTCCCCTAGTCAAGGCGCCCCAGTTCATATATTCACTTGATTTTTTAGAGCAAGAGCTGATTTAATAGAGCAAGTTGCCCTCTTCAGCTTGGTGCCTAGTTGTGGGTATTTTCCGCATTGTGTTTGTTGATGTTAAGACCAATCTGAGCTCTTGTGGAGGACTGAAATCACTGGTTCTTGCTGTTGGAGAGTAGAAGGTTTGTTGGTGGCATGGTTTATTGCAAGTTGGAAATACCTTTGAGGCTGTTTGCAATCATTTCCAGGTCTGAAAATGTTATTTACTGAGTTCTGATATATGTTTGTAAAGTCAGAAAATTTATGTTATGATAATAGTGAAATATATGTTTGAGTTCTTTCATTGTTCAAGCAAGTTCACTTTAATTTTCAGTGCATTATGTTATTTAATTTATATGCAAGCTCAAACATGAATGGCACATGAAACTCAATGCAAAAACATCTCAAACAAAACTCAAACAGCAATCAGAAAAAAGCAGGGGTCTTAAATTACAACGGTATCAGAGCTCATATGATCTTGCCATCTAGTGGGTATACTTGATTCATAAGAATCAGTGATAGGGAAAGGAGATATCAAGAGAAGATTAGGAAGAAAGAAGAGAGTTGTTGGGAGCATTGGCCATCAACTGGTGATTCTTCTAGGTCAGAAACTTATTCAGCTGAGTCACCTAGATCAGAAAATCATTCAGTAAAGTCATCTAGCTCTGAAAACATGGGAGATAAGAGAGGAGAAGATGAGAGAAATGAAGAACCACCAGATAGATTGATACTATTGTTAGATGCTTTGGTTAGTGGACAAGGTAGAGCAAAGCAACAAGCGCTTGAAACCAATCAGCAAATAGCACGGTTAATACAAAGAATGGATCAAATAGGACAGGGAAACGGAGTAGGCCAGCAAAGAGCTGGAAATCAACAGAATGGAGGAGCAATGGCAAGGCCCCTTATGCTTGTTTTTCCACCGAGAGTTGAAGCACCAGCAAATCTTGAGCTCACTATGGTTGAACAACAAGAACAGTTTAAACAAGATTGGTTAGCTGCAAGGCCCGGTTTCCAGTATGGCATACCACTTTGAGATTATATAGATCTCAGGATGAGGCATATGCCCAACAGGGGCAATAGAGAACATCATAATGACTTACGAAGGAAAGATGGAAAACTTAGCATTCCTTACTTTGACAGGTCCGGTGAGATTTCAGCGAGAGCATGGGTTCAAAAGGTGGACACATACTTCAAACTAAACCTCATGCCTGAGAAAGAAGCCATAAAATATGCTGACATGCACCTTGATGGAGTTGCACATAAGTGGTGGCACCATGGGATGATCATAATGGGGCATGCTCAGATTACTTCTTATACTGAGTTTACTGAGAGACTCATAGAGAGGTTTGACAAGAAGGAATCAAAACTTCATTTTAAGGAGGTGGCAAAGTTGATACCTCATGCATTCAATGAAGAGCAAGTGGTTGAAGAGAAGTTCGTAGCAGAAAAACCTGATGAAGTAATTGTTTTGAAACTTGAAGGATGTGAGACAAAGCCTCAGGACAACTCTTTGGTCATGCATGCAACTTCTGTAGATGAGGTTGTGCATGAAGGAATTGATGAAACAACAACCTTGTATACTCCCTTAGAGCTATCCAATGAAGTTGAGATACCTTTAGATGATGGGCATTATGAAAACAAAAGAGATGATGACTTTGAATCAGCTATTAATGATGATTCTTTACCCCATTTGGGTAATGGTGACACAGGTGGCTTTGGGTTAGACTACCAAATCAAGCCTATGGAGAGAGATGCTTATGATGTTTACAATGATGGCATAGAGGATGGCATCAATAGTGATGTCTTCAATCTTGAAAAGGAATTTGATTTCACATTGCAGGTAGTTGATTTTGAACAAAGACCTTGTAGCTTGGTTAGTTCGAATTCACAATCTTCTTTTCAGGATAATCAGGGAGTGGCACAAGTAATTTGGGACAGCGATGGAGACTTTGATAACAGGTATAATAGTCGCATGCAACATAACAGCAGTTCGCTACCCATACTTGATCATGATTGGAAAAGACAACTCTTGGTGTCCGCTGAAAATGAGGTGCACATTTTATCTAGTTTGGACAGCGAACATATGCATGTGGAAAATTTAATTCAAAGTGCATCAAGAGGTAAAAGTGAGATTACTATTTCATTCTATGATTTACATACATTGAAGAGCTCTATGGAAGAATTTAAAACAAATTACTTACACATGATGCATGATAGAGATATAGCTACCAAGTTTGCAAATAAAACCTTGTCTACGTCGAAGCAGTTAAGGGGAGAGGTTAGTGAGCTCACCATTGAGCTTAACTCTACGAATCTTGCTTTGGAAAGTGTCCAAGGGGCACTTCTTGAAGCAAATGATCAGCTTTATGAGGCTCAACATTTATAGAGTAGAAGAACAGAGAAAGGGCTAATGAGATCAAACATGTAATGGAGGAGCTTGATTTCATTCAGGAGGAGTATGATCTCGCCCATTGTCCAAAAAAATCAAAAAATAGGAGTTTGGAACAGCAGGAGGATTGGTTTGATTTGGGAGTTGAGGATAATCATCGGTTGTATAATAATCTTTTATTTGAATGGGATACTGATTTGACTCATAACAATCCACTTTTTGAGTTAGATGACGAAGACCCAAACAATTTCAGTGATACGAGTGGATTTGATTACAAGACTTGGGACCCAAGTGCAGTTTCTAGACATGAGGTGTTGTCTCAAGATTGGAGTAGTGGGTCAACTTCTAGTATTAGTACCGCTGCCCACTTTCCGATCAGCTTGCATATGACTTCGGATTTGGATCCACAGATGAGTTGGATGATTTCTTTAGTTCAGCAGTTGAGTAGTTCATGGTTGAGCTTGGATGGCAGTGATGAATTGATCCTAAGAGATGATTCTATTGCTACCTCCATACTCATCTCTCATATGTTTTCAGTGGGATTTGAGTTTAATTACCGCTGCCCTTGCTTTCTTTCGTTGGTTATGATGACATATTTTGATGAGCAAAATGATTTTGAGTTTGGGCAAGCTTTGGGACAGTTGGCTGAGAGTGTTTTTCCGAGCACAGTTCATTCATTTATTGTTTCCACTTTGGTGAGTGATACTCACTGCAATTACTTCATGGAGATGATATGCATTATTTCAGATGATGTCGTTTTGATTGCAGTGGTTTGGGTGTGTTGGTGTGTTCAGGACCATTCTTTTGACACTTGGAGGTTGGGTGTTGATGTTATGATTTCGGTTTGCATCAGCAGAGGCATTTCCTGGTTGGCTGATTTTAGTGATATAGCCAAGATTGACTTACTTTTGTGGGGCATCATGAGGTGTCATGTCGGGGTTAATGTCTTATGGTTGAGCAGGGTGTTTATAATGTTGACTAGGATTGTGATTGGCAGTGAGTTTGATGACGCAGTCTACTTTGAGTTGCCTTGGCAGGATATATTTTGGCATGGCTTCGATCCTTTCAGGTATTTCAATATGGGCTTTGATAATTTTTATTGTCTACAATGAGCTCATTGGCAAATCAATTATCTTTCCAACTTGTGTCTTTGATGTTTTTACTATTTTTAGTAAGTCTAAAAATAGTAAGTCTATTTTTAGAAGATGGACCAGGTCTGGCTACTCAGCAACATTATTTCAGTTGAGGTTCTTGGTTGCTAAGGTTGGAATATTTAAATATTTGCTTTCCTCTTTGAAAATGAATTAAAATAAAGTTACTTTATAATTTAAAGTTGAGGGTCGAAGGGGCCATTAAAAAGTACCTTGGTGCCTAAGTGATAACTTTAAGTCATTTTAGAAGGCTACAAAAGTGCAAATAGTTTCCTTATGAGTTGACCCCTTGGCCTAGTTGCACAACGTTGTTTTATAATAGGGGCCAAGTATTGCAAATGGATGCTTAGAAAAGAGGTTTATTTATCATTTTTAAAGGCTAATGTTATACCTCATAAGGTGGGACGCCTAGTTTGGGCTAAAAGTCAATTTTAAATTAAAAATCAAAAATGGAATTTTGGAGGCAAAAAGTTGGACGCCCCTCTTGGGGTAATTTCATGACATTTCATAAAGTGAAATGAGAAGGAAATGTATTCAAACTCAAATGCAAGTTGCCCTAATCTTTCCCTCACTTTATAAATATGAGTTTTGGCTCTCATTATGTTATGTTGATTTTGGTTGCATAAGGAGATGCTGCTGGATTTACTCCAAAAGATTTGAAATTGGTGTTGAGGACGAAAACCCAGGGAGAGGGAGAGGGAGAGAGAGAGGGAGAGAGGGAAAGAGAGTGGAAGAGAGGGGGAGAGAGAGTGTGTGAGAGGGAGAGGGAGAGAGAGAGAGGGAAAGAATTGAGAGGGAGGAGGGAGAGTGGGAGAGAGAGAGAGAGGGAAAGACCTAGAGGAGGGAGCTACCAGGGAGAGAGGGGGGAAGACCTCGGGAGGGAGAGGGACTGGGAGAGAGGAGAGAGAGAGGAAAGAGAGGAAGAGAGAGTGTGTGAGAGAGGGGAGAGAGGAGGGGGGAAAAGAGAGGGAGGAGGAGAGAGAGAGAGAGGGAAAGACCTTAGAGGGAGGGAGATGACCAGGGAGAGAGAGGGGGAAGACCCCGAGGAGAGGGAGAGAGAGAGGGAGAGAGAGAGAGGGAAAGAGAGGAAGAGAGGCAGAGAGAGGGGAGAGAGAGGGGGGAAAAAGAGAGGAGGAGAGAGGAGAGGAGAGGGGAGGGAAAGAGATGGGGAGAGAGGGGAGAGAGTGTGTGAGAGAGGGAGAGAGGGAAAGAATTGAGAGGGAGAGTGAGAGGAGAGGGAGAGAGGGAGAGGGGAGAGAGAGAGACCTTAGAGAGAGAGGGAGAGAGAGAGGGAGGAGAGAGAGGGAGAGAGATTAACCTAAGAGGGACAGAGACCTGAGAGAGGAAAGAGAGGGGAGAGAGACCTAAGAGGGAGGATAGGGAGAGAGAGAGAGAGAGAGTGGGAGAGAGGGGGGAGAGAGAGGAGAGAGAGAGAGACCTAAGGGAGAGAGAGAGGGACTTGAGATTGAGAGGAGAGAGAGAGGGAGAGGGGGAGAGAGAGAGGGAGAGAGAGAGAGAGAGAGTGGGAGATAGGGAGAGAAAGAGGGGGGAGAGAGGGAGAGTGGGAGAGAGGGAAAGACCTGAGAGGGAGAGAGAGGGAGATAGGGAAAGACCTGAGAGGGGGAGAGGAAACGAGGGAGGGAGAGAGAGAGAGAGAGAGAGAGAGAGAGAGATGACTCCTAGTCATTAATCACATGGATCACAATACTAGGAGGATTTGAATCTCTTGATATATATTAGATTCCTATGTATGGATTAGGGTAGGAAAGACCAAATACTATAAATACGAGTTTGTTCATCATTCAAAGGGTTGGTCATTAAGACAACTATTTGGTTTGGAAATGTGTACAAAAGGTTGTAGGGCATCAAACATCAAAAGTCCTTGACATTGAGGAGTTGGTTTCAGTAGTGCAAGATCTACCCTAACTGGTGAAAGTGTGGTTCCATCCAAGGATCACATTTTGGGCTTCATTGTTGCAGATTCAGTCAATCAGTATGAGGATTTTTGAGTATTTTTGAGTTTGGGTCGATTGGTTTTGGTTTGTGGATACATTGCTTCTTTTTGGAATGGTTTGAAGAATGTATTGGTGATGATTTTCAGTATTTTCTGAGCACAGTTTGGCAAGGACTGAAACTGGGTTTTGACTCATATCTCATTTTCAGTTGATTCTTCCAACGTGGGTATTGTTTATTCGTATTCCCCTAGTCAAGATGCCCCAGTTCATATATTCACTTGATTTTTAGAGCAAGTCGCCCTCTTCAGCTTGGCGCCTGGTTGTGGGTATTTTCCAGATTGTGTTTGCTGATGTTAAGACCAATCTGAGCTCTTGTGGAGGACTGAAATCACTGGTTCTTCGCATTGGAGGAGAGTAGAAGGTTTGCTGATAACCTCTGTGGCATGGTTTATTGCAAGTTGGAAATACCTTTGTGGCTGTTTGCAATCATTTCCAGGTCTGAAAATGTTATTTACTGAGTTCTGATATATGTCTGTAAAGTCAGAAAATTTCTGTTATGATCATAGTGAAATATATGCTGAGTTCTTTCATTGTTCAAGCAAGTTCACTTCAATTTTCAGTGCATTATGTTATTTACTTTATATGCAAGCTCAAACATGAATGGCACATGAAACTCAATGCAAAAACATCTCAAACAAAACTCAAACAGCAATCAGAAAAAAGAACAAAAACTCAGAAAAAAGCAGGGGTCTTACATTACAATGACTTGCAAGTTTTGAGAATTTTAAACAATTTTTTCATCCATGCTCTCAAGGATAAGATGAATTATAATAACACATCCCTCTTTTATATTTGCAGGCCTCCAAATCAACACTACTCATTCCTCCAACACATTAGCTCACTCTTGAGATTATAACATACACTCCTTGCCTCCTACAATTTCTATCTAACTCCTAAACATGCTAAGGAAGTCAATCCCCATAGGAGACTCTTAATGCGATACCTACAAACACAAAGCACACAAATAGACTCTTCTACAATTCAAAACCACGCTCTTATACATTTTAATAGACAAACATGCAAGCAATACCCTTCATTCACTTGCATACAAAATGCTCTTATAGAATCCAAATACACAAGTCTTTAAGACTCTATCAACATATTTTCAGCCTTTTCATTAAATAACAATGAAGAGACAAAAATATGAATCATTTCAATCATTCTTATAGGCACATGAATATCAAAAAACATTCTTTCCACACATAAAACAGGAAATATACCAAAACAATTACTAAGCATAGAAGCCTACCTTGAAGCTCTAGTTTTTTTTCTTTATATTGGAGAATTTGTGGCTCTCAAATCCCACTATCAAGCTCGAGAACACTTCTTTCAAAACTCAAATCTTCTTTTTCTTCTTCTACTCACCTCTCAATTCTCAAATCTCGAAAATAGAATAAGGAATCTCAAACAACCCAACCCCTTCCCTTAACTCAAGCCTAGAGTGAAATAAGACTAACCTTTTCACCCCATCCTTACCAATAGGAGGGTAACAAATATCCCTTCCCATCTCAAGCAAAGTCAAAATGAATAATGGCAAGTCAAGAGATTTGAAAGCTCTTACAAAATAAGAAATCAACTTACAAAGAAATTCAAAGCTCTCTCAAAACTTGTTGAATAATACACCCAAAAATATTTAATAATTTTACAAAATAGAAAATATATATGACAAATACTATAGGCTTTCTTACAAGCCTTGTGAAGACCATATAGGGCTTCATTAATATTTAAATTATCTAATAGCCACCTCTTGTGGATGAGATTTCCACCTAGGGCTATCTAGAAGCTTCCACAAAAACCCATCTTTTTCCATATATAAATAGAATAAGAAATTCATATATAAATAAATAAGTGAAGTCAAATTTAAATTATATATTTTAATTTAAATCTAATTACAAATTGCACAGACTCAACCCATTCCAAAGAACTTGAAACCAAACCATAACATCATAACTTGAATAAATATGACATAGGAGAAACTTGCAGGGGCTAACACAAAGGACCCCTAATGTAGGTCACACATGATCCAAGTGATGTGGCAATATGGGTTTATTTAGTGATGGTCTATCACCCCATGAGATGGAGTGAGACAATGGATAATCCATGTACAACTCTCCTTGTGACTCCTATTGGCTTATCCATATATCTTGCACCCTCAATGCAACATTGAATCTCATTGTGGGATAATAGATTAAGTATAAAATTATAAATGGAATAAAGTTGAGGATCACATAAGCACATGCAAGACATGTCACTAGACCTCAAATACATGTGTAATGTCCCCTTTCAGAAATATTCCTAAATTTTACCCTAAAACCACTATTCCAATTAAAATCAGAAATGTAATGTAATTAATAGTATATATTTACCAATTGAAATGTTCTTTATAAGATGAATCCTAGTTTAGGACCTACACACAATATTAGTCACTGGAAATTGACATTAAATCATAAGCCATGATAATATATATATTACTAATCATTAGTAAACATCATGATATCCAGGTACATTACTCACATCAAAATCTAATTAAAGGCAATAGCCTTTCCAATGTGGATTCCCATAATAATCTTATTAGGAATTCGTTGAAATACTTGTGTAGTCTCAAGGTTGGTCGCCCTTGTACTGTGAGAGCATGGAAAGTGGGTTGCCCTTCCACCCTCAATCCACCTTGGAGGCTGGTCTTCCTCCTTGATCAAACCCAAGGGCATGGAAGGCCAGTCTTCCATTCCACCCCCTAGCCCACGAGCATGTAGGCCGGTCTTCCATTCCATCTCGGGGTGGCATACTTGATAAGAGCATGAAGGCCGGTCTTCCTTCACCTCTCGTGAACCCGGAAGGTTGATTGGCCTCCCTATTTGCAATCCATTTCTCTAAATTCAAAATAGATTATTACACTAATCTCTTATCACATATAATAAAGAGAAGCATGTAGATTATTCACCAAGTTCATTAATTTTCTGCAAATCACACACACACACACATATATATATATACATCTCTATTACTCAGATTTATCTTTTAAATAAATTTCTGCTAATATACTTCTTATTCTGATTTCCCAATTCTCTTTCTGTTTCTTTTTCAATCTGCTTGATCCCATTCCAATGATGTCTTTCACAAATGATTTGACCTCCCTTATATACCCTCATACCTTCATGAAATGATGCACCCTTTGGAATAGTCATTTCCTTTCCAAAGGTTATGACTTTTTGTTAACTTAATGTTATTTTATTTCATTCCCAATTGCTGCCTTATTATATTTATTTTAATTTAAATTGCATCTATTTAGGAATCACTGCACAATAGTCTTTAATTAATTTTAATCAATTTTATTCATGGATCGCTGCCCTTTCATTTCCTTTGCCCAGGTAAAAGCAGCGATTTATAATGCTGCGATCTCTTAGACTTTATGAGTGCTGCGATTTCTTTTCTCACGTGGGTGGGGGCATGACATGGTGTTTGATATTAAGGAATAGAATGGGACATCACAACATGGAAATCATCTCAATGAAACATCTTGTATAACACACACCATATAATGGATTCTCAAATCCATACGATAATCCAGACATTTACACAAATGCGATAATCACAAATCTCAATAACAGGTTCACCAAACAAACTCACAATGAATACCATAATAATTATATAACATAAACATAAGCCATGATTAGATCCAACACTCGTTTGGATCATCACAAGATACATAAATTAGGATGTGCATAAGACAGTGATTAGTTAACTACCAATCCAGATCACTCAAATAGATCAACATCATATGGAATGACACTAATCAACGCATGATCTCATATAATCATCATATAAGAGTCAAAAGTTGTATAATCACATTTATATAAAAATGTCATCAAGGATGAACACATCAGTGAAAATCTAGGTATAATGAGTACAGTAAGGGTTTCAAAGCAAATGGGCCTTACAATGGAGCAACCAAGATACATAAATCAGGAGTCTCCCTCAGTTCCATCATGGACACTATAGAATGACCTACCTACTACAAGCTAGTTACTTAACTAAGAAGTTGGTACCATTCATGGGTAATATCTCATCCTTTATCAAAAATTCAGGCACTGCTGTAAATAATCTTTTTAACTTAAACTTGAAAAAACATACTTAGTCCATAAATAAACTTTTTGACTTTAAACTTGAAAAATAGACTTACTGATCAGCTTTGAAGTAGTTTTACTTTCCACTGAGATTCCTTGGGGCAAAGCAGTTAAAGTTGTCCAGAAATTTACAGATATTGAGTTTAATTGAGTTTTTCTTATAATCCATTTACTTTATCTTCTTAGGAGAGATTTTTGAACAAATGCAAGGGCTAGCCATGGACTCACCTCTCTTTTTGAAACTGGAATTTTTTTCCTAGAAATTTTTGAAATAAAAATTAGAATTCTCACATCTGAAATCAAAATGGTGGGATTGCTTCATGGACAGCATTAATGTGAACTTCCCACATGGAAGAGAAATGCTTCTTAGTTTCTAAACAAAATGTACAATCTTAGCATATCCAATCCTTGGGTAAGTTGATAAAAACCATGGTCTCCTCCTTGAATATCTTGATCACCAACAAAGAAGTTGATATTCTATCCCAAAAGGCCTACAGAAGAAAGACACGCAGACATATCCATCAAAGGCAACTCTCACCACCATCTATCACAAAAGTGACCGTGACAAAAAATCTATTCAAAATAGCCCATCGAATATCAAACCTTGAGCACCATATGGAAGAAGAGTGACATATCCACAAACCCCTACAATATTTTAGTACTGGCAAATCAAGAGAGCAGCAAGAAAAGAAAGTAGAAGGGCCCCTAGACTAGAAAAGAAAACCATCTTACATTCAAGGTAATGCAGAGAAACTTGCTATAATGTAGAGAAAAAGAGGCATTAAAACTTGTTTCAAACCTTTCAAAACCCTTACAAATATCCTAAGAAATCCAAAGACCATCAGTAACCAATTCTAAGAAAAGGCATTTGCATGTGGCACTCCCTAATTTGGAGAAGCAAGAGGATCCTTACAAACTAGAATCAAAAAATGCCAATAATATTCAGCAAAGTGAGGTTAAAAAATCTGCATTGGATGAACATGAACAACATATTAATCACATTCACATAGGAGATTAAAAGAGAGGAAGTTCAGATGGAAAGGACAAGCCACTGAAATTTGAAAACAACCAAGGAATCTCAACAGGGATAATGATCAGAAGCTCAACCAGACATGGAAAGAATTACTACATAGGCAAAGCCAAAACCTTAATTAACCTTGCTTAACAGTTTATTAATTGATTAAATTTGTCAATTAATTGATTGGAGCCATTGTTCAACTTCATCTAATTAATTAGATTTAAATGATTAATATTTATTTTCCCCCTTCCTGTCTCCCCCATCTATTTTTCTCTTTGCCATCCTTATTGTCCTTTCGTGTCTTTCCATTGTGCTTTTTAAGGCAATTCACATATAAATGGGCCAACCTATATCCTCACACATTGTCACAAGTATATTTATAATAATGATAGTAATGATGATCCCATTTTCTTACTCAAGAATTGGATTCAAGCTTAGCCCTACTGATGGATCCAGCAGAGAAATCTGAAACATCAAATATTATAAAGTTGACAAAATTAAACCCAAAAGACTACGACAATTTTTTGCATTGAACAAAATCACTCAAAGAAAAAAATATCACCGTCATCTATTGATTTCTTTCATAGCACTTTCAATATACAAGAAAAAGAAAAATCAACCTTTCAATAAGAGCAAAAATCGTATGGTGAATAAATATGAAGGGGTTTGTTAGTCGGAGTGGATCTCCTATCTCAAACTTCTCTCTTGGCTGACGAGTGGAGAGAGCAACAAAGTAGGGGGGAATTGCATAAATAGAAGAGCTGAAACTTGTGTGCTCACTGGGCATGAATTACTTTGTATTTGAAGGAAATTCTCAGGCTGTTGTTGACATGATGTCTAAGAACTCTTCTCAAGATTACTTTTCAATGCTAGCTTGAACCAAGGTTGTGCCTCAGTGACAAAGTTCACTTGTACTTTCTGGTGACACATCTATCATGAAGCCAACAAAGCACCTGAACTCTTAGCTAAGAAAGACCTGTCTGAAACTGGTTCCCAACAAAATGTTTTTCACTCTACACAGCGGGAACCAACCTTCAATATACAAAATGTTTCATTGGTCATCATCAAATTTCAGCAGCTTCTTGTATCTGTCTGTCCTTCCAGTTCTTCAAACTGTTTTTCCTTTGCAAATCAGGGGTCACTTAATGTCAAATATGTTTCAATTATGGAGGCATTGATTCATATTATTGAAAAATATGGCATGTTTGGATGACATTAATGCTTATGTGCTCTACATCTGGGATCTCACGAAGTAATTTAGTGCCTTGGATACTTAAATTTTAGCATGAATCTGCCTACGGCACTTGAATTTTCCCACTTTTATGAGAGCTCCTTGCTCATTGTTTGCTTTGGCATTGATTCTCCTCTGGCATTAATACTCCTTCAGGCAATGGTTTCTTGCTCTAAATAGATGGTAATAATTGAAGAGCTGAAGGTGGTGTTCAATACCTTTAATTCCTCTATTCTCCAATTTATACCAACAATCCTAGAGTACACTAGGATAGATACGCACCATTCCAGTAAGACATTGCAATCAATTTTCAGGTTGCATTTAAATAGTACCACCCAAAATCAATCTATTATCAACCTGTCACAGATTTCATTTGATACCTAAAGTTGAGAATGGTGGTTGATGTTGGAGTAGAAAACTCCAATGCTTCTTTAAATCACAACTGCTTATAGTTCAAACTGAGTGCAAGGAACTGCCAGATTATTTTTCTCACAATCATTTATATACGGTTTCTCATTATGTTCATATGGATCCCATGCCGGGGGGACTCCACCTACCCCACCTCAAACAATCTAAGCCCACTTGTTGGTTTGCCTTGTCACTAATACACATGACCTTTAACTTACAAAATATTACATGAGATCTAGTTGCAATTTCTCCTCAATTCAAAGTTGGAATCTGCAAGCAATCTAGTCCATCCAATTCGTGGAGTTGGAGGTGTCTCATCTAATGGTGAGGGAACCACAAAAGGGGGAAATTAGATGAGCTGGTGGTGTCCATACAACAGAAATGTGGGCAACAATCAGGGTGATATGGTTGGTGGGGCTCTTGTTCTTGGCACTAGTTAGAGCAATGATGGAGTACATAGTGGCACATATGCCGATGGCGAAGAAGGCACTTTTTCTAGATTCCAAACACTCCGGTTCCCTATCCTAGCTGTGATTTATGTTTTTAAGTGATCATCCTAGACCCATTTTTCATTTGTCTGTTTACTGATATTATCAATTAGCAGAACTATTTTAGTTTTTGTCGCAATACTAATAGGTAGCTGATAAGTAAGATATTCCATTTATGAGCTAGAAGTCTTCTAGTTCTGTTGTGTACAAAGGATTTTTCTGTGTCATATCTTGGTATTCCATAAAAACTTCAGAAGCTGGTTTTGTAGCATGCCCATTTTTGCCATACTGACTACGTAAGTCTTGACCTATTGGAGATTGAACAATGTACCTATATAATTATGCATTATGTTCTGATGCAAGGGTGGGGGATTCACCCAACTCACTTTAGCTAGCAAAAAAGTGAAGCAAAAGCCAAAGCTTTCTTAAATATGACCGCTGGTTTTCACTTGATGTTTCATTCAACATCAAAAGAAGGGAGCTTTGATAACGGTAGCAAATTCCTTCCAACAACCAACATCAAACCAACTCCTCTAATTCTTAGGGAGCTTTTCCAAGACCCCTGTAGCTAAAACTTTATTCTATGTGATGATGAGAGTAATTATAGATGAGAGACATGGCTAAGACGGAAGCTCAGGGCAAAATAAACACAGAAATAAAAGTAAAGTTACAGATTGTAGTTGCTGTAGCAGCAAACAAGGGAAAGGGTCAGAAATACCTCTTTTGTTGCAATCCATGCACATGGACACTTTCTGCAGCTAACAATTCTTCAAACTATGAAATTATGAATCCTACTTTTATATGGATGAACTACTGATTTCCATCAAACCAACTACTGCCAAAATCTAGCATATTTCTAAACAGATGCACAAATCAAACCTCAATGGATCAACCTAGGCCCCTTTGTAAATTGATATAAGAATTAAAGTTATTAAACCAACAATCTATTAACAATATCAAGATTTTAAAAGAATTATGCTCTCTGATCAAAACATACCTTGGTTCTGAACCCCTATCAATTTAAATTTGAAAGATAACATATGCACAAGGGCCTCCAGATTTTGTCTAATCAGTATCAAAAAGAAATAAAAAAGGCAATTTTTTTTACAAAGAACAAGTATATTATTTTACCTCCTCTAAAAAGTTTGGAGGGTAGAGCTCATTATGCATGGATAGATAAGATGACTTTAAATAAAGAAAGCAAAGGAAAATGGCATACCAATGTTGGGTCCCTTAGGATATAGTTGGCGAACACCTTGCTCCTCCAAGCTTGGAAGAATATCATCAGTCTAACCATCAAATAATTCATCCAATTAAATGTCAAAGAAGCATCTATGGTTCATGCAAACAACATACATTTAATATATCCATTTGAGCTTCCAAACTTAAAGTAAAAACATCAACTTTCATCAGTGTCAATGGAATGCAGTAAATGCAAATATTGAAAGTGTCTAATCCAAAATTTTAAACCATACACCCATAATAAGCTTAAATAAAGAGAAAACCAAGCTGACATGCAGAGCAATGATTATTGCCAATATACAGAAATTGAAACTTACAGTGTAAGTAGCTCCGTACAACACGTAAGAACCATTGACTGGTGGAGGTGGTGCTGGTGCTGAATCTGGATTATCTAAGTAGTCCTTGTAGAGCCTATAAAAAGGAGGTGGAGGGGGGTATGTTGACGCAGCCATGTTATCTATTTACAAAAAAGTCAATAATATAAATCACAAAACAAGAATAAATACAAATAAACTAACAGTGAAGGGCACACTAATGTAATAATGTTTTCTTTATTTCAAAATTAAATAACTTATGGAATCAAAATAGGCGGTGCATAGGATAAAAGCATACCACACAAAACCATTAGTATGTGCAACATTCTTTGTATATAATGTCATTTACCTTGACTATATCTTTATTATACCTTATATCTGAGTGCATAATTGATGCATGTGTGTAAATGCATGAAATAAGTTGGTACACGACCATGCTTGTTCATGTGTTATTGTTATGATCCTATATATGTTTGAGTTGTGAAGTAAGAGCAGTGTAGGATTTATTGAGTGTTGGAAGAAAATGGCGGTTTATAACTTTATCAGCCAACCACACTATCCTAGTTATAGTGGATGAGAATGCAATAACAACAATGGATATGTTTAGCTTATTTAAAATGCTTTGAATGGGTTAATCCTTGTATTGCAGTGCTAAATTTGAGAACCTAAACCAGTTCATTTCCTAAGAACATAAATTTAATTCATTCTCATATATAACATATTTCTAAATTTTGTAATATATAAACCAGTATAGCAGATGGTATGAATCACTGAGTGTGATCCGGAACGTCAATGAACAACATACTCAGCAAATCCACAAACAATCTTTATTTCAACATAGCAGATGTTATTAAAGATGATTTAATTAATATTATAATGGACTAGTCCATCAACACGTGATGAAAGATTGATAAGCGGTATCCAGATTCCAGTTTATCTATTCGTCCTCTTAATTTTCTAGAACGATATCTTCTAAAAATAGAGTTCAGATTAAACCAACAATTGCCCTTTCAGCATGACAACAAGATATAGAAAATGGGACTTCGAAAGCTTTTATGGCCCATCATGTTGTTCCCGTACAAAATTTTAGTGTTGTGTCTTTTCAGCTAAAACCCTTGTCTTTTCGACAATCACAAATCTATATCAGATGTTTTGTTTTCCTCACCTGTGTGGTTTTGTCTTCTCTTGTGTGCATCTTTGCAGCACCAGTAATAAATGTTTTCAAAAACACCTCATTGCAAGTGACAGAAAGAAAAAGTTGAAGAGGTTACCAGCACTTCGTGAAAAGGCTGCAAGGAATAGAGTTAAAGTAATTAACAATTGTATGTTGGGCTAGTCTGTACACAAGCAGAAATTTCAAAATTCAAAACAGGCTGATTTGTGTGGCGCATGCCCTATAGAGGGTATGTGGATTGTGAATGATGCAAGAATCAATGCGAATATTTTTGTTATATGTTAGCCTAACTAGCATCCCTCTGTAAAGTTAAAGGACTAGTGTGTTGTATTAAAAAAGGGAGGACCTGAAATTAACATCCATCGAATAATTATATATGGACATGATAAACGCACAGAAAGAGTACTTGCTCATCAGTATGTAATGCCCTTGTTCAGTCAAAATCACATGCCATAATTGTATTGTCTGTAAAAAGATCATATAAAAAATCCAGTCATCTGGTTACAATCTAAATCCATGTTTCACATTACCTATTTGGCTAAAGCTATCTCAGGAGTATCATTTAGTATACATTCGTTGTCAGTTCCATTCTCCGTCAAGGGTTTCTTTACTGCAAAATGACTGTCGTGCAACCCAAAATTCCCGATTTTCAGCTTTATTAAACCCGCAATTTTTTATGCAAAAGACAGTAAACTCGTACGCTAATTTTTTATGTAAAAAACCCACGATGTTTAGCAGAGACTCCAATTTTTTAGTAATAAAAAACCTGAGATTTTTCTTTTAAAAAATTCGAGAATTTCACCAGAAAACCTGCCTCTATTCACAAATGTGGCCAGCTTTTTTATTTTGGCTCTTTGCTCTGTTATGTTACTTAGTGAGCCCCTTATCTATATTTGCACAAAATATTTACTAGCACTTAGTTCATAAAGGATGTGCAATTTGGTCGATTGTAATTTATATTTAATATATATATATATATATTTATTAAAAATATATATAAGAAATGTTGAGAGATATCTTTTTATCAATGCTTCATATAAAAGTGCAATAGACGTCTCAAGAAAGATATCTTTGGACATTTCTTATATATATTATTAATATATATATATATGTTAGTAGCATTCATAGCGTAATATGAAAGACATAAAATCATTAGGGTTAGGGTTAGGGTTAGGGTTGGGGTCAGAGTTGGGGTTAGCATTAGAAATAGGGTTAGGTTTAGAATTAGAGATATAATTTGGTCCAAGGGTAGGTTAGGATTAGAATTAGGGTTAGAGATTATGGTTAGGGCTAAGATTAGGGATAGGGTTAGGATTATAGATAAAATTAAGATTAGGGTTCAAATTAGAGATAGAATTAGGATGAAGAGTAGGGTTAGAGATACAATTAACATTAGGGTTCGGGTTAGTGTTAGTATTAGTGTAGACACTTAATTCTAACTAATGCATTTTATCCACGACTCATTTTTCCATCATTTGACTGAGCTAATTTGTCTTCAACATTTAATTAAATAATTTTATTATTTGATTAAATTAACGACCATTTTCACTTCATCATGATAATTAAATGACTTATAGTTATTTAATTATTTTTAATTTCGAATTTCTTCTTAATTCCACTTTAATTAAATATTTTTTAATTATTTAATTGAATTATCTATTTCACCACTATTCATCTATATTAAAATTAAATAATTAATTATTTAATTATTAAATACTCATGCAAATTCCACCTCACCTGTTGATTGAGACTTACACGCAATCCACTTCACTCCCACTCACTTCGAATCCACTGAGTAATCAATTTAGTCCACTAATTTTCAATCTTAATTAACACTCCAATCAATCCTATTAACTGATCCATACGATCAGTTACCTAAAATCATAGAGTCACTTAACTTACCATCAATTCCTCTCATCGACCCTCCACCATTAAACTTTTTTAGTCTCTCTTATGATCTTGACCATCGATCGATGTCACCAAATATCTATAAATTGAGCCATCCTATCATTCATTCATCATCTCATATCATGCAAAGAAACTATACTTGAATCATTATAGTGCTTTATTGCTATTGTGTTATTAAAATCTAAGAGCAAAGGACTACTTACATCATTCTCCAAGGTGAATAGAGGAGAACAATGGAGCTATGCTAGAGTGCATTATGTGTTTCAGTGTGTGCAAGGTTTGCATTTCATTTGATTTAGTTTGCTCTATTTGCTTCATTGATTGTGATCTTTTGATTGTGAATTCTTTTGATTATTATTTATCTTTCAGTTTCACAATTTAATTTCTAGGTCATACATTTTGGCATGCCTAGTGGGACACTTCGGTCCCTGATTTTAACCTATTTTTGTGAGTTTTATATGATTTTTGAAGTTACAAGCTCATTTGATGTAATAGTTTCCAAAACGGTGCAATTGATTGAAACTTGGGTGCAATTGTGGCACAATGGGGCATATTTGTTTCACATAATAGCGTAAATGTGTCTCAAATGGCACATTTGTAGCTTAGATGGGTGCAATGTATCTTCTTAATTTTTTGTGATTTTTAGAATTTTGTGTGTTGAATACCTGATTGATAACCCTGATTTTGAAGTTTTCTAACACTGATGAATTAAACCTTCATGTTAGGTTTTTTGGCTTTGTTTTTCCATTTTTTGTGTTATGTGTAGAGTTGCACAATTGAAGCTCTATGTGATGCAATTAAGGCTCTGTGTGGTGCATCTATGCAAAAGATAGGTGCATTTGTGTCTCTGCCTAGTGCATATGTTGCTCAAAACTGTGCATCTAACAATGAAGGTTTAATCGGTTGGTAGATGGTCAGCGCTCCCCTTGGGATTCATGACATGGCTTAACCACCTCTCATGGATCCAATAACTCTGGCGATTGTATCGGGCATTAACAGGTCAACCTTTTTGTGCAATGACAATCATGGGGCCAACAATTGGTATTAGAGCCAAAGGTGTCGGTTTTGAATCCCCTCAGGTAACGTTGAGGGGGAGATTTTTGGTAGATGCTCAACGCTCCCCTTGGGATTCATGACATAGCTTAACTACCTCCCGTGGATCCAATAACTCTAGGGATTGTATTAGGCATTAATAGGTTGACCTTTTGGTGCAACAACAATCGTGGGGCCAACATAATCTAATTTTTATCAACTTTAAGTTACTTTGGTGCAATTGTCTATTAAATTTAGGGGATTTGATATATTTGTTGAGTAGTTGATGGAATTCGTTGGAATTGAAGACCAAACACTAAACCACTAACGTTATTTGTTGCAAGGATTTTGTGCTTGATTTTTATAAATTAGAAACACTTCAATTTCATAAAGTGAATGAACATTGTTTGTTGTATCTGGTAATTCCTTAGGTACGTATGCTCTCTCCTCGCACCTAATGCAAAATTGGAGATTAGAAATACCCTACAATTTGCATTATGTTGATTTACTTGAGGATTTGATTATCTGTGTATGCTCTTCCCTTGTGACTCTTAAGGATGATCTTGAGAATTAGAAACATCATATATATGTTTTCTTATAGTAGGAGGCCTACTTGGAGATTTCATCACCCCAAGGATGATGTCGACCATGTTTACTAGCGGGGTATATAAATGGGGGATAACAAAATTTATACCCCAAGGTGTGACCAACGTCCTTTAAGACAAGTCTAAAGATCCTTGGTCCATTGAGACATGTATAGGTGGGGAGGAGAGGGGAGGCCCCCCTCTACTCAGGCATCCTCAAATGGGTCCACTATTCACAATCCCACTCATAATGCTAGTACATTGCTCATAGAGTCTTAGAGAGCCTTAGCCTTAGAAGTTGTGTTGACAATGTATAAAGGCTTGTAGAGTCAAATAGATGCATGCTCTTATCTTGCACCCTAACATCTTTTCATATAAAGATGAATGCATTTTTTTCTATTCTAATTTACCATGTTATAATTTTATGGAATTTATAATAACTCATAATATTATTCTTTTGGTTCTTCCATAGCTTGTCTTTCTAGAAGGACATCCCACCATACTAAAAATACTGAAATTTAAGAAAATACGGTTATAGGGAAATTATGGTTCTTACCTAGAAAATTCAATATCATATTGACACTTAGCTTCATAACTATGTTCAAAAGGTGTTCATACTCGCTACTAGTACATACAAAAATTTTGTTAGAAATTTTAACATTATCTGAAAAGCCATAATGATCTTTGAATTCTTTTAGGATCTTCTCTTTTTTATTGTGGAGCTTGTCTGGTTTTTTAAGATACATTTCCTTTTCAATTTCTTTGAAACCTTTTCATAAAATATTTATTTTCTTTGATTGAAGATTTATCAAAAGATGACTGTTTTTTATTGTTTTTCTTTTACCATATTATGTGATTCAGAGGCCTTTAGCTTCTTGACATAAGCTCTAACCTTATCAAGCTTCTTGTTGATCATTTTAATTTGTTCTTTAGAAAACTTAAAATTATCCTTATCAACAAGAATTTGATTATCTTTACAAAATTCATGGATTGGAATTATTCTAGATGAACTAGCATCCAACGACCTTTTATTTCTCACATATACACTTTTGGTGACTTATGAATGCCCTTCAACACACCCTCTTGGCTTAACACAAGTCTTATGTTTGTGGCCCCTTCCTTGCTACTCTTGAACCCTATTTCATTTGATAAGAAACTCATTTGCAATAAGATTTTTGGATTAAAACTTTGTTGTATTTTTTTACATCAATGTTTTGGATCATACTCCATGATCTATCATCGGGATGCAAAGTAGATAGAGAGAAGAGTGAAAGATGAAGTAGCAGACTTGGGTAGATAAAATGATGAGGGAAGGGGGGAGTGGCCTGAAATTCAAAAAAAAAAGTGACAATTATAAAGACCAAAAAGAAAAAGAAAGAAAGAGGAAAATACAAGAACATGGAAGGAAAAAACAAACAAGAATAAAGGTCGTTTTGTTAGCACCAGAATCAAAGAGCATGTTGCAGACCTCAGACACAAATGCATCTTAAAATCTACCCTTGTTGAGCACTCTTCAAAGACCAAGCATCACATTGCCTTTGATAGCCCCAAAATCCTTTTCAAAGAAGGCAACTTTTTCAAAAGGAAGCTCAAAGAGTCCATTAGTATCCTTAATCACCCAGGCTCCAACCTCAACCGAGATGGAGGATGGAATCTTAGTTTCTCTTGGAAACCCCTTTTAAACAACCTACAGGATTCTCTTCATGAATATGTTGTGTCCCTCCCCCCTTTTGGCCTCTATTTCCTTCGTTCGTGTTCCTTCCTTTGTGCCTCGTCTTCGCTCCATGCCTCATCCTTCCTTTGTCTTTTTAAAAATTTGAAGCTTGTATTTTTGTTTCTTCTTTCTTTTTGGTTTCTTTTTTAATGTTTAGGTTTCTTCCTTTTGTGGTCCCCTTAGAATATATTATCTTATCCGATATTTTATATAATATTTTTGAAGTTTGTCTGTCTTTTTTCTTTTTTCCTATTTTCTTCCTTGCTCTTTTACGCTCTTTGTCTTCTATTTCTTTTTTTATTATTATTATATATGTTTTAAATTTTATTAGTTCTCAATTTGTTCCTTCTTCGCATTATTTTCTGATTTTGTGTTTGTTTTGGTTTGCATTTTGTATTAATTAATGTATTATAATCTTTTTTGTTTTGGTTCATTTTGTTTTATTCCTTTTTTTAGTGGTTTGCTTTTGTATTTGTTTGTTCTTTGCATTAGTTCTCATTTGGTAATTTTTGTTTGGTCTTGTTTTTGTTTTCTTTTTGTATTGCTTCTTTTTTGTTTAATGCTCTCTTTGTTTTAGTGTTTCATTTTGTATTCCTTTACTAATTTTGTTCTCTTGTTGGTCTCATTTCCTCTTTGTAATTGTTTCTATAATGTAAACCAATATCAATAATGTAAGCCCACACATAATGTCAACCAATACATAATGTATTAGTTTACACTATGTATCATTAGTCTTCATTATGTAATTGTTTACATTTTATTGATTTACATTATCCTTTAGTTGTTTCCTTCTTACTATAAATTTTTCGGTAACTTTCATAATGTAAACCAATACTATTAATGTATTCGTTTACATTATGTGCTCCCAGTTTGCATTCACTTTCTTTTTCTTTTGTTTCCTTCTATTATTTGCTTTGGAATTTGTGTCTTAGTTTACTTTTAATGTATATTATATTTATTTGTATTTTTATTTACAACTTTTCCTTGAAATTTTAGTTTCCTCTCGTAAATTTCTTTGTTTTTATTTTAGTAGATGGTATTTTTTGTTTCTATTTTCCTTTTTACTTTAATTTATTTTATTGCTTTCTATTCTTTCTAAATGCATTTGTTTGCATTTGGTATTTTATTTAGCTTATAACCTAATTATTTTTTTTGGTTTTCACTTTCTTATTTTCTTAGATTTTGGTTTTTTGCTATAAATATTATGGTTGTAAATATTATAAGAAGTGATATATTAATTTATTATATCAATAAATTTTCCACTAAATTCTTTTATTTTCTAAATCTTTTTTTCTCATTATAATTATTGGTTTAATATACTTATTTATCTCTTAATATTAAATTATGTTGTATTAAAATTTCTCTACCTTCTCTTTTTTTGCATTAGTTCAATTTAGTCTAATTTAACTTTGAGAATTAATTTGTTTGTCTTATTGCATTATGCATTAGTCTATTTTAATTTTCTTCCCTTACAAATTTACCTTTAGTCTTGTTTTTTTTTCTTCCATGTTCTTGCTTTTTCCTCTTTCTTTTTCTTTTTGGTCTTTCTATTTGTCACTTTTTTTGAATTTCGGGCCATCCCCTTCTTCCCTCATTCTTTTATCTATCTAAGTCTGTTACCTCATCTTTCACTCTTCCCTCTATCTACTTTGCATTCTGATGATGGATCACAAAGTATGATCTAGAATATTGATGTAAAAAAATACAACACAGTTTTAATCCAAAAAATTTATTGTAACTTTGTCATGGATGATGGAAACTTCATGATTTTAATGAAACACATTATTTAACTTAAAATTATAAAATGGATAAATATAGTGGCTTTGCTACCAATTTTTGAAATTAACAAAAATACAAAAGTGTACATATCATATGTAATACCCCTCCGTTTTGATCTATTGTGCGAAATATGTTGTTTCCTCTTTATGCTTTAGTTTTGCGTTGTACTTGGACTATGTACTTGATTTCAGTGGATCACTATTTTATCGTGATATATTTTGGTGTGATGATACTATATTTTGATGTGATTATGATAACATGTTTGGAATTAACATATGTGGATATTTAATTTATGATGTTTCATGCTTTCGATTATGCTGCTATATTAGATGCGTCAGTTAGAACTATTGTATTGGTGAAGAGGACAATATCGCATCACTCGCTTGCGAGTGCTCTATGATCTCATGATTTCCTCTTCACGGTGTGTCTTATTTATGACATATTATTGCATGTGGATATATTCTGTGTTTGCAGGTAGACAGGTACAGGACATCGACTCCACCTGGTTTCACAGGTTCAAGCGTGTCCATTGCCCAACGACATTCAATTGGGAGATAGTAGCTAGGATTTTCGTGCCGAGTCGTCACCCTAGTCGTAGTGTGTTGTCAGTCCTAGTATGGTCCAGTTGTGCTATTTGGTTCTAATTGCCTGATTTCAGTCTATTTGGGGAGTTAGAATATTGTTGGAATTGTGATTTAATTTTGAGTAATTTAATTTAATTAATTTAATATTTAATCTTATGGTAGATTTATTTATTAATTGATTAAGTTATTCATGTTGAAATGATTTAAATTATTCATTTTGGAAAAACATGCATATTTATGTTGGAATTGGAAATTAGAAAAATAAATTAAAAGTCAAATTTGAAATTCAAAAATTCAACAAAAAAGATATTTCCTATTTTTTGTTTTCTGGAATTTATGAGGGTTGTTGTGGGATTTTGGAAGAAATTTTGCATTATCTTAAAAAATTCTTCACAAAATCAAAAATGGAGTTTTTGGGAGAAAATTGAAAACAAAAGAGGAAGATAGCTTGATTTTGTGGCTTTGGAGGAAAAGCTTGTGGAATTTGAAGTGCTCAAGAGGGTTTCAAAGCAGCAGCAGGACCTTCAGCATACTCCAAGAGAATCAGGTACACACCTTGTTTTATTGAAATTTTATTGGTTCAATGGTGTTGAGTAATGGAAGAATAATTGCTATTGTTATATCAATTTCATTTTGTTTTTTCTTGTGTTCTTCAATTTATTTGAAGTCTCAACTTGATAGATTGAGCATTGAGTTATATATTCATATATAGATAAATGATTAGGCTTGTGTATTTATTCTATATATTTGTTTATATTTTCATTTTGTAAGGTTATGCTAGCAAAATTTTATTGCTGGCAAAATTTTATAAAAATAAAATTTTGCCTGAAAATTTTGTCCATGATTGCCTTTTATGGTTCTGGTTTCTTTTAAATAAAATAAAATGACAGTCTTATTTTTTTGATGTAAAATAAAAGAGAAAAAATAATAATAAATCAAAAAAAGCAGGTGAGTGGGGGCTCACCCCATCGCTGCTCCCATGGGGGTGGAGTGGGGGAGCTGCACCCACTCCCCACCGTCCGCGGCCCGCGTGGACTGTGCAGGCAACGACCGCCACAGTGGTGGCGACGCTGCCAGCGCCGCCCGCGTGGTAACCGCAGCGGCTGCTCTGTCTGATGGTGCCGCCTCCTGCGGCCGCCACAAACTCCGCTGGTATTCACCAAAAGCATCGACTGTGTAAGCACAGTCGGCGGGAAAACATAGACCCGCGGCCCCAACCCTAACTGTGCACGCGGATCGAGGCAGGGCGTGGGCCCTTTTTTAAAAAATAATAATAATAATAATATTTTAAGCTATTTTAATATTATAATTTTGATAATATTTAATATTATCAATATTATAATATTTAATATTAAAATTTATTATTATATTAAATATTAAGAATTATTATAATATACAAAAAAAAGCATTTAATATTGTAATGGTATGATTTATAATATTGAAATGCTTATGAAGGAATAATTTTATTATTCTTTTATGATATTGGGAAATTTTAATCAATAGTGGTAATATTGATGTTAATATTAATATTTTGAAAAGGATTATGTTTTTTTATTGCATTATTTAAATGGGAAATATTGTTTTTTTAATGAGTATAATTGATTATGGAATAAATATTTATTTAAAATGGGATCTTGTTCGTTAAGTAAATTATGGGGACACGGGTAATGTTTTATGCATTTAAATGTTGCGTGGTGATGAAATGATTTTTAAATGGCGTAATTAATTCCGTTTATTTAACACACTGTTTATTGAATGCTAGTGAGGATATGGGTTTAGTGAACCCAAAGTAGATCTGATTATTGTCCTGGTATTGATCTACGTGCATTATCATTTGAGAAGTGTGGGTTTTAATATTTAACAAGTCTTCCAGTTGGGATTTCAATCTGTGGGTTGTCGTACTGTGTAGTCAACCATAGATGGCCTTGGGTAGTGCGTTAAACCAGTTTGTTTCTCGGTTATCACGGACGGGAGTGTATTGACTGTATGTCATGGTTAGAGATGTGGTATCCTTATGTCGCACTTGTGTATCCTTGGGTTGTGGAGTTGTCCCACATGTCGTCTTAGAGGAGTGGCTTATAACAAGGGTCGGTGCACAAAGTGGTGCCAGGATAACTCGTTGTAAGTTAGTTAATCCAGTGATAACTAAATTAAATGATTAGAGTTTCATGTAGTATCAAACATTTAATAAGATAATTATGCCTCACTCATGATCACAAGGGCTTGTAAAGACTTGGGTTGAGATGGCAAGGCCTGGAATGGCAAGATCGTTATCTTGTCACCATGAAAGATAACTGATTTCGCATTGGTTTACATGAGGGGCTGGAAGTCGTTAGAGGTTACCAGGATAACCCGAGACGGGGGCCAGGACCTAGGAAGTCTCACCAGAATAACCTATGTAACATTGTGATGACACTTATCCTAGGTCGACAGTATGTTTGCATCAGTGATGCAATTGATTATGTAATTTCTGGAAGCATTATAACCCTGTGATTAAGTGTTGTTATAGTATTTATTTCAGTATGGTTATATTGGTCTATGTCTAGAGGTAGCCGTCCTTGGTTAGAAATTCTGGTTACTATCTCCTTGCATGGGGGGTGGACCTTTGGGTTCCACTTGGTTGGGTGGAATGTGCACCTTACTCCATTGGGTTTTCTCCTTATACGTATGGACAATACTTCCAGTTGGAGAGCTCGTGGTTGTTTCAATTGCAGTTCTTTCTTGTTATCTTTTTAGTTATTCTTGAAATTATTACCCCTCTTGTTATCGAGGTGGAATTTATAATTGTAACCCTATCTTATTGGACTTGCCTCATTTGAGGAATGAGTGATTGTAACCTTATGGTTTTATGAATGGATTAATGAAATTGAAAGTCTTATCTTATGCTTGTTGTTATTTCACCTTGCTTGGAATGTATGCGTTAATTTATTAATTAAATAATTGTCATAGTTTATATTCATGTTTTTTGTTGAGGTTCTATATAACCTTTGTCTCGTAACCTTAGAGGTTGTTGGCATTAGTTAATTAACTTACTTATTATTTATCCATTTTAAAAAAATAAATTATTCCGTTTAAGTAGTTAAATACAAACTTCCTCTAGGGTTGCGTGGCGGGGCGTTACACATGGTATCAGAGCCTAGGTTTAAACACTAGGTACTCTGGGATTATGATGGAACCATTAAGCTTTAGTTGTTTAAGATTTTGAGTTGTGTACCTTGCCTAATACCTTGACGTGTTTGTGCAGGATTATGCCGCCCAAACGCGGAAGAGGTAGAGGGCATGTTCGTGGCCGTCTAGGTGGTCGTGGTGAGAGTCAGCATGACTCTCCTCCTTTAGTTCCTCTTATTCCTAATCGGGAGGAACAATAGGCATTGTAGAATGCACCTGGGGTTGGTAATCTACAGCAGGATCCAGCAAGGATCGAGGCAGCGCGTAGAGCGCTAGAGGAGGCTTTGGCACTCCTTGGACCTAGGCAGGTAGAGGTTCAGATTAACCCTGTAGTGAGGGTAGCTCCACCCCAGTCTGAGGCTCACATGAGCGACTTGCTCAGGGGGAACCCTCCATTATATGATGGATCTGGTACGGGGTTAGAGGCCGAGACCTGGTTGATAGATTTAGATAGGTGTTTCACCATGCATCCGTATGGTAGCAACACCAGAGCTCGTTATGCCATTATGCAGTTGAGAGGATTTGCATCCACTTAGTGGAGATTAGAGGAGCAGAAGCTCCATATTGATATTCACACTGCATCATGAGAGATCTTTGTAGAGAGATTCAGAGCTCGATTTTTATCTGAGCATTGGCATCAATGTCGAGGCGACAAGTTCCATGCCTTGCGTCAGTTAGCATTATCTGTTGAGCAGTATGAGTGACATTTTTATGAGCTCAAACAGTATGCAGGGATTGGTGATGATGAGAGCATGTTGGTTCACCATTTTGTCAGGGGCTTAAATGCCTGTCTCGACGGTGGTGTGAGGGTTTTCAAACCCAAAACCATGGAAGTGGCAGTAGAGAAAGCGCGCCTGGTTGAGGAGAATCTGAGTATGGCACTTGGAGGACACATGAGTGTTCCAGTTGGCAGTAGTGCAGTGGTTGGATCTAGTGCTAGAGGAGGGCAGTCTCAGGGAGGTTTACCTCCTAGGTCTCAGTAGGGGCCATCTCAGGGTGGTCAGCAGCAGCAGCAGGCATTACAGGGGAAACATAACGGTTTCCAGCAGAGACAGGGAGATAGGAATTAGAGGCGTACAAAACGCTCCAACTTTGAGCAGCCAACATAGAGTTCACAGTCTACTTTAAGGGATAGTGCGCAGCAGTCTAGCGCACCATCTGGAGGTAGAGGTTTTGGCAGAGGCATTGAGTGTTTTGCATGTGGTCAGCAGGGTCACATGGCTAGAGGTTGTCCCAACAGGGGCACAGTTGGGTTTTCTTAGGGACTAGTGACATCCGAGCTGACAGTTGGTGATGTAGGTAGAGGGCATCGATTTTTTGCAGTGGTTGATAACCGCCAGGTAGAACATCAGGGCATAGTCATTGAGACGTATGGTATGTTGATGGGTAACCCAGTTACCATTTTATTTGATTTAGGAGCGACAGACTCCTTCATTTCTTCTTCAGTCATGTCGCAATGTAGACTGGGTGCAGTAAGGCAAGGTGATAGGTGGCAGGTAGAGCTAGCTTCGGGTGCGAAAGTCGCATCACATTCCCTTGTGCCAGAATGTAGGTTAGAGATTGGACCTCTTCAGACTAGGTTGGACCTTCATGTTATTCCTTTGGGTTCTTATGACATTGTCATTGGGATGGATTGGTTGGAGGCACATAGTGTGGTCTTGGATTGTCGACGCAAGTCGATTCGATGCATTGATGCATCTGGTAGAGAGTTAGAGATAGTGGGAGTCCTGAGGCCGATTTCTTTGAGGGTCATCTCAACTATGCAGTTGAGAAGGTGTGTACGTCAGGGTTGCCAGTTGTTTGTTGTTACAGTGGATGACTTGGATCTAGGTAGTGGAGAA
The DNA here is from genome assembly GCA_007115665.2 of Sequoiadendron giganteum. NCBI lineage: Eukaryota > Viridiplantae > Streptophyta > Pinopsida > Cupressales > Cupressaceae > Sequoiadendron > Sequoiadendron giganteum. Next base: position 293,853,260 of record CM021109.1, on the reverse strand, counting down.
GAGAAAGTCTCTCTTGATAGTCACCCCGTCCTTTAGGAGTATTCCGATGTCTTTCCCGACAAGATTCCAGGGATGCCACCTCAAAGGGATATTGACTTCAAGATTGATCTTATACCTAGCTCACAACCCATCTCTCGAGCTCCCTATCATATGACTACCCAGGAGCTGAAAGAGCTTCGTTTGTAGCTTGAGGAGTTGTTAGAGAAGGGCTTCATTCGCCCTAGTCTTTCACCTTGGGGGGCACTAGTCATCTTCATGAAGAAGAAGGATGGTTCACTTCGGTTATGTATTGATTACCGACAGTTGAATAAAGTGACCATCAGGAACTGATATCCGCTTCCTAAGATCGATGATCTCTTTGATCAGGTCAAGGGTGCCACCATCTTTTTGAAGATTGATCTTAAGTCAAGATATCACCAGCTTCGGATCTTTGACTCTGATATTCATAAGACAACGTTTCGAACGTAGTATGGCCACTACGAGTTCACAGTAGTACCATTCGGGTTGACGAATGCACCTTCTGTGTTCATGAGTCTGATGAACGGTGTATTTCATACATACCTAGATAGGTTTGTCCTTGTGTTCCTTGATGAAATTTTGATTTATTCCAAGACTATGGTAGAGCATGAGGAATATTTGCGGCAGGTATTGCAGTGCTTGCGAGATAATCAGTTGTTTGCTAACCTGTCGAAGTGTGATTTCTTCAAATATGAGGTACAGTACCTTGGGCATGTCATCTCAGGGAAGGGTATTTCAGTGGATCTGGCAAAGATCCAAGCGATCTCAGATTGGCCTACGCCCACGAATGTGGCAGAGATACGTAGCTTTATGGGGCTAACAGGTTATTACAGAGGCTTTGTGCAAGGTTTTTCGAGGATAGCCCTATCACTACCCTTCAAAGGAAAGGGAAGAGGTTTGAGTGGTCAGAGAAGTGCGAGGCAGCGTTTCAGAACCTTAAGGAGATGTTGACTAGTGCATTGATACTTGCGATACCAGATCCGACTGGGGACTTTGTAGTTTGTACAGATGCGTCCTTGGAGGGTCTTGGTGCAGTGTTGATGCAGGATGGTCGAGTCATTGCATATGAGTCACGGAAACTCAAGGACCATGAGTTGAACTATCCCACCCATGATCTTGAGTTAGCGACAGTTGTGCATGCATTGACGAGATGGAGGCATTTCCTTCTTGGCCATAGGTTTGAGCTGCATAGTGATCATAGGAGTCTTTAGTATATCTTCACGCAGCCCAACGTTAATGCTAGGCAGAGGCGTTGGATGGAGTTCCTTTATGAGTACGACTTTGAGGTGAAGTACATCCAAGGGAAGGAGAATGTTGTTGTGTATGCACTCAGTAGACGGAGACATGAGATATCCGAGTTGACTCTAGTTGTGGATCTACGGAGTTAGATTCTTTTTGCCCTTCCAGCAGATAGTTGGTACCAGGAAGTCAGGACAGTGATAGAGGCAGGTAGCCCCCTTGAGGGCAGGCATTCAGGATATACTCTGGATTCAAATGAGCTATTGAGACACACGGGACGCATATACGTTCCTCCTTCAGATGGTCTTCACACCTTGGTCATGACTGAGGCACATCGTGCACCTTATTCAACCCATCTTGGGGTGAAGAAGATGCATGCATATTTGTGTCAGTTGTACTTTTGGCCAGGGATGAAGCGAGATATCACGAATTTTGTGTCATGATGTCTAGAGTGTCAGTGAGTTAAGGCTGAGCACCAACATCCAGCAGGGCTCCTGCAACCGCATTTAGTACTAGAGTGGAAGTGGGATATAATCTCATTGGATTTCATTGTTGGTTTACCCAACTCTTCGAGATGACATGATACGATAATGGTGACAGTAGATAGGTTGATGAAGGTGGCACACTTCTCACCTATGCACTCATCCTACACCGCATCATCCGTAGCTAGAGTGTTCATGGAGGATATTGTGAGGTTACATGGCATTCTGCGCCGAGTTATCTCCGACAGGGATCCAATGTTTACCTCAACTCTTTGGACACAATTGAACTTCAGTTCAGCTTATCACCCTGAGACAGATGGACAGACCGAGAGGGTTATCAGATCCTTGAGGATATGTTACGTATGTATGTGATGGACCAGCAGACGCGATGGGAGGATTATCTCTATTTGGTAGAGTTTGCCTATAATAATGGTTTCCAGAGTTCCATTGGTATGCATCCATTCCAGGCATTGTATGGGAGATTGTGTCATACCCCTTTGAGTTGAGATTGACTGGAGGACAGGATAGTGTTGGGTCCTGAGATGTTGCAGGATATGGAGCAGCAGGTGGATAGGATTAGAGAGCACTTGGTGGTAGCGCAGGATAGGCAAAAGAAGTATGTGGATGCGCATAGAGTGGATCGTCAGTTTGTTGTAGGTGATAGAGTCTTCTTGCGGGTGCGTTTGCGAAAGAGTCCCATCCGTTATGGGAAGGGCTCTAAGTTGGCGCCTCGCTTTGTTGGACCTTTCGAGATACTTGAGAAGATTGGTCCTGTTGCTTACCATCTTGCTTTACCACCCAGTCTCTCGCACATTCATGATGTGTTTCATGTTTCAGTTCTTCGACCGTACCATCCAGACATTTCTCATGTCCTTGATTAGAATGCATTGCAGGTAGAGGACAGGTAGCTAGCTTTGGAGCCCATGGCCGTCGTGGAGCGCAGAACGCTCGCCCTTCGAGGGCGAGATATTGATTAGGTTAGGATTCAGTGGGATCCTAGGGATGACATGTCATCCACATGGGAAGATGTAGTTAGAATGAGGGAACTTTATCCCTATTTGTTCGTAGGCTTCCAAGAGTAAGCCCAACCCTAGGGGGGGAGGATGTAATACCCCTCCGTTTTGATCTATTGTGCGAACTATGTTGTCTCCTCTTTATGCTTTAGTTTTGCGTTGTACTTGGACTATGTACTTGATTTCAGTGGATCACTATTTTATCGTGATATATTTTGATGTGATGATACTATATTTTGATGTGATTATGATGGCATGTTTGGAATTAACATATGTGGATATTCAATTTATGATGTTTCGTGCTTTCGATTATGCTGCTATGTTAGATGCGTCAGTTAGAACTATTGTATTAGTGAAGAGGACGGTATCGCATCACTCGCTTGCGAGTGCCCTGCGATCTCGTGATTTCCTCTTCACGATGTGCCTTATTTATGACATATTATTGCATGTGGATATATTCTGTGTTTGTAGGTGATAGGTACAGGACAAACTCCACCTGGTTTCACAGGTTCGAGCATGTCCATTGCCCAACGACATTCGATTGGGAGATAGTAGCTAGGATTTTCGTGCCAAGTCGTCACCCTAGTCGTAGTGTGTTGTCAGTCCTAGTATGGTCCAGTTGTGCTATTTGGTTCTAATTGCCTAATTTCAGTCTATTTGGGGAGTTAGAATATTGTTGGAATTGTGATTTAATTTTGAGTAATTTAATTTAATTAATTTAATATTTAATCTTATGGTAGATTTATTTATTAATTGATTAAGTTATTCATGTTGAAATGATTTAAATTATTCATTTTGGAAAAACATGCATATTTATGTTGGAATTGGAAATTAGAAAAATAAATTAAAAGTCAAATTTGAAATTCAAAAATTCAAAAATTCAACAAAAAAGATATTTCCTATTTTCTGTTTTCTGGAATTTATGAGGGTTGTTGTGGGATTCTGGAAGAAATTTTGCATTATCTTAAAAAATTCTTCACAAAATCAAAAATGGAGTTTTTGGGAGAAAATTGAAAAGACAAGAGGAAGATAGCTTTATTTTGTGGGTTTGGAGGAAAAGCTTGTGGAATCTGAAGTGCTCAAGAGGGTTTCAAAGCAGCAGCAGGACCTTCAACATACTCCAAGAGAATCAGGTTCACACCTTAGTTTATTGAAATTTTGTTGGTTCAATGGTGTTGAGTAATGGAAGAATAATTGCTATTGTTATATCAATTTCATTTTGTTTTTTCTTGTGTTCTTCAATTTATTTGAAGTCTCAACTTGATAGATTGAGCATTGAGTTATATATTCATATATAGATAAATGATTAGGCTTGTGTATTTATTCTATATATTTGTTTATATTTTCATTTTGTAAGGTTATGCTTGGCAAAATTTTATAAAAATAAAATTTTACCAGAAAATTTTGTCCATGCTTGCTTTTTAAGGCTCTACTTTCTTTTTTTTTAAATTAAAAATTGAAAAAAAAAGAAAAATGACAGTCTTATTGTTTTGGATGTAAAATACAAAAAAAAAATAATAAATCAAAAAAAGCAGGTGAGTGGGGGCTCACCCCACCGTCGCTCCCATGGGGGCGGAGTGGGGGAGCCGCACCCACTCCCCACTATCTGCGGCCCACGTGGACTGCGCAAGTAGCAGCCGCCATAGTGGTGGCGACGCTGCCAACGCCGCTCGCGTGGTAACTTCGACAGCTACTCCGTCCGGTGGCGCCGCCTCCTGCGGCCGCCACAAACTCCGCCGGTATTCGCCAAAAGCGTCGACTGTGTAAGCACAATCGACGGGAAAACATAGACCCATGGCCCCAACCCTAACTGCGCACGCAGATCAAGGCAAGGCGTGGGCCCTTTTTACAAAAAATAATATAATAATAATATTTTAAGTTATTTTAATATTATAATTTTGATAATATTTAATATTATCAATATTATAATATTTAATATTAAAATTTATTATTATATTAAATATTAAGAATTATTATAATATACAAAAAAAAGCATTTAATATTGTAATGGTATGATTTATAATATTGAAATGCTTATGAAGGAATAATTTTATTATTCTTTTATGATATTGGGAAATTTTAATCAATAGTGGTAATATTGATGTTAATATTAATATTTTGAAAAGGATTATGTTTTTTTATTGCATTATTTAAATGGGAAATATTGTTTTTTTAATGAGTTTAATTGATTATGGAATAAATATTTATTTAAAATGGGATCTTGTTTTTTAACTAAATTATGGGGACACGGGTAATGTTTTATGCATTTAAATGCTGCTTGGTGACGAAATGATTTTTAAATGGCGTAATTAATTCCATTTATTTAACACACTGTTTATTGAATGCTAGTGAGGATATGGGTTTAGTGAACCCAAAGTAGATCTGATTATTGTCCTGGTATTGATCTACGTGCATTATCATTTGGGAAGTGTGGGTTTTAATATTTAACAAGTCTTCCAGTTGGGAGTTCAATCTGTGGGTTGTCGTACTATGTAGTCAACCATAGATGGCCTTGGGTAGTGCGTTAAACCAGTTTGTTTCCTGGTTATCACGGACGAGAGTGTATTGATTGTATGTCATGGTTAGAGATGTGGTATCCTTATGTCACACTTGTGTACCCTTGGGTTGTGGAGTTGTCCCACGTGTCATCTTAGAGGAGTGGCTTATAACAAGGGCCGACACACAAAGTGGTGCCAGGATAACTTGTTGTAAGTTAGTTAATCCAGTGATAACTAAATTAAATGATTAGAGTTTCATGTAGTATCAAACATATAATAAGATAATTATGCCTCGCTCATGATCACAAGGGCTTGTAAAGACTTGGGTTGAGATGGGAAGGCCTGGAATGGCAAGATCGTTATCTTGTCACCATGAAAGATAACTGATTCCACATTGGTTTACATGAGGGGCCGAAAGTCGTTAAAGGTTACCAAGATAACCTGAGACGGGGGCCGAGACCTAGGAAGACTCACCAGGATAACCTATGTAACATTGTGATGACACTTCTCCTAGGTTGACAGTATGTTCGCATCAGTGATGCAATTGATTATGTAATTTCTAGAAGCATTGTAACCCTATGATTAAGTGTTGTTACAGTATTTATTTCAGTATGGTTATATTGGTCTATGTCTAGAGGTAGCCGTCCTTGGTTAGAAATTCTGGTTACTATCTCCTTGCACGGGGGGTGGACCTTTGGGTTCCACTTGGTTGGGTGGAACGTGCACCTTACTCCGTTGGGTTTTCTCCTTGTACGTATGGACAAGACTTGCAGTTGGAGAGTTTGTGGTTGTTTCAGTTGCAGTTATTTCTTGTTATCTTTTCAATTATTCTTGAAATTATTACCCCTCTTGTTATCGAGATGGAATTTGTAATTGTAACCCTATCTTATTGGACTTGCCTCATTTGGGGAATGAGTGATTGTAACCTTATGGTTTAATGAATGGATTAATGCAATTGAAAGTTATCTTATGCTTGTTGTTATTTCACCTTGCTTGGAATGTATGCATTAAATTATTAATTAAATAATTGTCATAGTTTATATTCATGTTTTTTGTTGAGGTTCTATATAACCTCTGTCTCGTAACCTTAGAGGTTGTTGGCATTAGTTAATTAACTTACTTATTATTTATCCCTTTTTTTAAAAAAAATTATTCTGTTTAAGTAGTTAAATGCAAACTTCCTCCAGGGTTTGGTGGCGAGGCGTTACATCATAAGTACATTGTAATAATTCTCAATTAAAGTTGTTCGGCACACAAACTAACTTCACTCTTGAACTTGTGTTATCACAAAACCAAAACATGTAACTTCTTGAGATAAAGACAAAAAAGCCAGAAAAAGGAAAAAAAACACTAGTGCATGGATAGAGTTGTTCTTGTGGTTGTTCAATATTAAGAGAAAGAGTCAATTATGATTGTTCATGCCTTAGTGTGGTAGAGGCAAAATCCAACTCCCATAATCCACTCTCTCTACAGTGTAGACCTTTGATCTCTTTGTTTTGTGTTCTTGCTAGCATGTTGTATTGTTGTGGTAACATCTCTTGTTACCTTCAAAACAAAAATTGTGTAAAAGTACAAATTTGTGTCATGCTTTCGACCAATTTATCCACATAAGTGAATTTAAATTAATTAAAAATCATGTTTGATCAAACATACGATCTAGCTAGATTAATTGTAGTAAGCTAGATATGGCCACAACTTTTTCAAATAATTTTTTTCACTAAATACATATGTAGCACCACTTTTAGGCCAATTTACCAAAAAAATAAAAAATATTTTGAAAAGCTTGATGTTTCAACAACTCCTACTCATGTAAATAACATTTTCTTAAAAATATGAAAATGTTTTTTGTAGATCTATTAGCGTATTTTTCAAATATATGTAGTTTTTAATATTTTTTAATATTTTTAATATTTTAATTTTCAATTTTACTAAAAGTGGGTTATCAACACCAATATAAGGTTGATTATCCTATCAAGAAAAAATACTAAAATTTATTTAAAAATTAAAAAAATATGGTGCACTAGATAAAAGATTCTATGTCAAGATGGTATATTTTTTTCTATGTTGGATAAATTGTTAAGACAAAAGGTGACAAACCATGAAAATAGTTGAGTTTTCAATACATGCACATTTTAATATTTATTTATAAAAATAGAGAAAAAATAAATTCATGCACTAAGTTTTAACTTATAAATACACAAAAAAATGAAGAAGAAAAAAATTACTCTATAAAGAGGGACGTCCCATTTAACTTCATTTTTCAACATTTTATTGACAATTAAATTATAGTGTCAATTTTTTAAAAAACAATATCCAACTAATTTTTCATTTAAAAAAAAAATACAATCATAAATACATTAAATAATAAATATTTTATTAGTTTATATCATTTCAAAATTCAAAACATACATATCACTTTTTAGTGATTCAAATTAAAATTTTGGATAAGTGTTAGTCAATTCCTTTATAAAAGTGTGACATAGCTTTGTTCTTTTACTCTCTTGTAATTCTTCACTTTGTAATTGTAAATGAATTTGGACCAACATTAGCTTAAATTTTGGAAGTTTAATGAATATGATGTAAACATTAACCAAATTTTGAGCTATGAAAAATGAAGGAGTGATTACAAGGTGGAAGTCAATTCCTAATGCCTATGCCTTCCCAAATGCTAGGTGAAACCCTATGATTGTGATTTACCACCTTCTCCCATTGGTTTTATAGCTATTGTTTTATAGTAGTTTGATCGTAATTGTATTTTTTGGTATTTTATTAAGGCTTGGATTTTTTGGGGTGTGATCCCATCCCACCTACTTTTTTGTGAATTAATGTATAATATATGTTTTTTAAAATAATATATGGGTAAATTTATTCATTAAAAAATTAATAAATATGGCAAACATTAGCCAATTTTTTGGCTATGACAAATCATGAAAAATGAGAAAGAGAGGGAGAGAATATGATTAGAAAATTCTTCTAGAAAGTGGTAGTGTAATACTTTGCCAAGTATAACATTTAACAACATTCTGGTGTCAAAATTGGGGCAGAACCATTTCATGTGGTTGAGATCTATCTAGAATAATAATTAGTTTCTATATAACACATGTAGCTCTTTATAATCTCAATAAGTCTTAGCAACATAATATGCCATGTCTCCAATCAGCCACATCCATCAAATGCAAGAATTGAAGAGAGGGAAAAATAATATATGTAAAGTAAATGTAATCATAAGTAAACATGTACATAAAAATTGATGTGAAGTAATAAGTGTCTTAAATACATTGTGTGACAAACAAGTAATAAATCTCAAACATGATAGTAATGAAAATCATATGAACTAGAGATAATCATCAACAAACATAATGTTTCCCTTTATATAGGTAAATAAGAAAAGTAACCAATAGCCCTAGAGGATATATAAATTTGTGTAAGTATATATAATACGAGGAACGAATATGTCCTCATCTATCTTTAGGCACATGATAAGCCATGGAATTGCACTTGTATGGTATAGGTAATATATGATTTCCCAAATTATAGTCCATATCTCTAGGCATGACAAAGCATGTGAGAAATCACTTGTGGGGAGGGAATAATGTATCTAATGTGTCTCTAGAAACATGATAATGAATGCAAGAAAGTAATAGTGTTGCACAGATAGCTGTCATTGCACCAAAAGATTGACCTACATTCATATCTGATACAACCACCAAAGTTAATGAATCCACGGGAGGTGGTTAAGCCATGTCACAAACCTAAGTGTTGTGTTGCACAACACAAGGAGACCAAGGGCATACACCTTGCAACAATCCCCCCAACACAAGCAAGGAGTTTGAACCCGTGACCTAGGATCTGATACCAATTGTTGCACAAACAATTGTCATTCCACCAAAATATTGACCTGTTAATGCCTAATACAATTGTTAGAGTTAATGAATCCACGGGAGGCAGTTAAGCCATGTCACAAACCCAAGCATTGTGTTGCACAACACAAGGAGACCAAGGGTGTACACCTTGCAATAAATATTTTTGGGAAAATGTGATACCCTCGATATTAGAAAAGAGATCTAGGCACATGATGAAGCATGCAAACTCAACCACATAGGATATAGTTGTGACAACACTCATAAAAGTGGTTGTCCTCACATATGCAAGATAGTGAGGTAAGGATCAATGAATGTTATGGATATAAGTAAGATCATAAATGATGTATAGTTTCCTTGTGTAAGCAAATGAAAATGTAAAGATGACCCAAATAGGTTAAATAAACATCATTTAATAGTTTTAAATAGGTAATTAATATCTTTGAAGAGGTGTGTAGGAAAACTAAATAAGTTATGAACATGAAAATGCATAGAGACTAATTTGTGCCTATAGCACACTAGGTTGTCCTAGAGTAGCAAACTTACTTAGGCTTTCCATAGATGTGTGGAGGTGTATTTTATTTGCCTTTTTTATTGATTTTTTTTATAGAAAATAAAACTCTAAGTAAAGTTGATCAAGAAAATTTTATGCTAGTACATAAAATAGAAAACAAATACCAAATGCAACTAAATTTTCTATTTTTGTCTTTTCAATATGTAGATTTCAAATGAATGCAACTAAGATGCAAGCCAAAATGTGTTTTTTTACAAATGCAAGTTTTCCTATAGGTTTTTATACAAGCACTTGCATTGAAAGAAGGTGCAATGGTTACACCGATTGTAGTTATATAGAATTCCTACAAAATTTCAATGGGAGGCTTATAGTTGAATTTATACGCATTTTATTAAAAAATTGATACAACATTATAAATGTGTACTAGTGATAATTTTTGAATCCAAAACGTGAAGCATATTTGCAAATGAAAATGATTTCTAAGTCCAAGCACATTTATATACATTTTCCCTTGTCATTGCAAATGAAAACTATAAGTTTATTTTCCGAGCTCTAGCACATGGACCTTGGAGGCAATAATCTCTCTAAATTCAATCTATCGTTGTTAAGCAACCCGAAAAACTTGGTCTTTCTTAATTTGGGTAACCAAAAAAGTGTAGACTACAACTAAAAGAGCTAGATAACTGATGTTATTCTCTATTGTAAAGTATCGTGCAACCTCATGATTATTCATACTTTTCAAAGGTATGATTTCATGTTATATCTTCTCTTAATGTAAGTTCTTTGATTTACCAAACTCCTACTTTACCTCTTAACTCCCAAAATTTATTACAAGTATTCAATGTGACTATGGTCCACTAGTTATACAACGAGGGACTTAAAATGTATTCTCTAATTGTAATAAAAGGAAATTATTCAATGCGACTATGGCCCACTAGTTATACAACCAGGACCTCAAAATATATTCTCTAATTGTAATCAAAGGAATTTCGCTCTTTATTCAAGTAAACAATCTCAAAGTGAAACACAACCAAGTGGTTTATTGGACACTATTGTGGTTGAAGCCACAACATTTTTTAGAAATCAAAATGTGAGGAAGAAGACCCCTCACTATTTTTCCTAGGAGTGTTGAAGAGCTTTAGGTAAGAATTGCCCTTTCTATCAAAGATAAATGTAATACTATCAACAAAGAGGTTGATTGAATAGACCTATGGGCATAGGCACATATGTAATTTGTTTAAATTTTTAAAAAAGAAACCTTCCATGTAGCCTCATTGAAAGATTGGCATAGCATGTCTATTCCATAAAGTAACGCAAAATACATTTCTCCTAAAACCAAATGATGTAAACCCATATCCATCTTTTCCATATACATATCAAGATTAACATTTGTGTATGAATAAAGCATTACGCTCTTAACTATTATTGCTATGAGAATAGGTATCCTTTCATTGGTCCATCTCTTGGAAATCCTACAAAGTATTGTATAGTTAATGACAATAATTTATATAACATAAAAAATTCAAAGAAAATTGATGACATGAGGATACCCACCATTCTACAAATGGGCATCTAAAAATCTCCATAATATTACTTTTGTACAAAAATTAAAATTGAAAGCAAGGATAAGAAACCATTGAGCAGACTACAATTGCTTCTAAGCTATTATATAATTGTTGCATAAATATTTATATGACAAGGCTTTAAAGACATGAATCAAATGCCTCTATCAAATATAACTAGGTAGATAGATAGATAATTGCATTTCTAGCCCCTAAAAAAAGCTATAAGGCAGTGAGAGTTGTTATGAGATAACAAAACAAAGTTGAACATGCAGTTACGAGCAGAAGAGGAAAAATGAAGAATGTAATAGCACGACCACCATTGCAAACTTTGTTGGCTCTCTGACATAGTTTAAACAAGTAGAATTATAGATAAATCAAATGCTAGAGCAAGTTCATACATGTAATTCAAATGTCAATTTGATTGTTATAATAGCATATAGCCCCTAAGGTGCTTTTTCTTTTGTTTAAAGCTGAGAAATTAGATAAAGTTACAATTATAACTGTAAAGGATAGAAGGTAAAATGAAATTCAGAAAAAAATAAATGATTTACAACCTCCTTAAAGAATCTCTGATACGCCTAACCAAAAAGCAGATAGTGGGTGTGTCTAGAAAATTCTTAAAGAAGTTAAGAATATCCATTCAGCTCTGGATCGTGCACATGGCATTTTAGAAGATAGTTGAATGTGCCTTGTTAGTGCTTCCAAATTTTTGCATGCATGCCTAACTTGGATAAAGGTTGGAAATGGTTATGAAACCTGGCCAAATTCGTGCAGTAATCACAATTGCTTTTGGAGCTTAGCTTCGCATCCGTGAACTGAAATTTTATTTTCATGCGTATAGCTTGGGCTTCCATGTTTTATTTTTTTCTTACAAGTCTATTGCAACAGGTGCAACTAGAGCCTGGGATGAAATACTGTTTAATTAGAACATGGAAGCGAGAATGTTAGCAAAGTTTCTGAAGTTTGTCTCTACGTGCCTGTCAATTATATTTGCTTGAGAATTTTAAAATCTTTCTAAATAATCTTATTTGTGCAAACTTGAAAATTATTGCAATATGTGAGAGCATACTTCCTTGAGGCATTTTGTTGAACAAACAAGCAATGTACTCCCTTCTTCCCTGGTATAGCATGTAAGGAACCTTTGTTTACTACAACACATAGCTTAATGGCAGTCAATAATCATGTATCTAAAATGATTTTGGATATTGGTTTGAAAGCCTTAAATAAATTGGTTCAGGGAACAAATGTCCTATAGGTAACTAGCTCCAAAATTTCATTGTGGGGATTAACAAGCATGGCAATGAATACTGCAACTCAAGCCATAACTATGAAGAGCAACTTTGTAAAATTTCCACATTCCCACTCTCGTGTGTTGCCAATCGCTTCTCCCTCTTCTTCATTGACATTCACAAGATGCTTGGCTTGCTCAAGCAGGACCAATGCTTGTTCTTTATCTGTATCACAATATAATGATTTTGTATTATTAAAACCAAACACAAACACAGGCAGAAGGAGAAGAGATGATATATATTGCATGGATTCCTCTCCAAGTGCAGTTGTTGTCGTTAACAAAGGTGAAGGCGTTCAAATTACAGAAATAAAAGAGCCCAACAATAGAATAAGCTCAAATAATACGTGGTTTCAATTTTGGGCACCATTTCAATTTCATCCAAATTGCAGCTTTTGTCACTTTAATTTAAAATTCAAGTTATTTTTGTGTTCTATATTTGGTGCTAGTTAATTTAACAGGTCTAGAAATGGTTATTTTTTTGTCAAACTTCAATATATCAATTGATTCAATGTTTTATAATATGGAAAACATTCCAAAGCCTAACATCATAAATCCAAAGCTTAAAATATTTGACCAAAATTAAAATAACAGTAAATTTATGACAACCACCCCCCAAAAAATACATTTTTGTACAATGCTAAAATAAACCATCATATTTTGAAATAAAGTATAACACAAATTATTGCATTTGCAAAGAAATTGGAAACATACTAAACTCATAGGTTTGAGCAAAGGCTACAAAATTTAGATGAATTAAAACATATCACAATGCCAAACATAAATAAAAACCCATAAAGATACTCAAGCAGGTTTCAAATTTTAATGGGTAGGGTAGAACACAAGCTAGGATCAATGATTTTTTATTTTTTAATAGATAGCTATACAAATTTTGTCTTTGTCACACTTATTCTAAGCCGAAAGGATTATGTATGAGTACTTTCAAAGTCATCCATTCTCTCCTAGTAGAGTGCATGCTATGGAATGTAAAATAACAGTATAAACAAATAAAAAAGAGAGAAGCATAACAACATAGAGGCAGATACAAAACTAATCATAGTATTTATCTTAACATTATATTGTTGTTGCAACATTATATCGATCGATTAATCACAATTATAAAGGCAGATACAAAACTCTATAGAGTTCAACCAATATCAAGTATATGTGTTTATCTGATGTTCTTTACAACTCTAGGCAACTTTATTTATAGTTGCACAATGCCAGTTAAGCATGTTGTGGGTGCACAGGGTGGTGAAGGTAAAAATATAAGATAAGGATAAAAACATCTTGTGTGGAATGTGATAGTTGTAGTAGACAAATAGTGGAGATAAGAATGAAATAGAATCAGATCATAGTGCATTCAATAAGTGTGGGAGAGTCAAAATATGTTTTCAAGCATGAGACCAAGACCGTTTCAACTATTTGAAGTTTATTTTCAGGCATGAGACAATTCCGGTGGGCTATGCCCACAATATATAGCCTATCGATTAATCAAATAATATTTTTTCAAGAATACAATTTTGTAATTTTAGAAACTTTTCAAAATAATAAGAATCCTTGATTTTATCCATTTTGATACTTTTTCATTTTATGCAGTATTTGTTTTTTAACTTTAAAAAATAAATTATTTCTATGATTCCTTTCCTTAAAATACAATCTCTAGAAATTTTTAACTTTTTAAGCTAATTATTTAATCAAATTTCAAACCTTGAATCAAAATGTAACTTTCATTAAAATAAATATAAATGCCCAATTTTAATTTCTTCTATGACTCAAGACCAAGAAGAATCATTCTTTCTCAAAAAATCATTATAATATTTCATTGTGATCCTAGCTCCCTCTTTCGAAGCATCCTCTCCCAAAACAAGAAGAAGAGACAAAATCCCAATAAATTTAAAGAAAAACCACCAATTGATGGAAAATAAGCACATACAAAGTAGGAGCTCCATCTAAAGGAAGAGTGGTGACCACATAAGGTATAACTCAATTTACTTAATATATTCCTCAACATATGATATTTTCTTATTTATCTCTCTAGGAGATCATCTAAGTCAAATATTATTCCTAGCAAATACCTTCAAGGATCTCCCTCATCTAAGGCTCTTAAAGATCCAAATAATAACCACAACTATTCCTTGAATTCTCAATTTTATGTTCTCATATAGTAATTCCTTATTTGACATCAGATATTAAATGCAAAAATATGACCAACAAAAATTTCACTTAGAGAACTGTAATTCACTTTATTGACTTGTAACGTTGTCTCACATGTTAGTATTTTGATTTCAAATGGATAAAAGCACAAATTTGTGTCACACTTTTGACCAAAAGAATAGTTTCTTGTGAAATAATTTTACTTGAAACCATGTGGCACATATAGTTTCAAGTGAAACCCTTTCATATGAAACCATTAAATAAAAAAACTAAATGAAAGTTCATTTCATATACAAGGTTTTGAGTGAAACTTTTTAGATTGATAAGGTTTCAATCAAAACCCTTTTGCCTAAAACTATCTATGTGTTGGCTTAACCCTTCTTTTACGACAAATTAAAAAAATCAACTTCAACTCTAGATTTCTCTATTTAGAGATACTTTCATCAAATTTTGAAAATATTTTTTTGTAGAGCTCGGAGTCTACAATCCAAAAAATATTTTATTTTTGATGTTTTGATTAGTTTTATTATAATTTTACATTTATTTATTGTAAGTAGGTTTTTATAATAAAAAATGAGATTGATTAAAAATTAAAAAAATATTAAAACATATTTAATTTTTTTGAAAAATATATGGTGCACTAGAGGAGATAATCCTCTCCAAAAGGATATAATTTTTCAAATCATAAAAAAATAGATAAAAAGTGATATCCTATAAAAACTATGATGTTTTGATTAAATTCAACTTTAAAAAATAATTCAAAAAAATTACTCATCAAAAAATCAAATTTTCCATGCACTAGATTTTCAAGTAATCTATATGAAAAAAAAAAAATTTTGACATCCCATCAACCTTACTTTTTTCAAAAAAATCAGCAATTCAAATTTTTCTCTTACATTTATAAGAAATATATTCAACTATTTAAAAATAAAAAAATAAAAAATTATAAACATAAACTACATTAATAGTTCTACATTTCATTAATCTGCATAATTTTAAAATTCAAAAAATAAAATATCACTTTAAGTGGTCGAAGTTAAAAATTTGTATTTATGAAATTGGTCATTTCCTTTATAAAAGTGTGACAATTTTATACATTTACCCAAATGACAACATTACACAACACATCCATCATACATGGAAGTACACATAAAGATGTTGAATGGTTAAGAAGAAATTATCATATCAACCTTAGGAGATCCATATGAAAACCTTAAACTATAATACTAAAAGCATTCTAAATCATTTAATTCATTTTTAAACATAAATTACTATGTTCTCATAGCCTAGCCATCCACTTTGCTCAAAAGAATTTAAATATGAATCAAGAATAGGTAAAGTAAAATAAATCTAAAGCAAAATCACGTTAAAAGTATGATAATTCTGAATTGCACTAGATTCTACTTTATATATGAAGACATTGACAAACTATAATTCAAATATATATAATATTTATATGACGTGTATCTTTTATTATAAGCTTTGAATTTCAAATAAAGAAGTATAATTTTATTAGGAAAGTACATTATGATATTGTTTCGACTTAATTAAAGTCTTTTAAAATAATGCCCATACAAGTTATGGAAAATAAATAATTAAATACATTATCTTACATTCATACCAACATTTTATTTGTTCATTACACGAGTGAGATTACTCATAAGTTTTAGATATAAAAAATAAGAATTATAATGATTATCTTAATCCACACAAAAGGTTATTAATTTTTTGTAACAACAAATAAATTTAATTCTATAGTAAATTAATTTGTAAACCCCGAGAACTATATATTTATTAATTCCAACATTCTAGTAACACCAATTGTAATGTGTGGAGACCTAAATAGTTGTATGGTTTTTTTTTTACAAAATGCTAGGATGAATTTAAAACAAAATCTTACATTAATTGGTTGTGAATTGTTTGGTGACATGTGCATAGTGAAAAATAAATTGGAATGCAAAAGCAAATACAAGGTTGTAAATTGTTTGACAAATTGTCCAAAATAAAAATGATTTGAAAAGTGAAATAAACAAAGGCATACCAAATGTTGAACAAAATCTTTAACCATAATTTCATAATCATACAAAGATTTTGAAGGCATGTAAGTTGTTTAACAAAATGACAAGGAATTTTAATAAAAATGGGAAACATGCAAGGGCAAAAATCTACAAGGTTAACCCCTAGGGATAATGTTATTCCAAACATCATTATTGTTAGTCCTTTGAGATAAAAATAATGGCATGGGAATTGTTTGAAACAATTCCTCTGATATGACAATAATCATAGCGCCCAACAATATTTGTTTCAACAATGGTATAGGGTTTGATTTTAATGCTTGAGTGTTCTAGGGTTCCACCCTTGAAGATTTATGATGTAAATATTAATGTATTAGGTTTGGGTTAAGATTTTATTTATATGTGTAAATTTTGATATTTTATGTGGCTACAATTTTGGATCATTGTAATGTGAGTAAAGTTCATTATTAAGGCATAATCCATTCATTGTTGGAAATTTTGGCATTATCATTGGCATGATAATTTATTATCATTTATATTTTCAATGAAAATGAATTGTTGCATTTCAATGGGTTTGATGAAATGGACCTACCTCTTTGTTGACAACCTTGTTTTCTAGTTGAATTGGTTTGTTGGAAGCCAGGTGAAATCCTTTTGTGTGAGTTGGTTTCATGCAAAATAGAAGACTTCACTTTTCTCTACTTTTTTAAATTATAGGTTTTGGGTGAAACTTTCTTGCTTGAATGTGTATAGTCCATATATGCACCATGTTGTTTTGGTTGAAAACCTTTTTAGCTAGAACTATTTCAAGTGTGACATAGGTTTGAACTTTTACCTAGTAACTCCCTTAATGTCATTCAAACTATTTTTCAGTAATAGGCCCTTGACAAACTGGATAACATGATCTTTCTCAATAATATCAATGAGATTGGGGGGTTCCCTCAACTAGACTCTTCCTTTGCTCTTAGTCTTTGATTTTTCTTTCACGAAGATGGGCTTCTTGGACTTGATTGTATCCCTCAAAACATTTTTTCCTCTAACTAATACACCTTCCATAACCTCCCATTTTAAAGAATTTGAGACCTTTTGTTCCTCTTGGACTTGGGTAGGTTGAGGAAGAATTTTAACTTTGATCATTCTAGGGTGCTACCCTTTCTTATTTCTATTTGACCCCAAAAATAGATTGTTACCGTTCATAATTTATCTTCCTTTGTCAATAGAGGACTTAAGGTATGGATTTTCCATGAAGAGATAAATGTTTGGCATGTATCCTTGAAAGAGTAGGTAGATGAGGGCTTGATGGATGAGCACCTCCATCTTACCAAGCTAGACACCTAATATGAAGCTTTGTACATACATCAAGAGGAAAAAGGGAATACTCATGAGCTGAACTTGTGCCTAAAATGGTTCAAAAGAGAGGAATGATAAGAGTACAATTTGGTATATTTTCCTTCCAGAGTGACATACTTCATGAGTGCAATTTGAATTTTGCATAGGGCCAAAGCAAGGGGGCTCTTATGATCTATTATCCCCATCATCACATTTCTTAATAATTTTATCTTTCTTGTAAAATAGATTAATATAGAAGTCTTTACACCTTCTATTAGGTTAAATATTTTCAAACCATCAATAGAAATACTTGTAGTCCTAGAAATATAACCTTCAAACATTTCCATAGGCACTCCTCTTATTGCCACCATTCTCCCTTTCTAGGTTTTAGCAAAATTGATTGGGAGCGTTGGGTCAAGACCTTAAACTCTTTCTATGAAGTTTTTTGACCCTCCTTTCTATAATACACACCATGACAACTCAACACTTTTGACTCCTTCATTGGATGAGGGTTCTAACCTACCCCTACCCCTCCCATACTAGCTATAAAATTTCTCTTCACTTGAAACAAGTTATCTCCAACACAATTAGAACATATGTAAATGAACTGCAAGGATAGGAAATGTTTAGATGTCATAATGATGCAAGTTATTATTGCTCCCATTGTGTGAATTATTAATTATTGACAAGATAATCAAACTTATCATCACAATAGTCAATGATTGTGAACAATATTCAAAGGTTTCAAGATTGCCTTAATAAGAGGAAATAGGGGATTGTTGAATCAATACAAGGTTGGCCAAGCAAAAGCATTGGGATCCAAATTTTGGCAGTTGATATGGAAATCCTTAAAGTGGAAACTCTAAATAATCACCTAGAACATATGAAAGAGGAATGGAAGACCAAGGCCACAATTGATTTTAAGAATTTGGTGATGCCCGAGATTTAATTCTATAGCTCTTGGCTTCTAGTGAAAGTTTTGCTTCCTTTTAGCTACCGACTAGATGTCTTAATTTGTTCTTTATTTTGTTGCGGTTAATGTGTTTCCTATTTGACCATTTTGATGATTCTATGTTCTCCATTGATTTTATGTTGTTAAAAGATTACTGCCCTTTCAAAAATCCATTTTTAACCAATAATAAAATAAAAAGTTCAAAGCGACAAGAAATATGCATTTTGATAAAAGAAATGTTTATGAGGGTATAAGTACAAAACAACAACATAATCTCCAATTATACTAATGCCACCAAAATTACGGGGAATAAATTCAAAAACAACAGCAAAATATACAATTGTACTAATGACATTAAAACCAGTTTCGACTATATTCTATTGACTGTCAACCTCCAAAAAATATAATAATTATCTTGGAAAAACAAATATCCCAGGTTTGTATGCATTATTGAAACTGCAGACGGAAAAACAGGTCAAGTAAAATAGATATACATCATATCGAATCCCTCTCTATTATAAATAAATGTGTTAAAAAGTAGAGTCCAAGTTTTCAAAGCATATTAATTGGGCATTTTCTAATCTGGAATATTCACTTGAAAGAGCTGTATGGACATTGAAAGTGAAAATCTCTAGGTACGCAAGAGGCCATATCTATGTTCTTACACAAGAAGTTCATGATAAAGGAAATTTGCTTCTGGAATGATATGTATATGGCTATGCCAATATTTTTAAAAGGAAATTTCCAATCAATGGAAAAATATCTTTAGGATCACTTAAGCATGTCTTTTGGCTCTATCCTTCTGCCCGTAACATCTGGTCTACCATCTTTGCTTCTCTACCCATGGTGTTTAGGCACAAACTATCTTGGAAAGCTGTTTTGTTAATGAAACTTGTGGACAAATTATTATCAAGATTCAAGCACATATGTAAATCAAGATGTTTAGCAGTATTTTTCAATCTTGTATACCTTCGTGAAGTTGGTATTCAACTACTTTAGTTTAAATTCAATCTTCAGATGGAAAACCTGTCACCTTTTACGGGACATAAGATCTTGCCAAAGGTTACAACTTACACACATTCAAGAGCAGCTCAAACAAGCTGTAGAAATAAATCAAGAGGGACTGAACAAAAAGATAGTTCTCACAACTGCTCTTAGCAAGCTGTCTAATCTAGGAGCTACCTTAAATAACGAAGGCGGGCTTAACTAAACAAATTACATTGAAATAGTTAGCAAACATTGAATCAGATCGCTGATAGAGTGAATATAGATACCAGAACATAAATTATTGAGGAGTTTGAATGGTAGATGTTTAGCTTGGTTTTGTTGCTAACTCTACCGGATTGGCCTTTTGCTGGCCTTAGTTATCTTATGTACACTTTATGTATGATGTTAGTTTCATACCTATTGAATCACTCTTTGCTCTCATGTTGTTTTCTGACAATTGGAACTCTTGTACAATATTGCTATAATCTGATTATTCAAAACATAGTATTGGACAGCTTAAAAAATTAGAAATAGTTTATCCAATGGCAATTCATTTATATTCAAATTTACCATTGGTACACACATTTCACCATTGGTGTTCAAACTAAGGGTGGGACTGGATAGCCATACATCAAAGGTTATCATTGAACATACAAAACGGGATAAAACTAGTGGATTTCATATGTTTGAACAGTCATATATTAATGAAAGTATGAAATCCTATTGATAGATTATAGTGATGAGATGCATTGGCTGCACCATTTTTTACTAGTGGAGATAGATTAATTAGATATTACTATCGTCCTTAAAGTGGCGCCGACAGGTACTATTGCTAGTATAGCAAAGCAAGCACAGAAGATAATTGAATGCAACTTTGAATAAATGTGTCAAAATTATTAGTATGGGGTATGTTCTCCATATCATTGTTCAGGAGAAAGGGTATTATTTCGTGGGAAACTATAACACGGATTTGAGCAGGAATAAAACTGTGTGGACTCTTGCTACGAGAAGGAATGGAATTTATAATGGGCCACATTCATGTTATTCTTACTACAACAAGGAATTAACTGCAGAAATAATAGTAGTGGACAATTTGAGCTATGTGCAGGCAACACAGATAGTAAAATAGTATATGCAGAGTAAAATAATAGGAATTGAGCAGAGCATGAGACATACCAAAGTAAAAATAGGGCAAAACATGAAGGGTATCAACAGGGTAAAAATAGTGCGCAGCGAGTGCAATACCAAACATAAAGGCCAAAATGAAGTTCCAAGAATGTGATACCTACAGAAGTAATACGCCTCAAAAGATAGTTCACTGGATACATTACTTAGCTGTGTCCATATCTTGGTGCGGGAAACAATAATGCCTGTGTAAAGTATTACCTGTATAAAACAGAAGAATCGAGAGAGGTACTTTTATCGCCGTGAAATATGGCAAATAAATTTCATCCTAAATATTGCAAAACCCTTAAGATAATCAATTTTTTTTCTGATTTAAAACTGTTTTATTGCATTAAATCACGTTACAGGTCTCTCTATTGGAACCATCAGCAACAAAAGATAATTAAAATACTAGCACGTCAATAGAAAACTATATGTATTTTAATATGTTAGAAAGTATGTATTTGTGTATGGATGTGCTGCAAATTCTAGTTGAGTGCTGCTGGATTAAACAATTAATAATAAATGCTAAAGAATGGAATGAAATAAACTTAGATAAATCTAGATTTTTTCCTTAAAGCATTAAGTATTATCTGATTATGAAATACTAGCACGTCAATAGAAAACTACATGTATTTTAATATGTTAGAAAATATGTATTTGTGCATGGATGTGCTGCAAATTCTAGTTGAGTGCTGCTGGATTAAACAATTAATAATAAATGCTAAAGAATGGAATGAAATAAACTTAGATAAATCTAGATTTTTTCCTTAAAGCATTAAGTATTATCTGATTATGAAATACTTGCATAGAGATTTATAACATAAAGCAACACAAATGAATAAATAAAGTTGTCATCAAATTGACAAAAAACACTTGAAATGAAAGTAGAATGTTCCCATCGAATTGTCAAATCAATATTTATCTGGCTTTTATGTGATAAGTGAAATTTTAGAGGCTTTTACCTGATATTTTGGAGGCTTTTACCATTAAACAACAGTTGGTTTACCATGAAATGGTAGCTGAAACTTGTTCTCCGATGACTCAACAGTGGTTTGCAGGTGTGAGACTTGTTTTAGGCTCAAATCTCACACCATATGTAGCCTATCAGCTAATTAAGAAAGCATGTATAGTAAAATCATCATTTTTTAGTGACTCATCCACATCCCATAGAGTTTTGAATGTGATGAATTGAATTGAAGGAGCGGAGAAAAAAAAAAATCTGAAAGAGAATGTAACATTGTAAAATATATCGCAATATAAGAAAATAAGTTGAAGACCAGCATCAGGGCGTAAAAGGTCACCCCCGGTATAGGAAAATAATGAGATAATAATGGCCCCAAAGGATAAAAATAGAGCATGAAAATACCAATAGGGTGTAAAATATGTGGACATGACAAGGGTCATAACATGTAATCATAGGTTGTATGCATGATTAGGATCATAAAATATGGAATTAGAAGATGCAAACATGATAAGGATCACAAGCAAGCTATCATAGGATTTGAATTATGATAAGGAGCACAAACATGGATTTGAAGGATGTAAACATGATAAGGAGAATAAACATGAAATCATGATAAATATTAACATAATAATTATAGCATGGAAGTAATATTGTAGGCATGGAATATAAGGAACATGTTGTTGGTGCTTAAGGCCCACTTATTGCAATTTTATAGACATGCTCAAAGGATGTCTCTCAAGCACATGCCTAACATGTAATGAGGAAAGATTTATCAAAAAACTATATAAGCAAATTTTAGGCCAATTAACTAGAGTGAATACGACTTTACTACACTTTATGCTTTGTTAAACCTAGGAGGGTGTTTGTAATATTCTCATGTGATAACTAAAGATAAATATATCAAAAATATTTTACAAAAAAAACCAAATCCAATTAACATAAAGACAACCAAAAATTTATCACTAATTAATGTTTACATTGGCTATTATGACTATCCATTTTAAGATCTTCTCAATACATGCAAATTGTGACCTATAAGATTATTGTTTGTCAAGTACTTCAAATAATTCCTTGGATACAAGTTCATAATTGTTTCTTAAAATTACAATTATAGCTTAAGAGAAAATAAGTTATAGTACTTAGGGGACATTATTGAAATAAAAATTGATCAGTTGCATCTTAAGATCGGTGCCTTCATTCATGAACAATAAATTCAAATGATAGCTAATATTTGTAAATTTGTAATTTCTTTTATGCTATAGTCATATGTGAACAAAACATTTTCTTTGAGCTTAGATGTATAATAAAAACACAAGAAAGTAAAACAATATATTCATCACTAGAAGAGTATTAGTGATCCATCAAACATCCATAACATGTTCAATATATTATGTTGGAAAAATTTACATTCAACTTTCTTAAAAGATAAATGTTGGTGTGAATTAGGCATTTTACCTAACTAGTTCACCTAATAACTCCTATTCACATTTTAAGTTTACTTAGGTCCTATGAATATTTCTAGAAGTCTTAGGTGGTATTAAATCTTATCTAAGTATCTTATGACATTTAATATTAGTTGTCTCATATCACAAGATTAAGAAACTTATCATAATCTTATGATATCCTATGTCTTGTTGAAAACATGAAGAAGAAAAGCTACAACATGAACTTAAACAAGTGAATTCAGATTTGAAAAATCAGATTACCAAATCAGAAATAAACATGTGATTACAATATACATTATAATATAAAAATCAGAAAACAAAATTATGTGACACCAAATTTACATGGAGAACCCTTTTTAGGAAAAAACTCCACATGAGAAAAGAGGGAAAGTATAGTACTAATCTTTAAATGAGAGTACAAAATAATACACTTCACTATTGATCTTTGATCAATGTGAAAACACCTTGTTACCTACAAGATCTCAATATAAAACTACCATCCCATGGCTCTAATATATAGTAATTGTGAGAGGTAAAACCACGAAAGGTAAACCAAAACAAGAGGCACAAAACCACCTGCAAAAACCCATGTCCCTCTTCTTGGACAACTAAAAGACATAATAACATATTAATTGGAAATTCAAGACTCCCACATGGGTTCTAACCCATAGCTTATCCAACTCATTTCTTAAATTGGATGCTCTAATGACCTTTCTGCTCCTCGATGGAACACCAATGAACACATTTTCTTCTTTAATATTGGGCGCCCCATCCAAGACCTTTCATATTCCATTTTGGACACCTATGAAAGATTCCTTATCCATATTTGATGTGTAACCTCCACCGAAACTAAATCCTCTCTTTAAATATACTATAACATTGCCAAAATTTAATACTTTTCTCTCATGTGCCCTAGAACACATTCCAAAGAATGCAGAAACTAAAAATGACACAAGATTACAAGGTTAATGTCACCTTATCCTAACATTCTCTCACTTGACATTATAAATTATAATTACATCCAAGAGATCTACAAAACATAAAATCAAGTACAATGATCAAGGCCTAAGCCTTCTTGCACCAAGAGAACTTAACTGTGGTCACTAGCTTTGTAAGAGAATCTGCAACATTTTACAAAGTGTCAACCTTTTCTATCAATTCCTTACCATTCTCAACCATCTCCCACATAAAGTGATACTAAACATTGAAACGTGCTTAGTACGAGCATGATACATCTATAGGATTTATGGTCAAACAAATAGTACTATAATTGTCACATCTAATCCTCACTATCCTGCAATCAAAACCAATGACATTACAAAGCCTTTGTAACCATATCGCCTCCTTAGAGGCATGTGTGTAGCCATATACCCTTCTTCAATGGTGGAAAAAGAAATTGTGGGTTTTCTCTTACTCATTCAACTCACTGCACCTCCAAACAATGTAAATACATAGCCACTTGAGGACCTTTGACTTTCCAAAAATCATTTGTCTAATCTACATCAACAAAACCTTGTATGTAAAATGACTTGACCACATCATCAATACCATGATAAACCAAAGAGTAATCAGAAGTACCTCGTAAATATCTAAACACCCTCTTAACAAAATTCCAATGCTCTTTACCAAGGTTAGACATAAACCTTCTTAGAACTCCCCCTGCTTGGGCTATATCTAATCTAGTGTAAACCATTACATACATAAAAATACCAATGACACTACCATAAGGAACCATAGAATATCCTTAAAATCATCATCATAATTAGGACACATATCTAAGCTCAATTTAGTACCAATCAGAAATGGAAAACTAACTGGCTCACAGTCATGCATATTAAACCTCTGTAAAATGGTATCAACATACTTACTTTGACTTAACCAAAGCTTTCTATGAACTCGATCTCTATTGATCTCCATTCCAAGAATATATTTTGTAGCCCCCAATTCCTTTATATCAAATGTGCCTGAAATTTGTGTCTTGAGATTACTAATCATCATCTTGTTGTTACCAATAAATAACATATCACCAACATACAAGATAATGATTAGAATATGATCATCAATAACCTTAATGTACACACAATGATCCTCCTTTCTCATAAGAAAACCCAAATTCAATGCAAAGGAATCAAACTTCCAGTACCACATCTTAGGTGATTATTTCAAACCATAAAAGATCTCTTCAACTTGCAAACTAATTGTTCTTTTCCTTTCACGACAAAAATATCAAGTTGGCGAATATAAATTTCCTCCTCAAGATCCCCATGCAAGAAAGTAGTTTTAACATCCATTTATTTTGTCTCAAAATCACAAGCAACAACAATAGATAATAGGAATCTAATAGTAGTTAATTTAGCAACAGGAAATAAAATTGAAGCAAAATCAACTCCCTCTCTCTATGAGTAGCCCTTAGCCACTAATTTGGACTTGTATTTCTCTAAATAACCATCTGCTCCAAATTTCTTTTTAAATACCCATTTGCATCCAATGGACTTCCTTCCTTTGGGAAAAAAAAAGATCTCAGGTGTCACAACTATCCAAAGCCATCATATCCTTCTACATGGCCTACAACCAAGACTCACTTTCCTCTAAAGAGAGAGCCTCCCTGTAGGATCTAGGTTCACCATTAGTACTCAACAAAGGAAGTACACAATGGTCATCTAATGGACTATACCTGTCAACTATATTTTTTTTCCTTGTGGACCTCCTCAAGGAAGGAGTAATGGGCTCTACCTGCTCTTCTTCTTGTGTACTCATTTTGCACATTCTCTAAACTATGTGAACGCTCTTCTTCTTCTCCATCCTCGGATCCATCTGCTTATTCTTCATATGTACATCTTTCTAATTCTCAATATTTGTCTCAAAGTGCACTATCTTTTTCTTATCTTTCTCCCTTGGTTGTTCTTCTCCTGAGTAAGCTCTAAACTCTGTGAAAATAACATCTCTATAAAAGATCATTTTACGGGTTACAGGATTCCAGAGTTTATAACCTTTTACATTCTCACTATAACCAACGAAGATGCGTTTCTAAGCTTTTGGATCTAGTTTAGATTGCTTCTCTTGAGGAACATGAACAAAAGCCTCACAACCAAAGACCCTTAAGTGTGAAATAGAAGGCTTTCTACCTATCCACACTTCATAAGGAGTTTTATCAATAAGAGCTAAACAAGGAGATCTATTAATCAAATAACAAGCAGTACCAACTGCTTCTTCCCAAAAGAATCTATCAAGCTTAACACCACTCAACATGCTCCTAGCTCTTTCCATCAAGGTTCGTTTCATTCTTTCTATTACCACATTTTTTTGGGGAGTGTAAGGATTAGTCTTTTGTCGAACAATGCTTCCATGCTTATAAAACTCATCAAATTCCCTAGAACAATATTCACCCCCATTGTCAGATCTCAACACTTTTATCTTATAATCTAATTGCTTCTTAACTAAGGCATTAAATTCCTTAAAATTAGTGAAAACTTCAGATTTAGAATGCATAAAATAAATCCATGTGTATATTGAGACATCATCAATGAAAGAGACATAATACCGAGATTTACGCAAAGAGTTAATATCCAGTGGTCCACATACATCCAAATGAAAGATCTCTAATAATACATTTGCCTTATTAGTTCCATTAGGAAATGAAGATCTATTTTATTTACCAAACACACAATGCTCACATAAATAATTTTTCCAACAAAACAATCAAAAATACCAGACCAACCAGCTTTTTATTAAGAATGGTCAAGTAAGACCTTTTTCACCAATGTGACCCAATCTATGGTGCCACAACATACATGCATTTTCAATGCTAGTTACATTGGAAGAGTTACATAAAGTAGAGGCATTTAGCCTAAACAAATTCCCTATCCTAGATCCTTTAGCTATCACCAAACTGCCTCTTACCAACCTACAACCAAACTTATCAAATGTCACATACATTCTAGAATCATTCAACTTGGATATTGAAAGTAAATTTCTTGCAAGTCTTGGAATATGTAAAACATCAAGGGATTTAACCCTCCCATCATTGAAACACAACTTTACCTTTTACTTACTAAAAATATTCTTAGTTTCATTATCACCAAGTAAAACATCTCCCCCATCATATGCTTTATAAGAAGTAAAACACTCCTTGTGAGGAGTCATGTGGTAGGAGCAACCTGAATCAATAAGCCAAGCATCATCACTAATAAATTTATTTGAAATAACAAAGCATCAAAATCATCATCAAAGGAATTTTTCGTGGAGTAATCAACATTCTTTTTCTAGTTCTTATACTCCTTCACATGCCCTCTTTTGCCACAATTCCAACACTTTTCTATTTTTGGGGACTTAGAATGTTCTTTAGACTTATCCCTCTTTTATCCCCTTTAGGTCCTTTCTCTTTGGACCTTCTATTAGAACCCAAATTTTTTATTCAAAAACCCTAAGGTTTCCCATTTTAATCTAATATTTTCCTATCTTTTCATCAAATGATTCATTTATTCCCTCTCCATAAAGCCAAAAATGACTTATATATTCTATCGCTACCTTAATTTTAGATCCTTAGAGGCTCCTATCGATTTACCTCTATACCGTGGCCCCTTTCAGGGTGGCTCGCGGTATAGAGGTGGTAGTTATAGACAGTCATGCATAATGGTTATCGCCCAACCGCGCACAGTTGGCATGGTCACCGTGGTATGGCAGTAGCAGTTACGGAGTGGTTGGCAAAGGCTTACCGCCACACCGCACATAGTCTAAACATAGACCGCGGTGGATGGTAAGTTACCAACTAGGCAGTGGTTAAGAGACCCCACCGCGGTACCACAGGGGGTCATCTCACAGACTGCGATGACTGTGGTGAACAGAAGACAGTGGTGGAGGAAGCGGCGAAGACGGCTACCATGGTACCACCGGTAGTCAAGCCAGTGACTGCGGTAGCGTGGTGGATGAAGATAAGCGGTAGGGAAGTGGGAAAAGGTAACAAGAAATGTTACCGTAGTACCACCAAAGGATAAAGCAAAGACCGCGATAGCGTGGGTAACAGCACAGATAACGGCCAGGGTCAGACACTGCCACACCGCGGGGGTAAAATACAAAGGCCACGGTTGAGCGGTAGAAAGGAACGGGGAACTAGGTTGTGGAAAAGTCAAAATACCACTATATCACGGGGTGCAGATAGTTTCACCGCAGTAGAGCGGTAGGAATAAAAGAAGACTTCGCAGCAATATTTTTAAATGAAATAAAAGGTGGGAAAAGTAATAAAGTGAAAAATTTAAAGGCGGACTATAGTTTGAAATATTTGATTTGCCAATAAGGCAACTTAATCAAATTTTTTTTTTTTGACAGAGAATCCAAACGGCTGTAACAGAAACTGAAGGGTCGAGACCCTTGGGATTTCATTGTATAAATATTTGAAAAAATCAGTTGCGGAGGGGGTAGAGTAGGAGATAGATTTCTGAAACTAGGAATGTAAACAATGACAGACCTTCCTGAAATAATGCAATGGAGATTTATGTTTTAAGTTGGTGAATATTCTTTTCGGTGTTCAGTTGTTGTGATGAAATAATTCATATTTCTTTTATCTAGTTGTCTCCAACTTGAGATACTTTAATTATTTAAATCAGCATATCAAGTATAATATCTGATTTATCATAATGTATTCCCATTTTTGTGTAATTTAGTTGATTGGTGTCTATAAGTCAAATTTAAATCCTTTTAAATAATTCACTGTAATTTTAGGATTTCTTTTGGATTGTTGACGAAGAACCTAATAGAGAAACATTCCAACATTATTTATGCAAGACATAAATAAATGAAGTTATATGCCAGTCATTAAGATTTTATTTTATAAAGTTCCTAACAACTAGAATTAAACCAGAGAAGGAAGCACATAATTCTTGATTTTTGACTCCATTTCCCACGTGGATAGAAGGCACTGATCTGCCTCAACCTAGAGATAAAATTCATAAACAAACAACATTTTCAAAACCTTTCTTTTGTGCAGTAGGAGTAGGTATAGTTATATTGATTTTGTCTATCCACTTCCATTTGCCATTGTGAGTAGATTGTTTCAACAGGAAATACATTTCAAAATCTGCATCATTCATATAGGTACACCCGCCTAGGTCTAGCAGAACCTGAAGAGTAGAAGTTACAGTTGCATCAATTGGCCTTGTACATTGGCCAAAAGCGTTGTGAGAGCTTGGCAACCTCTCGTGGTTCAAACCTACGTTTTTGAGACCCAACAGTTTGGCGACTCTACTGGGGAATTACTCAGGAAGGTTTTTTTAGCCTATCCATTTATTGAGTCAGCAAAGTTTTACATTTTTTTGGAGATTCCGCTAGGGCAAACCAAAACAGTATCAATTTTTTTTTTCGTTTTCCTACTTTTGGGAAAAGTAGGTGGCGACTCTGTTTCATTTGATAAATAATGCATGGATGTTGTGAAGCAGTAATTTATTTTGTCAAAATGGCAGATGAAGAAAGGAGACAATAGTCAATAAGAGGGTTGAAGGAATTGAGACAACAAAGGCTACAATTCGAACAACAAATGCTACAAGTGAACCAACAATTGTGGCAATTGGGAGTCAAAGATGCTCTAGGTACATCACCAAATAGGCCATCAGGCAATGAGACTGAATACACAAATGCCAGTAGATCTTGGACACCACATGATGCAACTGAGAACTTTGGCAATAAAGGTAATGTACTCTATTCACAGCAAAATACTTTTGATGAGTATATTCAAATTCAAGAGAGAGGCAAAAGTCTTGTGGATGCCTTTTTTGACATAAGGAGATATAAAGGAGAAGATGTAAACTCTTTGTACAATAGGATGATAGAAATTTGTATGCAATTACCTCCTCATTTTAGGCCTACAAGACCCACATTTGTTGCACAGTTTTTAAGAGCATCAGAGCCTAAATCAATTTATTGGTCAGAGTCATTAGAACAAAAATCCTTTGATGTGGTGAATAAATTTATTGATTCCATTCTTGGGACAAGGTATATGGATACTACCAATAATGCTTCAGAAGCTGAAATAGAAGAAGATATCATGCCTTCCAACAATGAAGATATGGAGAGCTTCTCCTGCATAACTGATTGTGATTCAAATTGTGAAGAAGAACTTGTGAATCTACAACAGGATGATTGTTGTAGTCCTTATGAAGATCAAGAAGAGGTTGGAGACATGGTAGAAGATATGGAAGCAAAGACTTGTTCACTCAACAATGAGCAAGTTTCAGATTTGTTAACTCTTGAATACCAGAAGTATGCACATAAAGATGATTCCAGGGTTTTGGCTCCAACCTATATTTGCTTTGACAGTGAAGGTACTATGTGTAACAATTCATATGACCCCATGTGCATCTCTCACAATGATGAGGAGTTCTTTGAAGCTGATCAAAGATCTGTTTGTGTCCAAGAAGAGGTATGTGACTTGAATAATTTTTGCCTGCAAGAGAAAGATATTGGTTTGCATATCATTGATGATGAGTGTTCAACTTTTATTGATTCAAGTATGTGTAAGGATGACTGTATGGATCAAAAGTGTGTGTCAATGCCAACTGGTGATAGAAAAAATGGAAAGTAGTTTTGATTTGATTATTTCAAAAGATGTTGATGAGATAGAATTTGTAGATTTCCATGTGAAGCATTCAGATTTTTAGGTCCCAATATAACTGCTTGATCATTCAACAACATATGATAATGAGAAAACCTATGAATGTTTTGTCGAATGTGAATACATTTTGTATGCTGAAGGGGATAAGGATTTTTCATCTGATAGTAGGAATGATAAAATGCAAAGTGGTGAAATGAATATGAATCAGGTTGAACACAATGATTTCCCGAAGGTTTTCAATGGTAGTGCATGTTACAGGGAAGGTGGAATGGATAGTTTCAAAAGAAACCTAATGAGCTCTAAACAAAATAAGGTCTATGACAGAGGGAAGTGTAAGTTTTTTCTTTTTTTGGGGTGGCCTGGGGCCATCGCTTATGGTTTGATTTTTGAACCATAGCAGACACAGGGGATTAAGGATTTCCAGTGCATGGACAATTCCTAACAAACCTCTTTAAACATTCTTTTCCATGCACAGTAGTTTTTAAAGGGTATGGGTTTGCCAGTACATGGACATTCTCAGGAATTCCCTTTTTGAAAACATTTTTTTCTTTCCATGTACAATAGTGTAGGGTTTTCCATTCTCCATTTGCTCCATTTTCAAATCATTCATTTGTTCATTCCCTTCATCTGCCATTGCCTTCATTTTTCATGTCCTTTACTCGGTCTGCTCTCTCAAAGAATTCTATATTCTTGTAGTGATTGCACAATCACTCATCCCCAACAGGAGCCACTGTTAGAACCCAAAAATTTCATTCAAAAACCCTAAGATTTTCCCATTTTAATCTAATATTTTCTTATCTTTTCATGAAATGATTCATTTATTCCCCGTCCATAAAGCCAAAAATGACTTATATATTCTACCGCTACCTTAATTTTAGATCCTTAGAGGCTCCTACCGATTTACCTCTATACCGTGGCCCCTTTTAGGGTGGCTCACGGTATAGAGGTGGCGGTTATAGATAGTCGTGCATAATGGTTACCGCGCAACCGCGCGCAGTTGGCATGGTCACTGCGGTATGGCGATAGCAGTTACGTAGTGGTTGGCGAAGGCTTACCGCCACACCATGCATAGTCTAAACATAGACCGTAGTAAGTGAGGTGGGTGGTAAGTTACCGGCCAGGCAATAGTTAAGAGACCCCACCGCGGTACCGTAGGGGGTCATCTCATAGACCGTGGTGACTGCGGTGAACAAAAGACAGCGATGGAGGAAGCGGAAAAGATGACTATTGCGGTACCGCTGGCAGTCAAGCGAGTGATCGCAGTAGCGCAGTGGATGAAGATAAGTGGCAGGGAAGCGGGTGAAGGTAACAAGAAATGTTATTACAGTACCACCAGAGGATAAAGTGAAGACCGTGGTAGCGCAGATAATGGCCAGGGTCAGACACCGCCACACCACGAGTAAAAGACAAAGGTCGTGGTTGAGCGGTAGAAAGGAACGGGGAACCAAGCTATGGAAAAGTCAAAATACCGCTATACCGTGGGGTGCAGATAGTTTGACTACGATAGAGCAGTAGGAAGAAAAGAAGACTTTGCAGCAATATTTTAAATGAAATAAAAGGTGGGAAAAGTAATGAAGTGAAAAATTTAAAGGCAGACTATAGTTTGAAATATTTGATTTTCCGATAAGGCAACTTAATCAAATATTATATTTTTTGACAGAGAATCCAAACAGCTGTAACAGAAACTGAAGGCTCGTGACCCTTGGGATTTCATTGTATAAATATTTCTAAAAATCAGTTGTAAAGGGGGTAGAGTAGGAGATAGATTTCTGAAACTGGGAATGTAAACAATGACAGACCTTCCTGAAACAATGTGATGGAGATTTATGTTTTAAATTGGTGAATATTCTTTTCGGTGTTCAGTTGTTGTGATGAAATAATTCATATTTCTTTTATTTGGTTGTCTCCAACTTGAGATCCTTTAATTATTTAAATTAGCATATCAAGTATAATCTCTGATTTATCATAATGTATTCCCATTTTTGTGTGATTTAGTTGATTGGTGTCTGTAAGTCAGATTTAAATCCTTTTAAATAAGTCACTGTAATTTTAGGATTTCTTTTGGATTGTTGAAGAAGAACCTAATAGAGAAACATTCCAACATTATTTATGCAAGACATAAATAAATGAAGTTATATGTTAGTCATTAAGATTTCATTTTAGAAAGTGCCTAACAACTAGAATTAAACTAGAGAAGGAAGCACATAATTCTTCATTTTTGACTCCATTGCCCACGTGGATAAAAGGCACTGATCTGCCTCAACCCAGAGATAAAATTCATAAATAAACAACATTTTCAAAACCTTTCTTTTGTCCAGTAGGAGTAGGTATAGTTATAGCAATTTTGTGTATCCACTTCCATTTTCCATTGTGGGTAGATTGTTTCAACAGGAAATACATTTCAAAAATCCGCATCATTCATATAGGTACACCCGTCTAGGTCTAGCAAAACCTGAAGAGTACAAGTTACAATTGCATCAATTGGCCTTGTATGTTGGCTAAAAACGTTGTGAGAGCTTGGCAACCTCTCGTGGTTCAAACCTGTATTTTTGAGACCCAACACCTTCCTTGCACATGCAAGGAATCTTGGTTGCCAAAATTCATAGACTTTCTTCTCATCTCCTCTAATAGAAGTATGGAACCATGGTGTCCATCTTTGGCTCTGCATTACCACTACTTATGGAACAATTAGATTTTCCCAAGATCCAAGCAAAGGACAAAGAAACAAGATACATTTATCTTCATCTTCTAATTTAACATCTACCAATGCAAGATGACTTATAATCAAATTAAAATCATTAAAATGGCTTGCAATAGAATCACTATCTTTCATTTTAAATGAATATAATCATCTTTTGAGATATAACTTGTTAGATAAACTTTTAGTTTGATAAATAGATCACCTATCCTCTTCCACAACTTGTATGCAATGTCTTCTATGGAGACATTAAAGAGGATATAATCCATGAGACACAACCGTATGGTCCCTCATGCCTTCTTGTCCAAATTTTTCCTATCTTCATCAAACATTGCAATTGGTTTGGTCTCTTGTGAAACTAGCAACCACTTATCTCTCTCTTAAAGGAGATCCTCCATCTTCAGTTTCCACATCTCGTAGCTTGTGCCATTGAATTTATTACTATCCTGGTGAGAGGTAGAAGTCATGAAAAATAATCCTCTTCACAAATCTACAATATACCACAAAATAAAAGCTCCCACTGCAACCAAACAACCTTCCAACAATTAAGAGAAAGGCGTCCCCTTCTCAAAAAAATCATTAGCTATACTACCAAATAGTGAATTCAGATATGAAAATCATATTTCTAAATAAAAAATACACTATGATTGCAACATACATCACAATATAAAAATCAACAAACAAAATGTGACACTAGATTTATGTGGAGAACCCCTTTCAGGAAAAATCCACACGAGAAAAGAGGGCAAGTATATTATTAATCTTCAAATGAGAATACACAATAATATACTTCACTAGTAATCTCATATCAGCCCGATAGCACCTTGTTACCTGCAATAACTCAAAATGAAACTACCATCCCATGACTCCAATATATAGAAATTATGGGAGGTAAAACCATGAATGGTAAACCAAAACAAGAGGCACAAAACCACTTAAAAAAAACCTATGCCCCTCTTCTTGGACAAACAAAAGACATAATAAAATATTAATTGGAAATCCAAGACTCCCACGTGGATTCCTAACCCATAGCCTATCCAACTCCTTTCTTTCTGGATGCTCTAGTGACCTTTCCGCTCTCCAATGGAACACCAACAAACACCTTTTCTTCTTCAATATTGGGTTTCCCATCCAAGACCTTTCATATTCCATTTTGGACACCTAGGAAAGATTCCTTATCCATATTTGATGTGTAACCTCCACCGAAATTAAATCCTCTCTTTAAAATATAATTACAACATGCCAAAATTTAATATTTTTCTCTCATGTCACCTAGAACACATTCCAAGAAATGTGAAGACATACAAATTGCATAGGATTACAAGGTTGATGTCACCTTCTCCTAACATGTCTCACCTTAGCTATATAACCAAGGGGTCTCCTTTTTAATCTCATGTATTGAATCATCATTGTATATTTGTAGTCATTGATAGGAATACTATTCATTCCTGTCATATTGATCTTATCTTTTTATTGTGCTTTCTATTAGGCCTCTACATCTTGGGTGGCTATATCCATAGAAAAATCATAAACTAATCAATTAAAATATCAAACTCATAAATGTGGCCTTTGTAACACAATAACATCCTAAAACATTATGTTATTAATAGATATTTTTATGTAGATCAAATCATTTTGCAATTATACTTCTTATAAGACCTTACAAACTCTATCAAAATAAAATATAAAATGAGACATATAATTTTGATGCTAAAATACCTAATAATTAATTAACATGGTCACAATGCCATGAGAGACAAAATGATGACAAAAAATCATTTAGAAAATAACCTTAATTGATATCAAGAAGGCTAGGCTTACCTCCTAGGATGGTCAACACTTATCCAAGTTTAGCATTATATCTCAATCTTTGTTGTTACTTTCTTGTTAGAACATTTTCCTCAAAAAATATTACAACAAAAGAAAAGAAACACAATAGTCCCTCCTCCTATATGTTAATAAATCAGGTCATCTTAGAATAAAACATCTAAGAACAACAGTGCCTTCGGTGACTTTAATTCCTTCAAATTTCCTCAAAGACACTTACTACTATGCCATAAAGTAGAAATTGGCACAGTTGATTTCCCACATTAACCCTTCTAAGAAAAGAACATGCAACTTAACCAGATTAAACACTTATATACATATTCAAATTACAAAATCAAATAACATGGAAGGCAAACAAATGAACACACAAATTTACATGGGGAAAACCCTTTCAGGTAAAAAACCCCACCCTCCAAAACACCCAACTCAATTGTATTAATCAACAACAAGAACAGTTACAATACAATCTCAGAGCTATGCTCTTCAGGATTTTACATCTTGTCCATCTCGAGAATATAGACAACAACATTATTCAGAACCCTCACACTGTTCCAATGTTCTCACACAACATATAATGCAAATTCATTTCCGATCGGCTCACTCAGCCAGCCTCTTGGCCAACACAGCCTCACGACCACCATAGGTTCACATTCTTCTTTGTTTTGTGTGTCCTAGCATTCTCACAATTATAATGCTATGTGCATACCACTCGAACACTCACACTAGGAAACTTCCATAATGAACCCTCATTTTAGCTGATCCAATGATCTGTTCATTTCCTATACAAAACCATTTGTACAATTTCCCTGCAGATCAACAGTCGTTCTTTCCAATTTTAGAATGGTCACCACCAACTCAACACAATCCACCAATTTCTATCGTACACCTCAGCAATCCACCAAGTCAGCTTTGTTCAACCATCACGTCCATCCAGATAAATTCAAACTCCCACCGCTCTACCACAACCAAGACACAACACCCTAGCGGTGTGGCGGTGACTACACCGCACCACCGCAAGCTCCTCCAAGTCCTATCGTGGTGTGGTGGTATACTGCGCTACCACTCACCAGGTTGAAGGTTCCCACTGTATGGCGGTAACCAGGCTATCGCTCACCAGGTTGAAGGTTTTCGCGGTATGGCGGTAACACCGCACTACCACACCTCAGTGAGAAGGCACCCACGGTATGGCGGTAATCGCGCTACCGCACCTCTCTCTCCATTACCTGATGGTACAACGTTACAATCATGAACATAACAATTATGTAATTCGGCTAGACATCTCAGTGGTCACATCGACATTGCTCTCTCAGAGGTTTAGCCCAGTGGGATTGACGCACACAATTCCAACACTATAACTTGGGAAAGGTGGAAAACAAGGCATATCCATCCTATCAAAAATTTCTTTGTGTGCTCCATAAACAACCTCAATATAGCAACAAAGTTCATAAAATGTGATTTGGAAAGCTAACACTTCCTTTGCATATGTTCTATTTTTTATTAGATAATCTTTCATTGCTTTTAGATGAGTGTTATTCTCTTTAGTTATAGATCTTAATTATTCTACCATCATCTTTAAATCTACATATGCAAAATTTACCTTCTTCAAATCCTCCTTGACAACAACCATCTCTTTATTCTAATTTTAAATCAAGGGCTCTAGCCACTCTAATGCATTTAGTGTGTTAGAATCCATTTTTAATATACAAATATTTCTTTCCAAAATGAGATAAAATAACTTCCTTGCAAGAGACCTTATTGACTTATATCCTTTCTACATACACAAATTATACCTCATTTATTTTCACATATTCTTATATGATTGTCTTTTTCCTTTCCCCAAAACTTGCATCCAAAAATTTATAAATTTCAAAATTATTATCAACACACAAATTGTACACTCTTTACATAATTTACAAATGGCATGTATCGTTTAAATTCTTCATATGACTAACACTTGAATCAATAGAATATGGGTGATAATCACCTCAAATAGATGAAAATAATTAAATACTAGGAGGTTCTCATCACCATAGGTCTTAACCAAGTATTCTCAATCTTCATTAATAGGTAAATTATCATTGAGCATCATTTGAACATTTTTCAAAGTAGTAATACATTCGACATCCATTAAATTTCTAGTTTCCCTTTTGAACATACCAAAACACATTTTCAATTTCAAAATTTCCTTAAAATTGTGAGAAACTTCTTAGACATTATGCTTGAGAATATTATCAAAGAGTACATAGACCAAGGCCTAAAACTCATGCTTTAATCATCCAAGTTTTAGATATTATCATTCTTATCCCTTAGAGGGGATAGTTTTGATTTTAATAGTGTTTGGAAACCTACAAATTTTTATTTGGACCTCTTCCTATATGCTCAACATAGGATATTGTTTCTAACTACTATAAGGCTACAAATGCCATACATTGCTATAATTTTAGCATTTTTTGGTAGTTAAATTTATCTAGTGCCAAGGTATATCTCTCTTTCTTGGGCTATTCTAGGCATCCATCCATCTCTTATTCCTTATATAATGTCTTATATTTCCATATGTTTTTAAACTCCTTTTTGAATGTTATTAAAATATTTCCACAAAAGGTCTCAAGATTTAGTAAGGAAATGGATCCCATGTTTAATAATCCCTTGGATAGTTCCCTTATTCAAGTCATCAAATGACTAGCCTCTAATTTAGCTCAATCTCTCCCACTATACGATTCATTTAGTAGGGCTTCAAATTCCTTTATTTTCCTATCTATTTCTTCCTTCCCTTCAACATATACTAGTATAATTTAAAATTGCATACTAAAGAAAAAAAAATTTATATTGGGGCTTGTAATTATTCCTTTAGTTGTTCATGTGTCACTCTTAAATTGAGTGGCCAATTCTTCAACCTCTTATTTTCTTCTTCATTCTCTTTAGTTATTTTTATGTTATTACTTTGCTGAATTAGGAAATATATACTACCATCTAGGTAATTTCAACTATTGATGCATTCCCAACCCTTTTGGCCATGATTTTCCTAGCAATTCCTAAGGATCAATTTTCTAATGATTTTTTAGGAGAAAGAGTTGCTATCCACTAGCCAAATGTTATATTTTTTGGGTCAAGGGAAAAACTAGAAATGAACTTGGCCACTTTCATTTGATCTTCAAAATAGTCCTTATTTCCCTACTTTCTCACCATGGTATCTAACATCATGACTTGGGAAATATCCCATCATGAAAGCAGTAAACACCCACTAGCCCTAAGCATGGCCCTTCCCTCCTTTGGAGCTATATTATTAACACCATTTTTTAGTCAGAAGAATGGCTAAACTACTTTATATAATGTATTGTTCCTTCGATGATTCACTGCATTTTACTTTTTCTATCGATTGTGCTTTGCTTCTCTTTGTAATTCTAAACCCAAGAAAACTTTTCAATTCATTGGTTTTAACAAATTGTTCATTTTCCAAAATCTTGGCAAACTCTTTCTCTAATGTCACCCATTTCTTCAATACCTAGGGATTTATCAATGCCAATTGAGTCTTATGAATAATCACCTCATTCACATATGCATTTGGAAGATTAAATGAAACCATACTCTTACCTTGTGTCCCACACTCTCTCCAACCATTTCCCTAGTTGGATAATCCACCAAACTAATGGGATCCCTTGGTATTAAAGACTATAGTTCTTGATGGCCCAACTCTCCCAGGATCTAAGGACTCAACTATTGTAGGATTCATCATCACCCTAGCCTTCTTCCTACACTTTCCCCCACATTGGTTATTTGTGCATGATGTCACATGTCCAAGAACTTCTACATCCTTAAAAAATTTCTTTTGACATCAAAGAATTCCCCTAAATGTTTCAAATTCATCTTCTATTACTTTATCATAGCTAACCTAATCTTCAAAAATATTTTTTCCTCAATTCCCTTTCTTCCTCATCTTTACAATTTCCAATAAGGTCTTAATCTTCATAATATTAATATCCCACTCCAAATCTACCTTGGGATATTCTTTTGCTATGAATGAATCCTCAAGACCATAAACCCTTCAAGCTAGAATCTTCATAGATAAACGCTCGATGAAATCGAAGGCCTAATCAAATGCTTCTCTACCATGGAATTTAAAATCCTAAATCTCAATTGGGTGGAAGCATAAAGATGTGTCTCACTTGTGTCAGACACGTTTTTATTTAGTAATTTATGTAAAAAATAATGCACCAATATTGGAATACATGGAAAAATAGTATAATCTCATTATAGATGGCATTATTGACATGTATATGTGTGTCCCATAAAAATTCTATGTAGCACGCATTTCCCTCCAATCCACATGGTTGTATTTCATTATACACAAACTGCAAATTTATATCATATTTTTCATGATAAAACACAATAGTCATAACATGAAATTTTACATGAAAGTATTCCTTTACCAATATTTCCTAAAAATATATATAGACTTGAGAATATTATACATTATTATTATATTTATTTTATTGTTTCTAATATTTTAGGAAAGGTGTCTCGACCTTGCATCCTAAATATAATTTTCACACTATAGGACACAAAAATACAAATTTTAGGGCTCTAAAGGTTAATTTTGGCCCCAAAAAATATTGAAATGGGTTTATACCTTGGGATATCTCTAAGATCTTTAAATTATAAAAAAATTGGGTTTAACTGGCTTCACAAATAAAATTCATGACCTTCAAAAGTTAGGCCTCCAACATAAAAAAAATGTAAGAGTATATATGACACATAAGAGAGATGTAAGGAAAATTATGAGACATTTTAGACACGTCATAAACCATCTTTGATTAGAGATAATGAATACAAAATGGAGTGCCCATGTTTGAGAGTGGATTATGATGAGCTTATGACAAGTAGAAGGAATGTGTTATCTCTAGCTTTTGGAATCATCTTAGGATTTGAGCATAGATTTTGACTAGGGATATAGGTTCATAGCTCATGGTTTATTGATTACCATTTATTAGTTTTATGTATTGCTTCTCATATTTATTGGGTGCTTGATACGGGGGTTTCATAGATAATTTATAGTTATCATTATATATTATTATGCTACATGAATTGCTCCAGATATCTTGTTCATGATACTCTTGTAAAGGCTTAGAATTTACAATTTTGTTATATCCATTAATTACTAAATAATATATTTATTTACTTTGGAGTGTGGGTTTTTTCTTGAGAGATGGTTTTTCCTAAATAAATCACTATGTTATGTTATATTGGTTTTGTATTTATTTTCTTATATAATTATTATTAAGAGAGGTGTGTTGTACACTTTGTATAATATTAATAGTGTAAAATAAAAATTTAATTGTAATGCATCTAGAGATTTGGAATACCACACGAGAGGCATTTTTGGGCACACTTATGTGTTGTATGGGGCATTAGGATAAATATTTAATGTGTCTCACATTAGAATAAATACTTAATCTGAAGGTCACATAAGATAAATATTTATCTTTGGATTTAAATTAGGACAAAATATTTAATATTGGGGTCAAGGATGAGATCATGGTTTGAGGCACATGGTTAATGTAATAACACTTAGTGGTTTTGTGCAACCTTGTTTTATAAAATCAAGCACATGAATAATTGTTGGGTTTGGTTGGATTGAGCATCTCTAGTAGATTTTATATAAGATTGCAAAAACCATGGAATTCGGTATGTGGTTAGTTCTCATATACTTGTTCACATTGAGGAGTGAAATTGAGTTGCTTGATGCTTTAGAGGCCTTGCATAGATACTCCGGTAGTGTTTTGCAATCTTGTTCTCAAGATAATGCATTGAGTTGTGTGGGTGCTTTTGGAAGTTGGGTTTTTCCCAAAAGACTTTTCCTAGGGTATATCTAGTGTTATCTCTGTTGGTGTTTTTTCATGTAAACCAGGTTCGTCTCCTAATCTACCTATGGAATTTCCAATTCCAATCAGGGGCAGCTCGGAGGACCTGAACCAACTAACGAGGATTTTTTTAACAATAACCTCCTACACTTTGGGCTCTGCAAGACCCAGGAGGGTGATCCCAGTAATGAGTTTACAACTTCTGCAACAAAATCATAAACAATCATTAACTTCAAAAATAGATAATCTCACTTAATAGCTCAACAGAATGGGATAGAACTAAAATGAATTGGTTGTTCATCAATAATATCAACCACTTGGAGTGTGAGATATTTACAACACAATTTCATGGTGAAGGATAATCATTATGTTTAAAATTTGTGGTAGCAAGCCCCAGGTGAAGACAAACAAAATAATGAATCACAAAGAACAGTTGCAAATCAGACCAGTGCCATATCCATTAGAGGAGTCAAATTCACCAACACCTTATGGTTCATAGCAGATTTTAACACATAGCATATAATATCTCTGATTATACTACCTTACAGTATCACCAATTTGTACCTCAGCTCAATACTTCTTACCCAATCCTTATACAGAACATATCAATCTGCAATCTCATTTAAGCAGTTTAATTAATTCTTTGAATCAAAGCTAAAACCAGAATTGCACACACCACAACAGTGAGTAGAACAAAATAACCCTTGATTACTTCATTCAAAATTTGAATATATTTGCACATAGGAGAGACATGAGCTTGGATTTGTTAGTTAAACTCAAATGCCAGTACTGTTATGAAACACTAAATCCCAATAAACTCAAATCCTACAACAAAATGACACAAAACCCACTTGCAATGCCTCTGTAACTACAGATTTTACAATTTTTATGCAGCTCCACACTAGAATTTTGACTAGCTTACTTGCTAACCTAACTTGCTAACTTGCCCACCTTTTTACAATGAGAATAGAAGAGACTGAGAAGAGGAGAAAAGATTCTAGAAGAAACCCTAAATCCAAACAAAAACAACCATTAGGAAGCATCTCCACCGTTGAACAGTGATCTGCAAAATATT
This sequence comes from Sequoiadendron giganteum, assembly GCA_007115665.2. NCBI lineage: Eukaryota > Viridiplantae > Streptophyta > Pinopsida > Cupressales > Cupressaceae > Sequoiadendron > Sequoiadendron giganteum. The sequence goes on along the minus strand of CM021109.1, from coordinate 293,810,706 downwards.
CTCTCCATTTCCCTGTAACAAACTTGATTCTGCTTTCAAAATAGCATGTGCTCAATTTGTTCTTCAACAGAAAAATGCCATGTGTCCACTCTTCACTCATTGCAATAAATAGATTCTGCAGCTAAAAGAAAACTCCATTCCCATGAAAAAATCCATTTTCCTCTATTTTATGTTTTTCCCTTTGCTGCATTTTACCTCTGTGTATTTACTCACTGTTGTTTTTATTTCACTTACCATCAATAAATAAAATATCCACATTTTCCTCTATGTTCATGCAAAGTATTTAAAAATACTCCTAGCAATTACAAAATACTTAGCATTAGCTTTTACATTTCACCCCAGCACAGTAACAAGTTTCACCCGAGAAAATAAAACAGGCCCCAACCTCCATTTAAATATTTACTTTATCTCCCTGCCATCCCGCAATCAATAACCCATGAGCAACTCCAAATCATGAAATGGTGGGCAACGGCGGAGATTTGGCTGCATCGGCCCCACCACTCCATTTAAAATTTACTAAAACTTTAGCCAAAACATTTAATTTATTACCCCCCCTTTAATATTTCGGGCTCCCCCATCTCACCATTTAAAATTTATTTTGACCAAACCTTGGGGAAAACATTTAATTTTTAAATATTTTATGCTTCTCCACCTCTCCCCGCCATCTCGCAATCAACATCCCGTGAGCTACTCCGGATCACAAAATGGCGGGCAACGACTTAGATGATGTTGCATTGGCCTCCTGATCTCCACCGTTGGATTTGCAGTCTACATTCATTTGTTTGTTTGCCCTAACTTTGTTTTTCCTGTTTACTTGAGCATTCTCTCCAAGCTTTGCCCTTTGTAATCATGGTGGCCCTTTCATTTTCTTCATGTTCCTTGTGCTTAGATGGATGTCAAGAGGCAGTTGCAGGTTGTGCCCTTCACCTGCTGGCTGTGTGATTCCATTTGCTTGCTTTGGTGCGGGTTTCCCACTGGTCTCCCTGTTGGCCGCAAGCTCCCTGCTGCAGGTCACGCCGACCATTACTAGCCACGCCCAGCAAGCTGCAGATCATGCCCTCACCTTACTATTTCTGCATGGGCTTCTTCCTACCTCACTGGAAACACACCTGCTCCCATGGTGTGTAGCCACATTCTCCATTTGCTGCGCGAGCTTCCTCATCCACTGGCAGTGACCCCTATTCCCATGTGCATACTATATTTGCCTAAAAGTTTCTGATGCCACTGCAACAAATCCACAGGCCTCATCTTTGTCGGTACCCCATTTTCATCAGCCTTATTTCCCCTCCTCAGTATTCTTCATTCGAACACCCCCAGCCTTATGGATGCCTATACCTGTTACAGGTCGTACCCTCCTTATTTTCCATGTGCGTGGCTTCCATATTCATTTTGATTAATATAGCTACTAGTGAGGCCTTCTATTTACATCAATTCAAACAATCCACATGCCTTGATTATGTGAGGGTCTCCAAGGTTCAGCATTGTTTTACATACCACAATCCTAAACAAAACATTGGCTCGTAGTTTCAAGGTGTCAAGCAATACACAGACGTTCGAGTAGCCTCAACCACCATACACTCGCCATTGACTCAAGATAATGTAACTATACTACACAATAATATCATATACATGAGACTTGTCTTTCATTATTATATAATTCTTTCAGACAACCAAGTAAAATTAAATAGAGTTGTGGCTTTATCCCATGGTGTCCAAAGTGCAACACAATCTTCATTCTCCATGCTCCAATAAATAAAAATCCATTCAGTGAGGAGCGTCCTCTTCCTTGTATGGCAACTTACCCTTCAATTTGTTGAGTAGCATGGTAATTGCCCTATTTCCTTCCATCAACTGACACAAGAGTCAAAGCTTGGCCGTTTGTCTGCAAGTTGCATTTATCCACATTTACTCCATTGTTCAAAGACCTTGTCCTCATGATGGCATGATGTGGAAACTCCACATTGAAAAAGTGGATCTCACTTGCAATCTGAAATTAATAAGCAATTTTAATTATGTGCCCCTCCACCTAATGACCAACTCAGATTAATTCTCTTGAAGTGAATGCCATATTACAACATTCACAAATTTATAAATGTGCAAAACATATCGAGTCCCATGTGGCCCCGAATTAAAAAAAAATTTGCTCTCAAACAAGTTTTGAACTCAAATTTTCCCAGGACAACATCTGGATGCATTTGAAGTGAAATGGTAAACTGTGTTGCCTTCAGAAACTGTTTTCTGACAGTTTTGGAAAGTGGTCAAAACAGGCCTGGTTGGCTTAGGAATCAATCTGGGAAACCCATCAAACGACCTCGTGAAACCATAAAAACTTGCAAAAATATAGTCATTTGATCCAAAAGTATAGTGCAAAAGACGGCTCAGAGAAAAAGATCCCGAGGAACCGGATATTAATCAGCAAAGTTGCCCAATCAGGCTTTTCTAAAACAACAGCTGTTCTAAAACAATTAGAACACACCCGACTGCCAATTTGTAAAAATAGCAAATCAACCCCTGACGAGCTGCCATCAAACATAGTGAAATATTAAGATACCCTGAGCACATGTGCAAAAGAAATTTTCATGAAACATCTTTGATCAAAAGATATTAACGATCAAAGTTGACCACTTAGAAGGGTTGTCAAGAATGCAGATGTGAAACTGAAAAAACTGCATTTGGTTTTGATATACTAAAAATAGCAAATCAAATCATGAGGCTCTGCAAACTGACATCTGAGATCGTTTAGGTATGGAGAACGTATAACAACATTCATTTTGACATAACAGTCAATTGGTTGCGAAATTCAAGCTCAAACAGGAGGCTATTTCGCAAACTAACAAATCTGCAAACAGTAGAACAGTGCAAAAACCCTCCAACTTCACTTTTCAAAACCCTGATAGAACCTATCGTGGGAAGCTGAAAATTGACACACACGTTCACATATGTCAATCAAAAATGTCTGCAAATGGGTTTTTCTTGCAAATTAACATGCCTCAAATTCTGATTCTACAAAGTAGGTCATTCAAACTAACCCCTCAAGTGCACTTCTGAAAGTGCAGAGGCAAATTTCTCGAAATGGGCACCTCATATTTGAAAAATTTGAGAGTTCCAACAGTGGCTCCGTATGGGGATGTATGCCCCCTGTGGGCATAGCAAGATTCCAGATCTCTGGGGAGAGTAGACCAAATTTTGAATCTATCAAATGCCTTCAAACTGCTCCCCAATTCAACTTTCATTTTTCAACTTCATCTGATGACCCCAGGTCACCAAATGAAAATTGGGAATCAGCATTTACCTCTGTCAAATACAATTTTGTAAAAAGAGTTGATCCCCCTCAACTCATGCTTGCACTTACCAGACCATAACAACATAAACAATTGCAACTTTGCAAACACAAGTGGCAGGCTGCCATTTAGCAAGTAGAAACCTGCTCTTTGTTCAACTTCATTATATGGCAACCAAATCAGATAAGTCATATCACTGCCATATTCTTCATTTTCTAACTTTTCATCAAGTCACATGATTTGAAAATAGGGATCAAGACCGTATGAAAGCCTGGTCTGATCACAAACATCTGCCTGAGTAAACATCATAGTACCTCCTAACAAGAAATCATTCACAACATTATCAACATGTTCACAATCATTATGCATCTGAAAGTTAGGCATACCTTCAAAATACTGATTATCATGTGGCAACAACCTATCACATTCATCGCATGGATCATTCTCAAGCTGAGAATAACTTGCCTCCATATCTTGCACATTGCCACATTCTATAAAAATTCCTTCCAGCTGACAAAAATAGCACTCACACTCTGTTGTATGGCTGGAACTATTAGGCTCAATCTGGTCATCAATTTGTAGATCCAAATCAACTTGCAAATCAAACTGAAAACTCTCATAAACAATTTGGTGTGTTCCCTACAAATCATCTTGGCATAAGTCAAAGATAAAAGATGCACATTCATGAGTATCCTTGTACTGATCACTGCAACCTTGGCCCATCTTTTGGCACTTCAGTTCATGCACATCAGAACACAACTCGGTATCAAGGAAATGAGAATCACATGCATCGTTAACATCCAAGGAATGAGTAAATACATTCATCTCAGGCTTGAGAAAATGTTCTGATTCATTTTTCATATAATCATTCCTTTCAGAACCAAATACCTCCAGTGAAGGCTCAAACAAATCATTATCAACAAGGACATAAATGCTTCTCACATATGGTGCCAACATATCCATGTACACATTCTGAAAATCAGGAGCATCAAACAAAAGGTAATTACATTCAACCTCACATTCATCAACATGAGATTCACCATTAATGTCACTGCTTGGCTGCTCCACATATGGATTGACAACATTTGTCATATCAACACAAACTAAAGCTTTACTATCACATAAGTCAGCAAACCTTTCAATATCATCAATTAACATTGATTCACCCATATACATACTTAATGAATCCATCATTTTATCATCATGCTCATCATGCTCATAAATTTTTCCATCTTTGCTTCATTCAAACAAACATGAAGAGCAGGAGCATAAGCACACTTATCAGCACCTTCATCATATTCAACATTATATTTTGAATCAACATGCTGATCGCACACATGTTTGTCTTCAAATTTTGCATCGCTCTCATAATGAACATGCTCTTCTGATTTTGAACCCGAATTACATTTGGTATATTCTTCACATGTTCCCTGTTCTTTCATTTGTGGATGAATTACTTCATGAACACTTATATCGTTGCATTCTTTGAGTGAGGAAAATGCTTCAACATCACTTTCAGAATAGCAATCATAATCTTCAGAGAAGCAATCAGAACCATCAACCCCATCATGACTTTCTTCACAAGAAAAATCATCACTACAACAGCTTGGGGCTGCACTTTCACAACCAGAGTCACTATTTTCTAATGAAATATCAGCAATACATGCCTTGTAGTTGCTAGTCACAACATGACATGAAGTAGCACTCTATATCTCATTCACTGCTTCTTGTCTTCTCATTTCATACAACTCTTGTACAAAAGACTTTGTATCAATAATGCCCAAATTCTGTTGACATTCAACTTGGAACTCACTATGATCTTCACATTTGGATGATGAAGAAATCACAGCAGCAAAGGCATTATCAACTTGACAATAATTTCCATTACCTAGTCTTTGAATTCCATAATCATGAGTTGTTCTTGGGTTACCAACACTTGCAGCTAGACATCCTTTCGTCATAGAGTATTTTAAATTGTTCTCAATGTCCATGGCAGCTTGATATGCCTGAAGTAAAGTTGTAGGCTCTTTATCCCTTAACAAGAATCCCATCTTACTGTCAAATGCACTAAGATATACGACCAAGCATTCAACATCATTCGATCTTACATACTCTGGGATCTCTCTTATTGCCTTTGCAAATCGGAGATTGAAAACAGGGACCAACTCATTTTCACTTATATGGATCTCCAAAAAGTTTTTCCTCGCCTCGCTTGGATTCACCCTTTCACCAAATCGCTCAACAAAAGTTCTCATAAACTGATTCCAAGAGGCTATAGAACATGATGGTAAATATGCAAACCAATCCCTGGCATCATCCTTCAAGGATTGAACAAACAATTTCATAACTACATCCTCATGATTTACCTCAAAATCCCCCATCACATCCATGAAACTTTGTAGATGCTTAGAGGCTAATTCTAAACTTTGCCCTGTGAATATGGGCAAATTATTTCTAACATCTTTAGGGATTAGGTTCGAGAAACCTCCAATACCACTGAAGACCAATGGCATATATCTTTTAATAGAAAAATCCCTTTGAGGGCTTGGGATAACTTGTTTTCCTTGCATACTTTTACTTTCCATTTCACAGGGAAACCCTCTTGTAAACAAATTCAATCACTATTAACTTCATACATGGTTATCAGTTACATCATTTACAAAATCAACCATGATTCTAAAACATTGATTGAATACCTATGCCTTAAGCTTTCTCAAAGACATAACTCAAAACACACATACTTCTCTACTCATGTTAAGTATTACATTTTAGAAGTATGGAAAGAAATACTGCTATTGTTCCCTTTCATAATGTAGATTCATCTAATAGGGAACCAAAAATTTCCTAAAACGTTCACATATGGTTTCAATACACAATTTCTTGAAAACCAAGAGTGAAAAATACCTGAAAGTGTTGTAGCAACTGCAAATGGTTCTTCTGATTGGAAATATTTGTAGATTCTTGAACCGTATTCACATCTTCATTAGGTTCTTTGGTAGAGTCGCCACCTCTTTGTAGAGGACAAAAATTTGAACAACTGGAAATTCTTCATAGGTCAAATTCATTAAAAACCAGCATAAGTACTGCAACACCTTCATATCCAGCAATATGACATCATATGGATTCCTTCCTCAACTTGTTAGGGTTCTTCATCACAAGAGCTCAAATCTGCTTCATCTCTACTGCAAATATTTTGGGTTCTTTCCCAGTTGTTCTCAAATAATGCACACAAGTGCATAGATCTCGGAGTCGCCACTCACAACTTGTGAGGTATTATGAAATAAGCATGAAGTATGGACAAATCTTGACAGATTTATATTGAAAGATGAATTACAATAGACTCTCTGGCAACATTCATGAGAATTGACTCAGCTGACAAGGAGAATGGACCTATCAAGCTCATGACTCTATAAGGCAGAAATAATTCTCAACAATGGTTACAGAAATAATTCAACACTTTAATGACTTTGTAACAGCACCGTCTGCAACTGGAGATTCATTTTTTCCCCAGCAGAGTCGCCATTTTGTTGGTGTTTTTTCTTGTAAACCAGGTTTGTCTCCTAATCTACCTATGGAATTTCCAAATTTCCAATCAAGGGCAGCTTGGAGGACCTAGACCAACTGACGAGGATTTTTTAACAATAACCTCCTACACTTTGGGCTCTACAAGACCCGGGAGGGTGATCCCAGTAATGAGTTTACAATCTCTGCAAAAAAAATCATAAACAATCATTAACTTTGAAAAATAGATAATCTCACTTAATAGCTCAACAGAATTGGATAAGACTGAAATGAATTGGCTGTTCATCAGTAATATCAACCACTTGGAGCATGAGATGGTTATAACACAGTTTCATGGTGAAGGATAATCATTATGTTTAAAATTTGTGGTAGCAAGCCCCAGGTGAACACAAACAAAACACTGCATCACAAAGAATAGATGTAAATCATACCAGTGCCATATCCATTGGGGGAGTCAAATTCACCAACACCTTATGGTTCATAGCAGATTTTAACATAGCATATAATATATCTGATTATACTGCCTTACAGTATCACCAATTTGTACCTCAGCTCAATACTTCTTACCCAATCCTTATACAAAACATATCAATCTGCAATCTCATTTAAGCAGTTTAATTAATTCTTTGAATCAAAGCTAAAACCAGAATTGCACACACCACAACAGTGAGAAGAACAAAATAACCCTTGATTACTTCATTCAAAATTTGAATATACTTGCACATAGGAGAGACATGAGCCTAGATTTGTCAGTTAAACTCAAATGCCAGTATTGTTATGAAACACTAAATCCCAATAAACTCAAATCCTACAACAAAATGACACAAAACCCACTTGCAATGCCTCTGTAACTACAGATTTTACAATTTTTATGCAGCTCCACACTAGAATTTTGACTAGCTTACTTGCTAACCTAACTTGCTAACTTGCACACCTTTTTACAATGAGAATAGAAGAGAATAAGAAGAGGAGAAAAGATTCCAGAAGAAACCCTAAATCTAAACAAAAACAACCATCAAGAAGCATCTCCACCGTTGAATAGTGATCTGCAGAATATTCTCTCCATTTCCCTATAACAAACTTGATTTTTCTTTCAAAACAACATGTGCTCAATTCGTTCTTCAACAGAAAAATGCCATGTGTCCACTCTTCACTCATTACAATAAACAGATTCTACAGCTGAAAGAAAACTCCATTCCCGTGAAAAAATCCATTTTCCTCTGTTTTATGTTTTTCCCTTTGCTGCATTTTACCTCTGTGTATTTACTCACTGTTGTTTTTATTTCACTTACCATCAGTAAATAAAATATCCACATTTTCCTCTATGTTCATGCAAAGTAATTAAAAATACTCCTTCCAGCAATCACAAAATACTTAGCATTAGCTTTTACATTTCACCCCAGCACAGTAACAAGTTTCACCTGAGAAAATAAAACAAACCCCAACCTCCATTTAAATATTTACTTTAATAAAACAATGTCGAGCCGTTTCAAAATTTCCCCACATTAAGCCTTCCATGTAAAATATCTTTTGAAAATTTCCCCAAAGGGAAATAGAAATTCCCATTAAAATTTTACCCCTGGCACCTTGGAATACCCGTGCACTTTAAAAATTCTTGGGGCCCACCATATTTTAAATTTACTTTGGCCAGACCTTAGGGAAGCATTTAATATTAAAAAATTTATTTACTCCTCTCCCCATCTCCCTGCCATCCCGCAATCAATAACCCATGAGCAACTCCAAAGCACGAAATGGCGGGCAACGGTGAAGATTTGGTTGCACCGGCCCCACCACTCCATTTAAAATTTACTAAAACTTTAGCCAAAACATTTAATTTATTACCCCCCCTTTAATATTTTGGGCTCCTCCATCTCACCATTTAAAATTTATTTTGACCGAACCTTGGGGAAAACATTTAATTTTTAAATATTTTATGCTTCTCCACCTCTCCCCGTCATCCCGCAATCAACATCCCATGAGCAACTCCAGATCACGAAATGGCGGGCAATGGCGGAGATTTGGCTGCACCGGCCCCACCACTCCATTTAAAATTTACTAAAACTTTAGCCAAAACATTTAATTTATTACCCCCCTTTAATATTTTGGGCTCCTCCATCTCACCATTTAAAATTTATTTTGACTGAACCTTGGGGAAAACATTTAATTTTTAAATATTTTATGCTTCTCCACCTCTCCTCGCCATCCCGCAATCAACCTCCCGTGAGCAACTCCAGATCACGAAATGTTGGGCAATGGCTTAGATGATGCTGCATTGGCCTCCTGATCTCCACCGTTGTATTTGCAATCTGCATTCATTTGTTTGTTTTCCCTAACTTTGTTTTTCCTGTTTACTCGAGCATTCTCTCTGAGCTCTGCACTTTGTAATCATGGCGGCCCTTTCATTTTCTTCCTGTTCCTTGTGCTTAGATGGATTTCAAGAGCTAGTTGCAGGTCGTGCCCTTCACCTGCTGGCTGTGTGATTCCATTTGCTTGCTTTGGTGCGGGTTTCCCATTGGTCTCCCTGTTGGTCACGAGCTCCCTGCTGCAAGTCGCGCCCACCATTAGTAGCCACGCCCTGCAAGTTGCAGATTGCACCCTCACCTTACTATTTTTGCATGGGCTTCTTCCTACCTCATTGGCAACACACCTGCTCCCATGGTGCGTAGCCACATTCTCCATTTGTTGCGCGGGCTTCCTTGTCCACTAGCAGTGACCCTTGTTCCCATGTGCATACTGTATTTGCCTAAAAGTTTCTGATTCCACTGCAACAAATCCATGGGCCTCATCTTTGTTGGTACCCCATTTGCATCAGCCTTAGTTCCCCTTAGTATTCTTCATTCGAACATAAACCCCCAGCCTTATGGATGCCTATACCTGTTACAGGCCGTACCCTCCTTATTTTCCATGCTCGTGGCTTCCATATTCATTTTGATTAATATAGTTGCTAGTGAGGCCTTCTATTTACATCAATTCAAACAATCCACATGCCTTGATTATGTGAGGGTCTCCAAGGTTCAACATTGTTTTACATACCACAATCCTAAACAAAACATCGGCTCGTAGTTTCAAGGTGTCAAGCAATACACAGACGTTCGAGTAGCCTCAACCACCCTACACTCGCCATTGACTCAAGATAATGTAACTATACTACACAATAATATCATATACAGGAGACTTGCCTTTCATTATTATGTAATTCTTTCAGACAACCAAGTAAAATTAAATAGAGTTGTGGCTTTATCCCATGGTGTCCAAAGTGCAGCACAATCTTCATTCTCCATGCTCCAATAAATAAAACTCCATTCAGTGAGCAACATCCTCTTCCTTGTATGGCAACTTACCCTTCAATTTGTTAAGTAGCATGGTAATTGCCCTATTTCCTTCCATCAGCTGACACAAGAGTCAAAGCTTGGCCCTTTATCTGCAAGTTACATTTATCCACATTTACTCCATTGTTCAAAGACCTTGTCCTCATGATGGCATGATGTGGAAACTCCACGTTGAAAAAGTGGATCTCACTTGCAATCTGAAAGTAATAAGCAATTGTAATTATGTGCCCCTCCACCTGATGACCAACTCAAAGTAATTCTCCTGAAGTGAATGCCATATTACAACATTCACAAATTTATAAATGTGCAAAACATATCGGGTCCCATGTGGCCCTGAATAAAAAAAAAATTTGCTCTCAAACAAGTTTCAAACTCAAACCATCCCAGGACAACATCTGGATGCATTTGAAGTGAAATGGTAAATTGGGTAGCCTTCAGAAACTGTTTTCTGACAATTTTGGAAAGTGGTCAAAACAAGCCAGGTTGGCTCGGGAATCAATCTGCGAAACCCATCAAATGACCTCGTGAAACCATAAAAACTTGCAAAAATATAGTCATTTGATCCAAAAGTATAGTGCAAAAGATGACTTAGAGAAACAGATCCCGAGGAACCGGATATTAATCAGCAATGTTGCCCAATCAGGCTTTTCTGAAACAGCAGCTGTTCTAAAACAATTAGAACACACCCGACTGCCAATTTGTAAAAATAGCAAATCAACGCCTGACGAGCTGCCATCAGACACAGTGAAACATTAAGATACCCTGAGCATGTGTGCAAAAGAAATTTTCATGAAACATCTTTGATCAAAAGATATTAACGATCAAAGTTGACCACTTAGAAGGGCTGCCAAGAATGCAGATGTGAAACTGAACAAACTGCATTTAGTTTTGATCTGCTAAAAATAGCAAATCAAATCATGAGGCTCTGCAAACTGATATCTAAGATCGTTTAGGTATGGAGAACACATAACAGCATTCATTTTGACATAAAAGTCAACTGGTTGCCAAATTCAAGCTCAAATAGGAGGCTGTTTCGCAAACTGACAAATCTACAAACAGCGGAACAGTGCAAAACCACTCCAACTTCACTTTTCAAAACCTTGACAGAACTTATCATGGGAAGCTGAAAATTGACACACACGTTCACATATGTCAATCAAAAACGTATGAAAATGGGTTTTGCTTGGAAATCAACATGCCTCAAATTCTGATTCTCCAAAGTAGGTCATTCAAACTGACCCCTCAACTGCACTTTTGAAAGTGCAGAGGCAAATTTCTCGAAACGGGCACCTCAAATTTGCAAAATTTGAGAGTGCCAACAATCTCATGGGTAAGACTTGTTATATTTTTCATTGTGAATTATGAAAACTTATTTTGCATTATTTCTAATAAGGGTCATGTGTAATTGGTATATTTAACCTACAATTTCCTTTCAACAATATGATCAATTTAATTTTTGCATATACCTCCTTGCATAGATTATTGTAGGAAGTGTATTTCACATCTTTACTTCCTTTCATAATCAACATAGGTTTATTACAAAAATAAAGACTTATGTTTAATGCACATGTAGAAAAATAGAAAACAATAACATATTTTTTTTAAAATAAGACCACCCTTTCATATTGATATCTTTCTTTCAATCATGTAATAATAATTTAAATTAGGTATATATGAAAATATATATGCTATATAAAAATATATGTTTAAATTATAATTATTCTCATTTTAAAAATAATAATAAATAAAATATGCAACAAAAAATGGGTTCCCTAAATATCAATGTTAGTAATCTATGTGTAATATTTTTATTTCTAGATTCTCATTGAAAATATTACCCATTAAAAATACGATAATTATAAGAAACACATTATTTTTTATTTATTAAGAGGGGTAAACGCTTTTGACTCAAAGCTATGAACCGGCGAGGTCACAAACAAGGGACCTCATCCCCAATATAAATTCTCAACAAATACACCCCAATGGGGTTTGAACCTTGATGACAAGAATAACAACACAACTTATTAACCATCACACCATGCCACTATTGGCATAAGAAACATGCTATTAATAAATATTTAAAAATGGGAATTTTATTTTTATTTTTTAAGAAACTAGAAATATAATCTAAATAAGAAATCTCACAATTCATTTGTTTAAATTATTTTCAAATTCTTAACAATCTTCTTTCTATATTTGAGAGAAAATAAAAAATTAAAATGCTTTATGTGTGCCACTTAGGACAAAAAGTGAGAAACACCTTTATGTCATCTCCTAGTTGCAAATGATAGAATCACAATCTTGTTTCCATCTTTAAAATGTGTTTTGTCTACTAAAATAATTTCCTAATTACCTCTACAAGAGAAAATCTAGGAGGTATAGCACACGGCATTTTGTAAGAAGCAATACTAGCTCCATACATTCTAATGATGATGTAATCCATGTGGAGTAACCAATATCCCCAAATATGGTCTAATGATCCTAGTGTTCTCATTTGCAATATCCTAATTAAATTCACTAATTTAATGTTCATCTTGGGCCTTTCTAAACCTATTAATTTCTTTAACAAAGGTGTCACACAATATTTAATGAGTATATTTTATGAAGTAAAGCCACAATGGATATCCGTATGGATTGTCCATAACTACACAACCTTGATCTCTCCATTGGAATTCTTAGGAAATTTTAACTTGAATCCCAACTCCTTAGACCACTCATCCACCAAATAACATAATTTAAATATGTAGCCCAAGAGTGAATACCTACTAACATCTTGGGAAAACTCATTCTCTTAAAGTCTAGAAACTCATTGTGAGGTTTTCTCGAGATATTATCTCTAAATCATACAATTTTTTCCTCTTATGGTGCTAGTTATCACACAAATAAACCAAAAATTCCTCAATATATTTTCAATTTCACAATATATTTCCTTTTAATCTAACTGAAGGAGTGATGAGCCTCTTAGAAATATAAATAGAATTTATGTGCATCTAGCGGCTCAACCTCGGTAGTAGGACTAACTTAGTCAAGAGGTTTTCATTAGTAAGGTGGATCCTATGAAATCGTAGCTTCAACCCTATAAAATATTCTTTTTTATTTTATATTATATGGAAACATTATTCAATGTTATCTTTGTATTATCTTCTAGCCTTATTTTGAATAATTTCTTAATAGTATTCCCATTAAATTTGATAGTTACTTGCTCATTTATTTTTGTCATTTGTCTAGTGATCCCATTACAACTCTTAGAAGTTCACTCTATGGTTTTAGAGGTAAAAAATAATTGGGCACAACCACTTTTCCCAAGTCCAAGTTCCATAAGTTGCATACTAGAATGCATGCTCCTCTTTTACACCATAACTTGAGGAATATATCCCTCTTGGAGATTGAAATTGTAGGCTCTTTATGCAAATTCCTCTCCATTTTCATTGGATTAATTAAATTTTTTATACCAAATGGATGGAATATTTGTTTTATAACTTAATTATTTTCTTAAAAAATTCATTGGTATTGTGTAATAGATTAGGGTTTTTCTAGTGTTTATAAAAAATAACTTCAACAGTATCTAATTGATTAAGAAAATTATATACATAGAACAAGACTAAACTATATAAACCTTATCCATAAAGTTATAATTCATCCTACTTATTTTTACTCAAACATGATTATGTTCCCTTGCATAATTGTAATTAAACAATAGGATATCAAAGAGAGTGGGAGAGATAATTTATGATCTTGCTTTGCCAAAACATATGTACACCAAGTAGGAAATTGAATTTGGTCACAAAAACTCTTAATATTCTTAATCACAAAATTAGCTCCTATATTCATATGATGAGGAAATAATAAGCTTAGATTTTTCTTTTAATAACCTACACTAGGGCTTCATGAAGACCTTCACAATTAAAGGAGTTCCTTCATTAATGCTTAATTGCTCATGAAACAATATGGATAATTGACCAAAAATATAGTCAAGAGTGGAACTTGGGTTTTTTGGTGCTATGTTCAACCTTTCTAGCTAGTTTATTTATTGTTCCTCTATGTAGCACTTGGTTTTTAGAGTGCTAGAAAATAGGATCATATATTAGTAATCATCACAAATAATTATAAGATAAATAAAATGAGAATTACTAGATACACAAATCAAGCTCATTACACAAAATATACATGGGAAAAACCTTATAAATCATCATTCGATTATAAAACACTTACAAAATATTCTATTCAAACATAGACCAAACATAGGGAAACACTTTTTCCTACTTCCACATGTCTAATAATACCTCTTTTGCATAGTGATAGAATTTAATATTAATCTCCAAATTCCCTTACCTCTCAATGAGAGAGAAGCTCCTTAACTATAGGAGAAGGGGTGGAAAAAATACCTAAAGAGGTATTAGTCACACCTATTCAAAACTTAGAGTATTAATTATTTAAATGACACATGATTTATAAAGCATATGATGGGCATAAGGTTCTATAACCTTATATAAAAATAATATATAAATGTTATAATGAAATGCTCCCCTTTAATGGTAATAGGGGGTGTCACTTGCCAATTTTTATAAAAAGAAAAATAAAGCACCTCGATGATGTCAGTATTATTTAATAGTGATAAAAAAAGACACAAATGCATCCCAAAATGAAAACCATCTATTATAAACCATATGAAATTCATCTTGTCATAATTTATTATCCCAATATTTCAAAATGATGCTTTACTTGATGTCTTAAATAAAGATTTTATTAGATTCTAGGACTCCTCAGACCAGGCTCCCCCAAGTTCATTTGCTAGCACCCAAAGGTCTTATATAATATAATTATTTTAAAAGTGGAATATTTATAAAGAGAAGAATTGCAATATGTTTGAATGACATACATATAGTTCCTAGAGGTCTCATGTTATGCTTGTTAGGTCTTACATCCAAATATATAGCCACTAGGATGTGTCATTGATATGCTTACTCACCCTTAATGGTAACTCCTTAAGGCTAAGAATTGATCTAAATTTAGAGAATTTGGTACTACACAAAGGTTTGATATGAGATATTTGGGATTCTAGCCTAGTTCTTCTCGATTATAGTATATATTCCACATGATAATCAAATGAATAGAATTGAAGAGTGTTTTTGTGAATGAAAGATTTCCCTTGAATGAAGTGACTATGAACTTCAACTATGCTTTATTTATAGAAATAAGAGTCTTTAGTAAGAATAAATAGTTTTTGTTCTTATTTGATAAAGTGGGACTTTTACTAGTACCTAAATGAAACTCTTCCAATGATCTTCTAAGGCACGTGGTTTATTTTGTGGTTAGTCTTTGTTTAAAGAGCTATAGAAGGTAGTTATTTAAATACACTACATCTATGTGATAACCCTGTATTATATTGTGAAAGCATATTCTAAGGTATATTTCCTATTAAAATGATCACCAATATAATCAACTTAACACAATAATCAAAATAGCCCCTTGTTGGGACTCAAATTTTTCATGTTATTTTTCTTGAGTCCCTTCTTATTTTCACCTTTATTGGCCTATGTTGATAATCAACCAAAGATAATTTATGAGGGTCTTTGTTTTTATGTTCCCTTTGTCTCCCATGTTGCCTTCTATTTTTACTTCAGTCAATTATCCAAGTTAGACTAAATTGAAAACTTTATTATTTTTGGCCTTTGGTAGAGGTTCTAAACCTTTGTCAGATGCTAAAAATATTCTCACAACCTTGTTGATACCCAACATTAGTTTTATAATCCCTTCAAAAAATTTAAGTCTTTACATTTTCAGTGTTTTTTAGAGGTTCTAAAACCTCTTCTAGTATCTCACAAGGTTTTCACAAACTTGTCAAAGTCCAACATATCTTTTATAACCTATCATGTTCCTTTTTATTATAGTTTTCATTAACACCTTTTGGAGGTTTTGAAACCTTCTTTGGGAGTTGACAAGGTTCTCACAACGTTGTCGAAGCTCGATGTTGATATCATAACCTTGTGATTTCAATCGAAAATCTATAAATAATTTATGTTTTGGAAAAGTTGGAAAGATTAGAAAACCTTTTTCAGCTCCTAACAAGGTTCCCCTAACCTTGTTGGAGGCTTATAGGTTTTTCAAACCCTTTTAAGAGTGAAAGATGACAACACTTTTAAAGGAATTTTGGTGTGTGGAGGAAGTTTTAAAACCTTTGTCAAATCTTGACAAGGTTCTCACAACCTTGTTGAAGCTCTAAAAGGTTTACAAAACCTTTTGAAAAGTTGAAGGATGGAAAAAGCTTCAAGGATTGTCAAAAAATTCAAAGGTTCACAAACTTGTGCTAGTCTCGACAAGGTTCTCACAACCTTATCGAAGCCCAACATACTTTTCAAAATTGAAAATAAAGTGAATTCAAAGGAAGGGGAATTTTTTGGCTTGGTGGGGATGCGAGATGATTTTATAACCACTCATGGTTAACAAAATTGATTTTGATGTTGTTTGGTTTTGCCAACAAGTAAAGACGTTAAAGAGATGAAATTGAAGACTAAGTCTATTGGTGTGTTAGCAAGTTGAGAAGGTTGTGAACCTTTATTGTCTCCTAAAAAGGTTCTCACAAACTTGTTGATCCCAATAAGGTTTTGAAAACTAATTTTGTGGTCAACACCTGGTGGCAATATGAAGAGGGAAGGCTAGTGTGGGCCTATAACATTTATCAATATTCATTTTTTCTATTTAGTGTTGATAGGCGTTCAAAATAACAAGGATTATGCAAGTATTACATGATTAATAATTAAATTAGGTTTTTGGCACCAAGTGAAATGATGTGGTGTACTACTCCTCACCTAGTTACCATGAATGTTACAACTCCCCCACCTACCATAATTGAATGTTATTATTGTTCAATATGAGGTACCCATTTTGGGTGGGATTTCAATTGATCTCTTAGGTGCTCTAGTGAAATGATTATAGTTTGATGCCTCATAGATGTTAAAGCATGATTTTTTATCATTAAATCTTTTATTTAATGCAACTAAAACTATATTAACAAAATTATGTAACAAATTTTTAACACCATCAATGCATGTCGCCCACCATGCTACAATTTAGGAATTAAATCATAATATAAATATCTTTTATTAATGCTCAATAAAAAATTGATGCATGAATTAATATAGAATCATTATATTTAGCTATATATTGTTGTTTTTTTGATAAATTAAGCAATAAAACTAGGGTGCTATCCCAATTAAAAAAGAGCCCAAAGACTGAAAACCAAGTCCAAAGACCATAAGCATCACATTAACACCACTTTATCCAAACATAAAAAATAAAACAAAAATAGCTAACAAGAGACACCAGAGATAAGAAGAAAACCAACTTAACCAAATAGTTGACCCAATATTTAGTGAGGAACTTGAAAAGTTCCTCATGACTATTATCATTGTCACCATCCTTCTTTAGTTCTTTGTCTTGCAATAAAAAAAGGGTATTTGTTGATCTGTGCATTACCTTATAGCTAAATTTGGATAGGTTGACCATCTTTTTCTCAATATATAACACCTTTTTTAAAACTCAACAAGCTCCCCCACCATTGCAACACACTAAGGGAAATTGTGAATCTCACCCACAAGGTGCACACTAGAATTGTCCATGCTAACCATGAACTTAGGTTGGCTCTCAATAGTTGGTTCTCAAGACCTTTGGAATCAGACTCTTTCTGCTCCTCATTAGTTGAGAATCTCACAACCTACTTAATAACATTCTCAATCACCTTCTTTTCAATAGACTTTGGACGACCTGCCAAATGGTTGAATCTTCTAAGGTGAGAGCCTATAACCACCTCTTCAACCTTGTACTCTTCCACATTGACAATAACAACATTTGTGTTCTCAACCAAGACTTTCTTTGGGGAAACTTTTTGCTTTTTGGTGGGGAGTTATTTGAAACCCCACATGGTCTCATTTTCTCAATCCCACAGAAGGGGGACAATTTTTAAGGTCACATAGACCTTGAGCCACTTGAGACTAGTCAAAGATAGGAGTCTTAGGTGAAGTATTATCCCCATTAAGGTTAGAGGGGGTGGTGCTCAAGGGGGTATCATTCAAAGTAGAGGGTTCACCCAAAAACTTTGGTAGGGGGGAAGGTATGAGCAGAGTCAGAAAGCTTCTTCTTTTTAATTTTGTTTTCCCCTGAGGGGTCAAAGTAGTCACCACTTGAGGGGAGTCGGGGGCTTTCCTCAATCAAGACAACTTTAATTTGTTTAGGTGGGCATAAGGCAAGATGAAAGTGATAAAGCCACAAAACAAGACCTTGGTGTAAAGGAATAGGATATTTTTTTGAGTATTTTTCATTTAAATCCTATATATCCTTAATGGAGCTTTCTAGGGAATTTAACATGTAGAAAGGGAAGCTAATCATAATATTATGGAAAATGTGGTTAAGGAGGGGGAAGTGGTAGAAATAACAACACTTTTATCTACCTTCTAGAGTAAAAAACTTCATAAGCATGAGACATACCTTACCCCATGGTGAAGGAAGTTTTTCCTTGTCAAAACCACCTTGCAATTTGGTGGGTTGTTCACCTTCTTTGAAAAAGAGTTAAATTGTCATTGTCTACCACTTTTTTGTGTTTTTTCCATTTTTCCCCTTTTTATTCAATCTCATCACCTGTGTAATTACATATTCATCAACCTCAAATGTAATTATGCCAACTTTCACTTTCCTTGAGTCCCAAGAATGGGTGAACTAAATGGACAGACTCTCATCATGTCCCTTGAGGCACTCTAGGAAAGGAGCAACCTATCCTTCACAAAAAATATGCCAAACAATGGCATCAGTGGAGAACTCTTCATAAGTATTGGGTTCAATACAAACTCTATCCCCACCCATCATATCTTGGTAGAACAACAGATTTTGAAAAAAGATAGAAAATCTTCTCAAAAGCTTACACAAAAGCCAAGTAGCCGAGCAATGAGTGTGATTAGGAGAAGATAAAGCATAAAAATTTGTGCCACATTAATAATAATTACATAACCCCATCCAAGAGTAAATATAATTATTATATATCATCCTTTGAATCAAGAGTAGATCATGTCTCACTATGTCAGTGATATGAGATTAAAATGGGGGTAGTTAGCCTTAATGCCAACAATCACCATCATAATCAAGGTTAAACTCAAACCAATCTGGTTAAGATGGGAGATGGTCGTATACGTCTTATCAAAGCTAGAAGATGATGCAAGATCCTTTTCCATACTTCTGTAGACCTCATACAAATGTCCTGCAAAAAAGTGAAAATCCCAAGAAACAATGCCATGTGTAGAAATTTGAAAGGAAAAGAAGATGCCAACTAAGATGATCATTCTAGTCATGTCAAAGATGAAAGATGACCTTAGTTTCAACTCTACAATTTCGTGGACGCCATACAATTTTCCCATAGAAAGCCAAAGAAACTCAACCATGTGAATATTTTGAAAGGATTTAATTGTGTCAATGATCACAATCATAATTAAGCTCAAGTATTTTTGGGTAAGATGGAAGATGATCATATAAGTCTTATCAAACATCCAAAGATTAAAATTTTCATAATTACCATAACTATAACAAGATGTCTCCACCCTCATATGATCAAGCTGAACGTGGAGGAGCCATTACAATGATGTGAACCACCACACCAATTTTTGGACTCATTTAGAACACAGTCTCGTACCCTTAGGTAGAGTCAACATCCTCATCAATATGTAGCAGAGCAAAGATAAATTATTCCCATATTTAAAATCCAATGAGAATTTTTTTAAATTTTCCCACTTCAACATATATCCCTCCACCACAGACATAAGTCTAAGTTTAGGGTTCTAGTCCTTCACACCATTAACTGTCATTAGCAGAGGCAACATCATTCCACTCTGAAGTAAGGAGTTTTCTAACATAATCTGAGAGATTGGAAAAATTATGCCAACACCGT
Organism: Sequoiadendron giganteum; assembly: GCA_007115665.2. Lineage (NCBI taxonomy): Eukaryota > Viridiplantae > Streptophyta > Pinopsida > Cupressales > Cupressaceae > Sequoiadendron > Sequoiadendron giganteum. The sequence goes on along the minus strand of CM021109.1, from coordinate 293,790,643 downwards.
AAAGACTTTTGGTCCATCCCCAAACGTGCCATAACATCAACAACCTGAATGCCCTCACAATAAACATCTTTGATCTCAAACTTTTCCAATCCAAGAAGGAGTTCCTATATATCCTTTATAGTATCCTCCAACACCCAACTTGATTGAGCAACACCTTTCACCACATCAATGATCAATTTAGAGTCCCCCTCAATGAGAAGATTCTTAGTACCAATAGCAAGAGCAATTCTGAGGCCCCACAAAAGAGCCATGTTTTTTTCCCAATTGTTTGTGTTAACACCAAGGCCTCAAACATAACCTACCCCTACAGGCCCCAAAGGGGTTCTCAATATAGCACCCCCACTAGCCATGCCAAGGTTTCCACTTGCAACACCATCAAAATTAAGTTTGCACCAACCAAGTTGGGGTAGAGTCCATTTAGTGTGTAATCTTGCCATATTCTTTGTAATGTCAACATTATAGAATGAATTAGGTAAACCCCACTAAGTAGAAATTTTGGATTCCAAAGGGAGAAGATGGGAATCTAGGTAAACCCAATGACAAACCGAAATATTATCCAAAAGTAGTTTGTAGAAATTTGAATAGACTTTCTCAGGACTCCTTTTCAATTCTCTGGAGATCCAGTTGTCTCTTTCCTTCTAGAGGCTCCAAAAGAGTTATGGAGGTATTTGCTTCCATAGTTCTTTGATAAGGGGGTGATGAAAAGGACTAACCTATTCCTCCATGGGGTCACCCAGATCTTTGTTCATGAGCTAGCAAATTTGAATCTTTTGCAACACAAATCCCTAAGTTTTTTGAGAAAAAAGACAATGTATAAGGATATGAGGGACCGTTTCCTCATCCATATTGAATAAGACACATCTATTGGGTAATTGGAAGCCACACTTGATGACATCATCTTGGGTTAGGATTCTATTGTGCATGGTTGTCCACTAGAAGAAAATGATTTTAGGAAGGAGATTTTTCTTTCATACCTTCATCTAGGCAACACTTTTGTCCTTCTTTAACAACAGATTGTAAGCCAACTTGATAGAGAAGTTTCCTTTAGGAATTTTGGCCCAAAATAAACAATCCTCCCTAGGGAATATGGGGAATCTAATCTTGCAAAGATCATTTTGGAGGAGTAATTAACTTTGGTGTAGATGGTATTGGTCTTGGCAATAGGTCTGAATAAGTCCAAGAATTGTCATGCAAAAGGTAATAAAAAACTAGGGGGCCAAAGGTGCTTATAGTAGGGATTTTAAGCTTTTTAAAAAAAGGGTGGTCTCCAAGGGGATGCTCAAACAACCAAAAATCTTCCCAAAAATGGATAAGACTACCATTCCCCACCTTCCATTTAAGGGCCAACAAGATTAAACCATGAGTTTTAAGGATATTAATCCAAATCATAAAGCCTCCAAAAAAAACCCATTTCAAAAAGCACACTATGGAATCTTGAGTTATTGAGATATTTTGTACTTAAAATTTTGCACCAAACCTTATTGTTTTGAATAAGGTCCAAACCCACATTTGCCATCAGAGCTTGATTTAAGTGGGTGATCTTCATAATTCCCATACCTCCCCACACCTTTGGGAGGCAAACTTTATCCCAACTGACTAATGCCATTTTTTCTTTTCCTCAGTGCTTGACCATAAGAAAATCCTCTAAATTTTTTCTAGCTTATCTGCAATATAGACTGGGATTTTAAAGAGAGTTAGAAAGTATACTGGGATTCCTTGAAGGGAGGCAACAAGAATTTGTAGCTTATTATAATTTTTCAATATTCTTCCTTTCCATCCACCCAACCTTTTTGCATGCACTCCAAAATAGAGTTCCAGAAAGAGAAGAAATATATTTAATAGTAAGGAAGATCCCTAGATAAATTCCCTAGATAAATTCCCACAAGATAAATGCACTGATAGCCTAATATATCATGTATTTTTCTCCTTCTAGAACCTTATTGGAATTGAATAAGTAGATCTTTCTTTTATCACAATTAATACATTGTCTCAAGGCCACTGCATAGTTAGACAAATAGTTTTTCTAGCATCTAGCCTCGACCATAGAGGCAATACCAAAAAGGATGGTGTCATCCACAAATTATTCTAGAGCAAAAGGAGGGAGAGAAGAAGACCACCCTAACTGCTAGTAGCTCACCATTCTCAATGAGATTTAGAATATTTCTCCCTAAAACCTTAGCAACCAAGATGAACAAGGGGATAGGGGGGTCCTCTTGATGGATGCCCCTATCAGTCCCAAAGAAGACCCTTGGAATACCATTTACAAGCACTGAGTACTTCACAATAGTAACACATTCCCTAATAGTGTTGATAACTTTCTCATGGAATCCCACCTTTCTTAGAACTTTACACATGGAATTCTAGTCCGCCATATCATAAGCCTTTGATATGTTAAGTTTGAGATTCATACCAGGAAGGAAGCTTCTTTTCATATAATGCATAATCTTGTGGTTTGAAATGGCCACATCGAGAATTTGATGCCCTAGGATAAACCGTTTTGGTTCATATTAATCAACTTTCCCAATAGGGATTTAATCCTATTAACCAAAAATTTAGAGAATATCTTATACACTGTATTACATAAACTGATAGGTCTAAAATTTGCAATACAAGTAGGATCCTGAACTTTTGGGATAAAAGCAATATAAGAGCTATTTAGTATTTTTAAGGATTTTACCAGTGTAAAATAAATCCTTAATATCAAGACCCGCAATGTCCCAAAATTGTTGAAAGAATGTTGAAAGGAATCCATCAGGATCTATGGCTTTATAAGCTCCCATAGAAAAGGTAGCAAGCCTAACTTTATCTGTAGAAATGGGAGTCATAATGTGTGCATTATCTTCAAGGGATAGTGCAATTGGTAAGCAATTTAATAGTTGATTCACAAGCTCATTGTCTCAAGGAGGGGACTTATGAGAGTAGGCTCTATAGAAATAGTCCAAGGCCATTTTATGAATAAGGGTATCATCAATAATCTTTTCACCATGCTCATTCATGAGGTCAGAGATAGTGTTCCTTTCCCTATGTATTACTAAATACTTATGGAAGAAAGTGGACTTCTTTTCCCCCTCTTTCAACCATTGAACCCTTTATTTTTGTTTCCACAAAATTTCCTCTCTTTGTATAATTTCACACTAGTCCTTTCGAAGCAATTCTTCAGTAAGATGAGAGTCAACAGAGAGATCTCCCTTTACCATTTGGTTTTACAAATCTGTAAGTTTTACATACATATCCTTCTTTTTTTCCAAAACACTCCCAAAGGTTAGCATGTTCCATCCCCTCAATTTTTCTTTTATCAGGTTTTGCTTTTGAGAGGGTAAGAATTATATATGAATTAAGTTCTCTACAACCTTCCCACTCTTGCAAGTTTGAATTTCCTTCAATCATGGCACCTACTTGTGGGGGGGGCCTATCCCCCCAAACCATGCACCTTTGTTACTTCCTACTAACCCTTTTATCCCTTCTATCCTTGTTGTTGAATAGTCTATTAACACTGATGGTGGGATTGTTTCCCCTACCCCCCAAAATTAGATAGTTGGAAAGATGCTCTCCCTAGAGTGCCTTTAGACACTAGTGGTGCAAGTGCTACTCCTAAATATGTGAAGTCGGATGAGGGAACCTATATCAAACTTCCTGACTCGATTGTTGATCGAATCCTCTCCTCAATGAACAACTCTCTGGTTGGAAATATTTTCTCCTTTCAACCTAGCATAGAGATGGTTTGTTTTTGGACACCCTCTACTTAGAAGGTGAAGGGGTGTGTGTCCACAAGTATTATGCCTAAGGAGCTCTTTCTATTTAATTTCACCACTACTAAATATCTCATTAAGATACTTTCCAAGGAACCTTGGTTCCATAGTAAACATAGCCTGTCTTTGTGTCGATGGAAGTCAAGTTTTTACCCTATTTTAGATTTGAATAAAATAGCCCCAATTTGGATCCATCTACCAGGCCTCCCACTTGAATTTTAGGATGAAGGGATCTTCAAATGGATTGGAAACTCCTTTAGACATTTTGTCATCACTGATGGTATTATAAAATCCAAATCAAGGTTAGTTTTTACCTATTTTGTGTCAATATTGATATTAACAAAACTCTTCCTAACTTTATAACCCTTCAATTGAAGTTAGGTTGTTGGACTCAACCAATTCAATATGAAAATGCTACTATGTTTTTTCAAAAATATAAGAAATATGGCAACCTATTTACTGAATGCAAAGCTTCAAATAAGAAAGTCTTTATATCTAAAGACCCTATGACCCCACCTTAAGATGAAGGGATAGACTACCCATTTATGAAGGACCTTCTCAATATCTTGAAATCCCATATGCAACAACCCATCAAAACTACTCTGGGGTTGGATGTTTCCCCCATCATCCAAACTATTTTTGATGCTCATGCCTTAGAGCCCCCTTCCCTTGAGGATGGTGAAATCCCTAACCCCATTCGTAGCTTTGGAGATAAAACTTCCAAGTCTATTGAGTTTTTTGTTGTAAATACCCAGGCCTCTATGATAGAACCTACTACTAAGCTCCCTACCCAAAACCTTGGCTTTGCATCTACTGCTCATCAACCATTTAAAGGTCTTTTTCTCTCTCTGAGAACTAGCCCTAGTACTTCTCGAATGGATGATAGTTGGTCAACACCAAAAAAAGCTAGGAATAATAAATTTGATATAGGAGTGGATTCAAAAGAAGGTAGGTGCTCTCAACGTCAAATAAGAAAAAAGGAAATAACTAGGGAAATTTCTTGCGAAAGATAGAATACCTTGGATTCAACCATTAAAAACTGTATATGAAGTTCCTCTCTTGGAATATGAGAGACCTAAATATCCCTTAAAAACAACACTCTCTCAAGGCCTATATTCTTAAGAATAAGATTGACTTTATAAAATTCATGAGATTAAAATGAATCATGATACTTTCTAATCTTTGGCAAACCATATTTGGCCTAGGGAAAATTTCTTCATTAGTGAAGTGCATGGGGTCTTTGAAGGGATTGTGACTATGTGGAATCCAATTTCCATTGTCCCTTTTATCCATTTTGTCCCCATTGTTGATTAGTTTACTAACATTGATGGTGAGGTCATTTCTCCCCCCAAAATTTGATGGTGGAAAGATGCACTCTCCTTGGAGTGTCTTTGGATGCTAGTGGTGCGATTGTTGCTTCTAAATATGTGAATTTGGATGAGGGAACCTCTATCAAACTTCTTGACTCGGTTGTTGATCAAATCCTCTCCTCAATGAACAACTCTCTAGTTGAAAAAAAACTCTCCTTTCAACCAAGCATAGAGATGATCCATCGTTAGGTGTCCTCTACCTAGAAGGAGAAGGGGTGTGTGTCCACAAGTGTTATTCTTGGGGGGATATTTCTATTAAATTTCACCTCTTTTGAAGATCTCATTGTGATACGTTCCCATGGACCCTAGTTCCATGGTAAAAATAACCTATCTCTATGTCAATGAAAGTTGGGTTTTAACCTTGTTGCATATTTGAATAAAAAAACCCCAGTTTGGAACCATCTACCAAGCCTCCTACTTGAATTTTGGGATGAATAGATCTTAAAATGGATTGGTAACTCCTTTGGATACTTTGTAATTGTTGATGGTGTTACAAAAGCCAAATCCAAGTTATTTTTCACCTATTTTTGTGAAAATATTGATATTAACAGAACTCTTCCTAACTTTATAACCCTTTAATTTAAGTTAGGATGTTGGACTCAACCAATTCAATATGACAATGTTATTGTATTTTGTCAAAACTACAAGAAATCTAGCCACCTATTTACTAAATGCAAAACTTCAAATAAGCAAGTCTCTAGATCTAAATACCCTATTATCCAACCTTTAGATGAAGGGACATACTACCCATTTATAGAGGACCATACTTGAGCAACCCATCCAAGCTGCTTTGGGGTTGGATGTTTCTCCCATCATCCAAGCTGTTGTCAATGCTCATGGCTCAGAGCCCCCTTCCCTTGAGGATGGTGAAATCCCTAACCCCAGTAATAGATTTGGAGATAAAATATCTAGGTCTACTAAGTCTTCTATTGTAAATACCAAAGCCTCTCCAGTAGCACCTACTTCTAAGATCACTAGCTTTGGTTTTACAAATCTATGAGTTTTGCAGACATCTCCTTTTTTTCCAAAACATTCCCAAAGGTATCCTCTATTTTTTTTGTTTCTTGTTTTAAAATAATTAATATAATTTATTAATGACCATGTAAGTTAAACAATTATGCCCTCTGGTAAGCTAGCCACTCAATCAAGGAATTAAAATAGTGTAGTACAGATAAGCAGTTTGTTTATTCATTATGTTTATGTCTTATTAATTATGTCATATAATTTGTAAAAATATGGGAAAAGGAGGAGGATGATTAAAATAGGGTGTCCTAGGTCCTTTATACAAAGAACTTGTGAACTAGTGTTGTGCCTCTTCCCAAATTTTCATTGAAACTAAGAGATTGCAAGGTGTATAGATTGACTTTCAACCTTAAGGTGAGCCAATCATACTCGAATCTCTAATTTCTTAGGATAGTAAGATTTGGGAATTAAGTGAAAATGATTTGATGCAGCTAAACCTAATGAAAAATAAGACCTAGATGATAAAATTCAAGATTCAGAAGATACAAAAACTAAAAAAATAATTTACAGGCATATCTAAGAAGGGTCTAGAAACATGTACCTAGCATTAAAATTTTGTTTTGAGCATTATTAAAGGACAAGTTTTCCCTAGGGTGAATGGGTCCTGGGTAGGGTTTACAAAAAAAGCTTTAATAGTCCTTTGGTACTGGATCTTAGCTTCAGTTTGGTATAGGTCCCACTATTGAAAAGTTAGAAATAAAATCTGCAATCGAGTTTTTATGGCTTGACAACAATGGTGACAACTTATGCAACGTTGCAAAATTGTTCTTTGAGATCTTTTCAGTCCTTCTTCAACCCGTAATTTGCACATACAAAGAGAGGAAATTGTGTTTATTTTGAATGGGGGTTTGCCTTAGTCAAACCCCATGTTTGGCAATTAAACCTTGATATAATAATAATGACAATTGATAAATGGAAGGAATGATGAATGAACACTTGCTTGATACAACTCACCAAACCTTTAATGGCTTCCCTTAGAGGATTAAATTCAAACACATCACTCCAAGGAATTAGATCTTTCTTTGCTTGAGTTTTTGGATACTTGAATGCTTGGATGTTTTAGGATCAACAATGCATATTAGCCTTCACAAGATGACATGAACACACATAAGCTTGAACATGATGATAAGATCTTGAGTGTTGCAAAAAATAATTGAAAAACTTGCTCGTGAATAATCTTGACAATATTTTTTGCTCATAGGATTTCTCTCATAAAGTGTGTTAGTTTTGAATTGATAAAAATACTATGTATTTATAGGTTTTTATCTAATTTCCCAAAAATTAGATTCTAAAAGCCGACGATTGCATATGAAATTTGAATCATTAAAAGACCACCAAAAACATAATAAAATTTAGGACCTAGGACCTAAGGAGGACCCATTCATCCTTGGGCAAATGGATCTTGGCCCAAAAGTCCAAGACACATTCATTTTGGGGTGATTAAAATATTAATTGAATTAATTAAATATAGGTTTCCCTTTCGGAAAATGATCAAAATAAGGCTTTGGAATGCATAATTTGGAAAATTAGAAGCTTAATTAAGTACAATTAATTAAGGGACCCAAACATAGTGTGAAATTATAAAGGTATACAATTTCATAAACTACATTTATCCCCACTTTAGTGAGAGTATGAGCTTATTCTCAAACTCACACTAAAGTAGACAAATATGCGTCAAGAGAGGTCCAAGTGCACAAATATTAGAGAGATAGGATGACAAAGATCAAAAAGGGTGATCACGCCCCTAGGATCTAAGATCCCATGGAAAACCAACATAAGGAAAAAGGGACACACCAGATGTGTAAGATATGTGCAATAAGACAAGATACACAAGCATGCAATGTTAAAGCTAATGCAAAATGGGATGAACTAGCAAGTTGCATTATGCAACACCCATCGAAAATCTCACATGGCTCCACTAGTAAGTAAGTTGTGTTATGCTAGGTGGCCATGAAAATATTCTCATAATGGTTAGTGTAGTCTGGAATACACTAGGTGAGCCCCCAAGGATAGATGAGAAACATACACTAGGTCTACAAGGTGTGAACTCATAAAAAGGTGGCAATTGGAAAAGTCATGGCAGGTCTGCAGGCCTTCCATACACCAACCATACCAAAAGTTATACTCCTTGATAACTTTCTTAAGGTGACACAATATGATCAAGATGCTATGCCAACACTACACTAAGTTCAACCTCTTTGAACAAAGTGAAGCAAGAGATGTCAATGCCAATGTAATAATTCCAATGCATGCCTCCACTTGAAAAGAATTTCTAAACACCATACTATGAGCAATTACTTTAAAGTAGAAAATGATAAATTCCAATTGATAAAAGGGCCATGAGAGCTTATTTAGAAATCCTTATGCCAAACATATGTTTCCAAATGAAGCTACATAATTAAATATGGAGGTTTTCCCCACATGCAATCCAAAGATAACACATAAGGGATCCACGGATTTGGGGTCAGTGTATGTCTTTGCTACAGTGATATAATAGAGCTTGGAACTATCATCATTCCCTAAAGACTTCATGGAACAACAAGCACAAAGGAGGAATGGCACACAAGGAGATGGAAGACAAACAATCCTTTTGGGTCAACATGGAGGAGACTAAATTTCTCAACACTTTGCATCATCCCAAAAAGGAAAACACAAGACAAGTGAGAAGAATGTAGATAGAAATAGAAGAATGACACAATAGATTGGATTCCTTTGTATCCTTGCACTAACAGAGTAATAAGGGTCATCCAAAGAAAGCTCACAAACATAAAGACACACCAAGCAACACAATATGGGGGATCACATTATGCACATGCAATCACAAAGAACATAGAAATAACAAAACTAGTATGACACATGTGAGCCAACCTAAATCAACTCATTTGCATCCCAATATTATTCACCATATACAAAAGGCAAAGAACTAGCCAAATGGGCAACAACAAGTGTCATACTAGGACAATCACTAGGTTCAACATGTGGTGATGCACTATTTTTAAGAGGATCATCATGGTTGCACCCATCTAAGTTCATGGAAGAGGAAAATAATAAATTCAGCTCATTATGCACCCCTCATCAATCTTAAAAATATCATCATCATCATCCAAGTTAGTCATAGTAGGAGGTCTAATGACAATTTCTAGTGTATGCTCATGTTTTTGTTGTTGCGAAGGTGGAGAATCATCATGCTTTGTTTGAGTTAGTTTTTGATCTTGGTTTGTTGATTTGTTCTTTTATTCTTACTGACGAGAAATAGCATGACATCTATGCCTATGCTCTTTAGCATTTTGGTTTCTTCTTGCTTAGTTTTCAAGTTTTGATGGTGTAGGAGCGGGTTTATCAACCATTGGTTTATTTTCTTCCCACAAGGGAGGAATGGAAGGAACCATCGAGGGTTGGGAAACCATTGTCTCTTTAGGTCTATAGACTTTTTGGATCTTAGGAGGCACCAAAGGAGTTGTATTTTTATCTCTTGGTCTCTTGTAGGAAATGGGTGGGTGAATTATGTTGGACTTGTCTTAGTTACTTGGAAGAGATTTTGGTTCAAGTATTGGTTCATCAATGATAGGTTGTGGAGGAGAAACAATCATGGACTTAGGAATATTACTAAGACATAGTTCTACTATGCAATTGAACTTTTGATAGGATTTGAAAAAGAAGTCTTCATGAGGATTTATAGGTTTCATAGGTTCAAGCCAAAAGAATTCTAATGAAAAGTTTCCACGAGAAGACAAAGGATTGAAACCACTATGATGCATAGTAAATTTTTTATTTCCAAATGGAAATTTCAAGCATTTATGAGCTACCAACGAGACAACATCCATGGAGTGTAGCCATGGATAGCCTAAATTCATATAGAATTGATCTAATGTCGAGACGATGGAGAATGAAACATCTATTGCTATAAAATTAGTGACATTTTAATCTACTCTTTGTTTACATTGCATGAGATCAAGTAGAGCCAACTTAGGATCGATGTGCAATTGGAAATGGTTTAGAAAGGAATCAACAAGCTCATTGAATGAGTTGATTGATTTATTCGGTAAGGAGCAAAACCATTCTAAGGTTGTATCTTTCAAAGACCTAGGAAAAAGTTTAGCCAAGAGTTTATCTTAAAAAATGAAGTCACTACATAAGGTTGTTGAAACATGGTTGCTAAGATCTCCTTTGCCATCATATTTCTCAAATATAAGAATCTCTATACCTTGTGGAATTAGTGTTCTCAATATCTCCAATGAAATGGGTTTCTTTTGACATATTGTGAAGGTTTTCCATTTTGATTTTGATTCAATGTTGATATTTGTTGTTGGAGGGTTGTGGCATTTTGCAAAATTCAGTTTACGATAGAATCATTGGTTGTGTTTTGAGATGGAGGGGAATATGGTGAGGTGTTTATGTGTTGGGAGGACAAGTGAACTGCAAGTTTTTGAGAGGTAGGGGGTTTGGAGATATGATATTTGAATTCACAAAGCTAAAAGGATGTCTAGTGGAAATACCTAAAGTTGGAGGGATTTTGTTGGTTGGTTGCATTGTCGTAGTAACATTTGAATGAATGTATATAGGAATAGAGGTTATAATTGTAGGGGGAGGAACTTGATTTCCTCCTTGACTTTAGGTGCAACCCAAAGTTTGAGAACAACTATCCACTATAGGAATATGATTATCAATAATGTGAGTTATATACACACAATATCTATTACATGGTCATTATAAATTATTATTCTCATGTTATTTATGATAGGAATCGTAGTACCCACAATATAGGAATCATAGCACTCCCATTGGGAAATCGAACAAATCATTGTGTTGAGGTGGAGGTTGTGTTTATAAGCATCAAACATGTTGTGGATAGGGGTTACTCCAAAATCTAGGTTGAAGGTGACTCTTTAAACATCATCAACTGTCTACATGGCACCCATAAGCCCAACTAGAATGTGTATCAATTAATAAAGGATACTATAATGATGTTAAGTTCTTGCAAGGAGACCCGTGTTTCCCATATCTTTCGAGAAGATAATTCTTTGGCAGATTTTTTCGCCAATGAGGATGTTAGGCTTAATGAGTTTCATGTGTGGGAGGAAGGCACTCTCCTTCTTGAGAAAGCTAAGATCTTAATGAGAAATGATGACTTTGGATGAGTGCATGTGGTGACATCATTTATTCTTAAGTACTAATTCTCGGCTCACACGCTTTGTGGGTTTTGTTTGGCTTGTTGGCTTTCATTTGAATGGTAATTGCAAGGGTTTTCTTCGTCTAGTTTTTGAGGAAATGGGAGGTGACATGAGAAAAATTGAGCCAGATTCTTGTGCAAGCCTGAGGAAAAAGATAAAAATATAGAGTATCCTCTAGCATGGGAATTTTATGCCATTCTTAGAAAGGTTGCATGGGCATGACCCAAATGCTTTGACGAAATTCATTTCTTGTTGACATAATCACAAGCTTCAATTTAAGGGCTTGGAAGTTGATATTAAAGAGGATATGATTGCTACTATGACTGGGTTGTCGATGGTAAGCTGTAAGTTCTTTAAGGATAAGAAGAGCAACGAGGAGGCTATGGCTCAATTCTTCAAAGATGAGGAATGAAAAAAACTCATCAAAATGGAAAGTTGAGGCTATGAGAGAAAGTCTCTCAAGAAGGTCTAGGTGAATATTGTGGAGGTGATAATGTGATATGTGGCATTGGAAGGTAGGTTTAATGCAATCCTTGGACATCATTTTACTCTTTTAAACCACTTTAGACATGGGTTATTTATTTCCTTTCTATTTTTGTTGTTGTCATCCATCGAGTTATTTGTGTATGCTCACTTAAAGAATAGGAGGGTGTTAGTCCTCTATGAGGGTCTTATTCTTTTAATCATGGAGCATGGTAAATCTCTTATCCTTGTCATTGCTATTAATGGTAAGGAGCAATTTTCGAGCGTAGCTTTTAGCTCTTCTGGCTTAGATACCAACATTGTTGAGGAAGAGGAGTGGGTTAGAGAGGATGAGGATGAGTCCCCAACCCCTGTGGACACATCCTCAAAAAAAGAGGAAGAAGGGTAGCCATAAAACCAAACGGGTAGCCAAGCATCATATTCTAAATGAGTCAAGTTCTGATAGTGAGGACAAGGAGGTTGGATCTGGTGATTCCACTCCCAGGAACGATGCTTTGGATGTTGGCCAGGGTGATACGAAGGTGGGTGGTAAATAGGATGGGATGCAGGAGAATGTGTTGACTATGGTGGAAAAGGATTAGTTGAGAAGGGTGTCCAAACACATAGCTAAGATGAAGAACTAGACCTTGAAAGAAATGGTTAAGGGGACCACAGTGCCCAATGAGGAGAAGGCTTATGAAGATAAAGCAGTGGAAATTGGTGACTCCCCGGTTCCTAGCTCTCCCAATGTGGATTTGGAAGGGGAGAATAAGGTTCAAGAGGAGAAGGATGTTGAGCAGAATCATGTGAAGTCAAAGCCTCTAAAGGTAAATCCCCTTTCGAGGGACTTTCCCTATCTCAAGTTCTACCTCTATGTCTGAGTTGCTTGATATGGCGAGGGAAGGGGCCACTGATACTTTTAAATTAGCAAAATGGACTCTTCAGGAGTTTAATAAGGTAAACATTAAAATAAGGGGTTTCAAGGAGAATTTGAAGAATATTCTGAAAGGCTCAACGTTAGATATTCCAATTGACAAAATTGTGGATCTTGAGGGGTCATATCATGATTTAAAATCCTTGTGTGAAGAGTGACTGGTTGGGTTAGAATCCAATATATTGGACACTAATGCGGTTATAAATAAGCTTCTCCATGCTTGTCACATTTCAGTAAAGAATAGTGTAGACTTGTTGGAAGTCCTATTTCGTAAAATTAGTGAGCTTAGGGAGGACCAGCTATATTTTTCTGAGTTAATGGAGAAGGATCACTTGGCCAGAGGTAAAGGGAAAAAAGGTGTGAAATATGATGGTAAAGGCATTGTTGTTAGAGGGTTTGCTGACTTGAAGAAGTCCTTTGAAGCTGAAAAAAAGGAGTTGTTTGACATGATTGAAATGCACAGAAGTCAAGAGCTTGAGGTGGCCAATACCTTAAGCAATCTAAAATAGTGTCCTATGTGTTTACTTGTCTATTTATTGTGTGCTTTCTTGTTGTTGGGTCTTGATTTATTTCCTATTGTTTTGTTGTTGTTGGGTGCTACTACTAGCTTATTGATTTATCTTTCGAGCAACATTTTGTTTCTTTGATAGTGTTGGGATTTTGGGTTGATGTTGGTGTTCTACTGTAGTATCTCTTGAGCAACATTTTGTACCTTTGGTTGTAAAGGGTTTTGGGTCCCTTCAAAACTTGATTTTCCCATATAATCAAAATAATATAGTTTGTACTCACAAAATCTTGAATTTTTTCTAAGGTTCTATCCATTTGCTTAAGTTTCTCTTGAGGGACATGATAAATAATGGTTTCAACATCAATAGAAGTGGTGGTCATAGAATATGTGATATCAGGGATGGAATCCAACATGGGTTGACTAGTGTCAACACTATGGGTGACAAAGTTGGAAAACCCAAGATCCATAGTGGATGTACCAACACGAGATGCCATAAGTCTTGAACTATATCTCACTGAAGTATTAGCAATATGACACCAGGCTGTAATACTCATACAAGTTTTTCCAACCCAAAAGTGTACCCAAAATGGATAAAACGTACTAAATAAAGATAGTAAACACTTAGAACTAGGAAGCACAATGCAAGTATCAAAGAAGATATTTGTAATTTTTAGATCTGAAAATGATAATTGACTAATTCTAAATGTAAGAATCTAAAAATGATAAATTTTGAATCCCAATTTTGATTTTAAATAATGCACTTTTCTCACTAATTGAACTAGATGCAAACAATTATAGAAAAATGCAATTTCTAAAACTGAAATAAAGATTTGCAGGTACAATAAAGTAAAGCAAACAAACACTGATAATAAATATTCAAAATTCTAGAAAATTGCAAGTACAAGGACAGGTTCACCCCAAGGCAAATGAGTCCTTGGATAGGGGTCTAAGAAATTAAATTCTGAATGTTTAATTTGATATTTAAGCTCACTATTCCTAACTACAAACAAATTCTTTAGTGATAGAATTTCCAAAAATTGATATGAAATGAACACACAATTTTGTGACAATTTATGAGCAAAATGACAATATTTTTTAATGCAATTTTTGATATAATTTTGATCTAAATGATTGAAACACACTTTTATGCAATCTAATATGTGAAATGTATGCAATTTTTTTATATTTTTTATGAATTTGAATGATGCAGGTAATATGTAACCTTAAACGCAATACAAATCTAGATAATACAAAACCTAGATCTAGGGTTTCAATGATCTCCAAATCAAAAAAAGATATTATTCAATGTCGGGTTCACCAAAATGAAAAGATGTGAAAAGGGGGATGATGATTAAAATAAGGTGTCCTAGGTCCTTCATACAAAGAACTTAGGAACTAATGTTGTCCCTCTTCCCAAAATTTCATTGAAACTGAGAGATTGCAAGGTGTAGAGATTGAATTTAAACCCCAAGGTGAGCTAATTAGACCCGAATCTCTAGTTTCTTAGGATAGTAGGATTTGGAAATTAAGTGAAAATGATTTGATGTAACTAAACCAAATGAATAATAAGACCTAGATGATAAAATGCAAGATCCCAAAGATACAGAAACTAAAAGCACAATTTGCAGGAAAATCTAAGAAGGGTTTGGACACATGTATCTAGCATTAAAATTTGTATGAGCACTATTGAAGGACAGGTTCATCCTAGGGCGAATTGGTCCTAGTTAGGGTATCTAGAAAAATCTTTGACAATCCTCTCATACTGGATCTTAGTTTCAATTTTGCACAGATCCCACTATCAAAAAGTCAAAAATTAAATACGCAATGGAGATTTTGTGGCTTGACAATAATGCTGACAACTTATGCAATGTTGCAAAATTTCTCTTTGAGATCTTTTTAGTCCTTCAACCTGTAATTTGCACATACAAAGAGAGGAAAAATTGTTTGTTTTAAGTGGGGATTTTCCTTAGTCAAACCCCATGTTTGGTAATTAAACCTTGATAGAATGATAATTACAATTGATAAATGGAATGAATGATGAATTAACAGTTGATTGCTACAACTCACCAAACCTTTAATGGCCTCCCTTAGAGGACTGATGTCAAACACATCACTCCAAGGAATCAGATCTTGCTTTGTTTGATTTGTTAGATACTTGAATACTTGGATGCTTTAGGATCAACAATGCATATTAGCCTTCACAAGATGACATGAACACACATAAGCTTGAACATGATGACAAGATCTTGAATGATGCAACAAATGACTGCAAAAAGTGCTCTTGAATACTCTTGATAATATTTTTTTCTCATAGGATTGCTCTCATAAAGTGTGTTAGATTTGAATTGATAAAAAGACTATATTTATAGGTGTTTATCTAATTTCCCAAAAATAGATTCCAAAAGCCAAAAATTTCATATAAAATTTGAATCATTAAAAAGACCAGCAAAAACATATTAAAATTTGGGACCTAGGACCTAAGGAGGACCCATTCATCATTGGGTGAATGGGTCCTGGCCCAAAATTCCAGGACACATTCATTTTGGGTGATTAAAATTTTAATTGCATTAATTAAATATAGGTTTCCCTTTCAAAAAGCGAGCAAAATAAGGCTTTGGAATGCATAATCTGGAAATTTAGAAGATAATTAAATCCAATTAATTAAGGGACCCAAACATAGTATGAAATTGTAAAGGTATACAATCTCCTACACTATAATTTATACCTATGAGTTAAGTTTATACATGTTGTTTGTGATGTCCGTTATGTTCTTCTACATGTTTATGTGATATGAAAATCTTACATTTTGTAGAAGGAAAAAGGAGAACATAGTTTAATTTAGGAAGTTTGATTATCTAAAATGATTGAAAATACTTGGAAGTTAAGGGAAACAATAGAGAAATTTTAAAAATATTTCATTTTCAATGGCCAAATAGTTAAATATTTTGTTTAATTTTAAAGGTTTTTAAACAGTTTTCCATAGATTAATTACATTACAAATGTTTTTATAGAATAGAATCTTAAAAAAACAATAGTTACATTTCATTTCAACTTAAGTATTATTTGTTTCTTGCTTTTAAAGTTTGCATTGAAATAGCACATCTAAATTTCTCTTGCATATATCCTTAGACACAACGTGGATTGACATGACATTAATCGACTAAAGTGTGAGTCTTGATAACACCTTAACACTTTTTGGCAACATTGTCAAGGATCATTCGCTACACTATGTGTTTTAAGGAACTCAAATAAAAAACTTTATTTAAAAAGATAGCTCAAGTCATCTTTCTTTTAGATGGTAAAAGAAGGACCTCATGAAAGATTTGTTGTCAAAACCCACAACCCCAAACATCAAGAAATAAAAATAAAGAACACAATAAAAAAAAGGAAAACAAGTCTTAGTTGGAGAAATCTATTAGTAGCCACTAGTCATTTAGGACCCACCTAAGATTTTAATCAAAATTTTGAGGAAAAATAAATTCTAGAAATCAATCTAGCAACCATCATGAATAAACTAGTGGAGTGAATAATAATAATGGAGGGGAAAGGAGGGTAGAATAAAAATTAACCTACCTAATTAACCTAAATACAAATGAAGATGCTCCCATGAAATACATCTCTCCCATTGGTCTCCGTACTTTTCATGGTATAGCCTCAAAGGACCTAGACCATTTTTTCTTTGAGTTCAAAGTCCTCTACCAAACATATGACTATACAATTGATAATCAAAAACTGAAGTTGTCCCCTTCTTCTTTGAAGGATTTAACTATGTGATGGTTCATGGGATTGTCTTTTGGGTTAATAATCTCTTGGTTTGAAATATAAATAGTATTTCTAGACAAATATCAGGATTATTATTAGGTCAATGATAAGAAGGAAAAGTTTTTTCATCTAAATTAGAAAGAAGATTAGAGTCTAGAAGACTCCTTGGATAAGTTCATTTTTCTACTAAAGTGTTGTGGTGAAAATGGCATGCCAACTGATTTGGTTAAAACCATATTTTTAAAAGGATTAGAAGAGGACTATCAATGAGCCCTTGATTTAATGGGAAAAGAAGACCTACCCAAATTGGAGCTTGATGTACTTTAAAAAATTACTCCTAAACTAGAGGAGGAATCATAAAGTCCACTATGGTGAGAGGAACAAATAAGATAGAACAAATGAGAGTTGAAATTACAAATTTGAAAAATGGCATTCTTGTCCAACTGAATACCATTCTTAATAAGATACAAGTTAAACCAAAAACTTTGAAACATTGTTCTATTTATTAACAAAGATGTAGGAATACAAAATCTACTACAATAGTGTCCTCTAGACAAGATAATTTTTTCTTCAAATTTCTAATAAAAACACAAAACTAACCAATGTGACTTGATCCATGTAATTAATTTTTTTAAGACAAAGTATATTTTAGTAGAGGAAGAAGTTAGTTGTGTGGGAAAATAGCTTGGAAACTGTTTCTATTGTGGTTAAATATTGAACCCCTCTTGGTAGCCTCAACTTTATTGGAATAATAATCAATGGATAACACCTTGGCCTCAATATCAAGGCCTATAGAAATGAGTACCATATTATTGTGGACCCTCAAAATAGAGGAATCAAAAAATTTAAAACCCACAATGGACCAACCAACCATAATAGTCATGGTTCCATCCAAACTCCACACTGAATTGGAACCCTTCACATAACCAATTTTATCAGGGACCTCACCACATGTTGAATTAGAAAAAACCTCTTCGTCTACCTCTATAGAGTCAACAATAGTCAAAATAAATTATACAACCCTCACTACCATCCCAATTGGTTGCTAACCCCAAAAATAATAGATAAAACACATCAGTTTATTCAACTAAATAGGAGAATATGTCTAAAATTAATATAACACATTACAAATTTGTGCTACTTAGATTTGGAAAAACATTACATCAACCAACCATTGTTGAATAATAGGTGGGGAAGAAGAAATAATCTTAGAGTATAAAACTAATTCTATAGAATAAAATGATAAACAACCAACTATGAAACCTCATGAAATACCTTTTATGAGAATGGTTGTAGAACTACTCTAGAATTGTCTTTTGGATCTACTCTAGTGGCTCCTCTTAGAAAAAAATTGGAGTTACCTTACAAAGCTACTCACTTGGGAATGCTCTCTAGAGCTTCTCTAGAGATACCTTTTAATTATTCTCCAGAACATCCCACTAGAAATTCTACAAAACTCTTCCAGATATCTTCCAAACAAAAAATGAACATGCCTTCAAACAAGCTCCTTGTTTGGAGAGGCTTACATAATTCAATCTAAACTATCCTCTTTAACTAGTCACTATAAATGAGACTCATCTTCTAAAATAAATCAAGGGTTGAACATTGAAGTCTCGTTGCTCCAGGCAATCAAGGAAATACCTGAGACTAACCAACTTGTTAAGTATTTGTGTTTTAAAAAATGAGGGAGAAAAAGAAATAAATGACTACCTATCTAAATTGATGGATATTTAGTTGACCTCCTTTCAGGAAAATTTCTTCCACCTAAGTATGGTGATCCTGTAAGTCTTATAATTATGATATTTATTAGTGGAATTGAAATTTATAATGTACTTGTAGACTTAGGAGCCGATTATTAATATTTTGATTAGAGGGGGAAAATAGGTTTTGAAGGGACTTGAAACTCTTTACAAGAAAGTTTGGAAGGGGCCTAAAACCCTACTAGAACTAAGAATGTTGCTAAAATATAATCCGCAGACCAACAACAACCAAAAAACATCATCCACCAAAATATAGACAAGACTACTTATGCTGCAAAAAATAGGTTTTGAAGGGACCTTGAACCCTATACAACTAGTTTTTTTCAGGGACCTCGAACCCTAATTGATCATAAACATAACCTGGAACAACCAAGCCTCATCTAACCAATCACTCAGAGCAACCACTACTGATCCAAGAAAAATATCCAAATTAATAATGTAGGACACCCACATCACCCAATCTGGTTCTCCATAAGAAAACAAATGAAATAAAGGGTAGCAAGAGCTCCCTTTCAGCACTTCTACGAAAGACATGGCCTAAAACAACTAGACAACCGTGAACAAACCACTTTGAAAAATAGTTCATGAGCCATAAAAAATAGCCTTCCAAATGATGCAAAGCAACCGCATCAACCAACTTTCCTCTTCACCTCTATAGAAGTAGAAACCAAGAAAACCCTTTCTATGATAGTCACAAATCTCCAACAAACCCAAACTCCACCTAAATAGGAGTGGCCTCCACCTCAAAAGGAGCTTCAAGAGAGAAACCACCACCACAAAACACATCTCCACCTCAAAAGGATAATTCTCCACCTCAATAGATGAGGTATCCACCTCAATAGGAGACACAATCTGCAAAACTAAGGAAAAACTCCTAGAGAAAGGGTAAACTTAGTTTCCATAGGAATCATAGGCACTTGGGCCTTCAAGATGAACTTTGAATGCAACCCAACCATCAGCAAGACAATAGAAACTAGGGAAGCCACAACATCCTTGGAGGTCTTCAGCAACAAACTCTCAATAGAACCAACTAGTGCCAACTCCACCTCAATAGGAAGGACCTCCACCTCTATAGGAGACATACTCTAAGGAGGAAGGTAGAGAGAAAACACATAGGAAGAAAGGACAAAAAAGACTCCCTTAAATAAATAAATCATCTGGGACAAAATTAGAAACTTAACACATAGCCTAGTCATCAACATAAAACAAAAATAAGGGGATCACACACACCCTTGAGCTCCAGGAATATCTGGCTCTTGAAAAAAATAATTAAACACAACCCAACCAATAAAGAAGACTGGGTACAACCTAAACAATAGATGAAATTCAAAAGCAAGAGTAGTAATAGCTCCCTTGACCATCATCAAAGAGGATAACCTTGAGTTGGTATCCTCTAAGAAGAAAAAAAACCCCAACAACAAAGGAGCTTCATAGATTAGAAGGGGTTCAAAATCATCGTTACAACAAACGATAAGAAGCAATGGGGACTCCCTTCACCAGCCAGGCATATACCCACAACAAAAGTAAGGAGAGCATACAACCACTCCCCATCAGCCTTAGTAGCAAGAAAACCATTAAGCACAACCCTCTTCAAGCCCAAAAATCCCATGACCTCCTCAAACGGCTAAGGGAATTACATAGGATCAAAACTAGAGGGAAAAGGAAACAACCCCCCCATGCCCATAAATAGCTCTCCTGAAAGAAAAGGAGCCACACACCGAACCAACAATGGGGTAACACCAAAAGCAAAGGAAATTCCACTAGCCATGTTACACCCAATGTGTTATTATCTATTTACTATTACCTAGTTTGGTAAATTACTTCAATAAATGTGAATGTGTTTTATTATTGAGTTCTAATGTAAATATGTTGAATGAATGTTTGATTCAGTATATAAAATATATGTTATGAATATGACATGTATGTGTTCTATATAAATACATTGATTTGGCTAACTACTGTTATGGTCAACTAAGTTGAATGCAGGAACAAGTTCATATAACGACTCGTCGATTAAGACCAAGCCAAAACCCAACCAAACAATTTTTTTTGAAACAACAACCAACTACGCTAACAATGTGACAACAACATATCGCAATTACACACCATGTGCACAACCAAGTGTCATAAGGACACAATGAAACTGTAGAACAACTGCACAAGACCACACCACTACACAAGCAAGGTGATAACAGCGAAAGACTTACCAACATGGAACAACTTACCACAAGGAAGCAATAGGAGAGAGATTGACATTTCTACAACGAGCGTCTAAAATCCATAGTGGCGCTCTTGTTGGGGTTACCGTACGAGAATGTTTCAGATTTAAAGTCTAAAACTAGTAGTGTTTCAATGACTTTCATTTCTAAATCACTCCATAAGCACTAAAAACTATGCCATAAAGCAGAAACAGGCACAGTAGTTCTCCCCCATTGATCCTTCTAAGAAAAGCACATGCAAACTTAAACCAGATTCAACACCATGAACAGAAAAACAAATGAACACATAGATTTACATGGGGAAAGCCCTTTCGGGTAAAAAACCCCACACTCCAAAAGATAGAGCCATTGTATTATTCAACAACTAACAATTACAATACAATATCAGGCTCATAGCCATTACAGGAGTTACATCTTGTTCATCTGGAGAAATACAGGCAACAACATAGATCTGCAACCTTGCACTATTACAATGTCTTCACAAGACATACAGTGAAGGTTCCCTTCATCTCTTCAGCCCATTTGCACAACCAAAATTTCAGCCGGCATAGCCTAGCGACCACCTCAATTTCACATCTACCCAGGTTCTAAGTGTCTCAGTGTTCATGGTTACAATGCTCTATGCATACCACTCAAACACGCACTCTCTGATCTCTGACCAAGCTCACCGATCATGGATCTGCTGATCCGTCGATCATTCGATCTTTCGATCTAGTCTCTATCGACTTACTCTGCTTTCAGCTTCAACTTCTCATCTTTGGCTTGCTATTGATTAGCATCTGGTCTAGCCTTCTAGCTCAACATCAATCAGTATTCCATCAGCCTCAGGCCAACCTCTCAACTTCTAGTCAAAATTGCATACCCACCAAACGGCCATCAGGGTCTCATAATACCCCACCAACAAGCTTCACCATCTCGGGTTGTGTGCACCACCCTAACAATTGACATCAAGCCGCCCTGCAATCAATTCACACTTAGATCAAACCCTCGAGACACATGCACAAGCTTTCAGTCACTAGTCATTGATTTGCAACAACGATGCAAAATCAACCAATGAGATTTTGTAACGTGTCACACTGCAATTCGTCTATCGCTTGCAGATCAATCGCCCTGAGCTCCATCACTAACCATTCCAGGGTGACAATCAACTACTATCATTAAAACATTGACCTCTAGCTTTATCAGGTCCCACAAGCCACATGAACGCCGCTTAGGGAAGTTCTGGGGCACCCAGGAGGGAATCTCCAAGATTCCCTTGAGCCCGCCTGGAACTGGCTTCCGAAGTTGCCACATGTCCACTGCTTTCGCTCTCCGCTTAGAGCACACCCGGGTCCCGCCATCCTTTCGGTGTGCACACTGCTTAACTCACCGCCACGCGTCAAACACATAAGCAATTATGCTCGGCCAAAAATTTCTTAGTGGTAATTGCATCAGGATGGCATGGAACGCGACATACACCTTCGGATCAAAGCCTCCACAGTCGTCGATTAGGTTCTTCATCACTTGGTCCAACTTCAATCGCTCAATGCATATTGGCATATCAGTGGGATATGAAATATCACCCACCGATATGAGATCTCCTCGCCACATCAGCCCATCGATGGGACAACACAAAGACTCCCACCGATAGCGATCACCAACTAATAAGAAATGTGGCCAAACCAGATCCGTCGAGCCATCATCGGAACACCACTAGGAGTCATGCCGATCGGATAGAGTCTCAATGACAAGGAAAAGGTTGAACACATGAAGTCCCCCGGACCAAAGCGGTACAAGCCAATGAGATTGAGGCATGTTTCCAACAATCTCCCACTTGACAAAGACTTGTTGGCTTCCTCCAGAACCCGAACATAAAGAATCGCTCCACCATTCTTTTGCGCTCCAAACAGGACACTTGCAATGACATCTGAGATGTCCACCAACATAGGCAATAGTTCCAACCATCCTTCACAAGCATCGGTGAAATTGCACTAGTATCTAGAACACAAGCATCAGATCCTTTAGATGGCAAAGGGATCAGATTGCCACCACTCCACTGTGCTCACCAGCCATACAGAAGTAACAATGCAACAACTTCAAAGTTCCTCAATCGTGAACATAAACGTGAAATCATTCTCCAGAACAAGATAAACCACCAGCTAGAACAACAACCAGAAAATTGATTGCCCCCATCCAACTGATCAAAACCCACATGATTGAAAATAGCACACACAGCTCGTGCTAATCCATCCAATCACCCATACTTCCAAGGTATGCACATCAGTAAACTCATGCCATCACATATCCACCCATCAAGTGCAGAATACAAGCACCATGTGCCAACCAGTCAAGAAGACCAAACACATCCAGGAGCTCCCACTGCATGGGCAATGTCCAGATGAATGCAAATAACCAGAATGAGCGCATTCAATGCATCTCTTCGTTAGCATCCCAAAACACAAGGCACCATCACAAGTGATCTAGGCATACCAAGTCCACCAATCATGACACATAGAAGAGCATAACCATGTAGTACCAATGAAAATCCACAATGATATGCACACATGCAAACCAAACATGCCCTTCTACACACACTTCTAAATGCTAGCTATGTCCAGTATGACCTCCTTCACATCCCAAAGGGAAGCCTCTCAAAGAAGATCAAACCAGCCCATATTCTTATCTCCTACCAATTCTCAAAAGCACCAGGATATAAACTATGCTATCAACCTTTCACTATGGATCCTCCAGAAACTTAAACAACAAATCAAGATCCATATCATGAAAGCAAGAATAAAAAACACATCTGAAATATATAATGGGAAAATACCTCTCAAAATAACTTCACTGCCAAGAAGACCAAAGGGAAAAAGATGCTCCTCCAATATATAACAACCGCCATGACTTATCCAAGAACAATCTCCTTATCGGTCTCTGTTGAACTCGCGTTCAACCAAGGTGCAGGCTACTCAGACTTTCAACTATAAACAGTAACAACAACCTCGCCCATTTCTCCATGTATCCATGAGCACCAATAACCGATCATCTCATGCTAAACTCCAATCTGCATTACTGCAATGAACATGAAGTTCTCAAGCACATGACCAATGGACTCAAAACACAAAGAAACACCAAACCACTGTCAAAGCTCCAAACCTAGGAATCAAGAACTTATCATGACATCATGATCTTACCATACCCCTTAGGAGATCTCATGCTCCAGGTGAACATACCAAGGTCTCAAGAGCAATGCATCATGCGAAAACTCTAATGCGCAAACAAGAGTATACCATGACATAAAGAAAAAAAACTCTAAACCAACATCACCTGTCAAGCACCACCAACACCTCAACCAAAGACTCGCAAGAGTCCTCCATGACTCCAGGATGTTGCACATCCTCAAATAGTGCCCATGCAAATGCGAAAGATCTCTTATGCAGTAGCAGGGTCTAAGAGCTCTACCAGAAACATCTGCAACACCAAAGAAGATCATTCACCACCAAGTGATGAATACACAGTCACTGCTAAAGCTCCCACTAAATGTGGCATCAAGATTTCCAAGCACCATGACCAACCATCTGCTGATCCAAAAACCTCCAGGTATAAACGACAACATGTCCATCTGACAACAACACTGAGCAATATCAAGGTCTCTGAACCATGCAGATCATATTATCACTATCAAAATCTTACACTAACCAATGTATCAAGCTTTCTATGACATTGTGATACACATGCTATAGATCCCCATAACCGACTATCCAGGTACCCAAACACCATTCCTCCTCGCATCTCAAAACAACTACACCAATGCACAAGTGGCCATAGACAAGGCCAACTAACAAATCTGCACCACCACTAAAGCAACCTCGTGGATATTGACAGTCCACTTCAGAGTTGACTCACAACAAACATGTAGGTAAAGACAACCCACAACATTGCACAAATCGTAGATGCAACCAATGAAAAACCTTGCAAATCTATCATCACATTGGAAACTGTACAATTGAGATCTCAAAGAGAAAACCCATGTAGACAACATGACTCAAACACCAAATCAAGCTCAGATCTGATTCGCCAGTCACGTCCACAACCCAAGCACCATATTCTAGGAAACCAACAAGAAAACACCACAAGAATGCTAAATGAAAAACACATACCAACACCCCCATGCAGAGAAGACATTGCACCTCCTCAAACATGTCGAACTGCAACTCTCTCATCCAGTCACACCCCAAAAGCTAGGGTCTAGAAAATAGTTTAACAGCAGCTCCACAAACCACAAGTTTTACTTGACCATGCAAAACCTCCAAAACACACATGCACATCCATATCCACTGCACATCTGGATGACTCAGGAGTCTACACACAACCATCATGGTTAACTAGAATAATGAACACACATGAATATGCATCATAGACTTTTTAGGAAAATCTACAAAAAACCCTTCAGAACCAAAGACATGAATCTGAAACATGCGAGTACAAGGTATAGGTAAACAGGAACAACAGGCCCATTCTGGACCAAATCCAAAACCACAAACATACACAAGCATACGAGAGAACTAGGCTATTCAGAAGTTTCAAACCACCCAGATCAACTTCATAGCCTTCATGCAATCAGGGCAACAAAGAAATCGTCTTCAGTGCTAAGTCAAAACACCCAACATAAGCACAATGCTCCATGACTAAGAAACAGTTCAAGCAACTCCATACCGCTAGGGTGTCTCTCACACAGACACCTAGTATGAACCACACTCTGCTGCAACACAACCATAAGCATAAACTCACAACCCTTGCATCAGGATCATTTGTTGCCAAATAGGAGCCTCAGACCACATCACCACAATATGATCAACTCCAAAACCTCCTATGTCTTTCATGCAGCGTGTTGAATCAAAAGAGCAGGAACTCTTACTTATCGGAAAGATCAAGCATTAGTCGATTCCTCTAGATTTCCTCAAGCTTGCCAAGCTCAAAAATCCTCACAAGAGAAATGCCTAGAGCCAAAATCCAAAAGAAGGCTTTGATACCACTTGTTGGTATCATGAACAAACCTTGACCTCCCTTAACCAACTTTGATACCACTTGTTGGAGTTACCGTATGAGAACGTTTCAGATTAAAGTCTAAAACCAGTAGTGCCTCAGTGACTTTCATTTCTAAATCACTCCAAAAGCACTAACAACTATGCCATAAAGCGGAAATAGGCACAATAGTTCTCCCCCATTGATCCTTCTGAGAAAATCACATGCAAACTTAAACCAGATTCAACACTATGAACAAACAAAAAAATGAACACATAGATTTACGTGGGGAAAACCCTTTCGAGTAAAATACCCCACACTCCAAAAGATAGAGCCATTGTATTATTCAACAACTAAACGGTTACAATACAATATTAGGCTCATAGCCATTACATGAGTTACATCTTGTTCATATGGAGAAATACATGCAACAACATAGATCTGCAACCTTGCACTGTTACAATGTCTTCACAAGACATACAGTGAAGGTTCCCTTCAATTCTTCAGCCCATTTGCACAACCAACCTTTCAGTCGGCACAGCCTAGCGGCCACCTCAGGTTCACATCTGCCCAGGTTCTGAGTGTCTCAATGTTTTCAGTTACAATGCTCTGTGCATATTGCTCGAACACACACTCTCCGATCTCTGACCAAGCTCACTGATCATGGATTTGTCGATCATTCAATCTTTCAATCTGATCTCTATCGGCTTGCTCTGCTTTCAGCTTTGGCTTACTATTGATCAACATCCGGTCTCACCTTTTGGCTCATCATCAATCGACATTCCATCAACCTCAGGCTAACCTCTCAACTTTCGATCAAAATCGCATACCCACCAAATGGCCATCAGGTCTCATAATACCCCACTGACAAGCTTCACCATCTCAGGTTGCGTGCACCACCATAGCAGCTGACATCGAGCCACCCTGCAATCAATTCACACTCAGATCAAACACTCAAGATGTGTGCACAATATTTCGGTCACTAGTCATTGATTTGCAACAATGAAGCAAAATCAACCAATGAGATTTCACCACATGTCACACTGCCATTCGTCTGCCACTTGCAAATCAATCACCCTGAGCTCCATCACTAACCATTCTGGGGTGGCAATCAACCACTATTATTAAAACACCGACCGCCAGCTTTATCGGGTCCCACAAGCCACGTGACCACTGCTCAAGGAAGTTCTGGGGCACCCAGGAGGGAATCTCCAAGATTCCCTTGAGCCCGCCTAGAACTGGCTTCCAAATCTGCCACATGTCCACCACTTCCGCTCTCTGCTTAGAGCACACTCGGGTCCCACCATCCTTTCGCTGCGCACACCACTTAACTCACCGCCACACGTCAAATGCACAAGCAATTCCACTCGACCAAAAATTTCTCAGCGGTACTTGCATCAGGATGGTACGGAACGCGATAGACACCGTTAGATCAAAACCTCCACAGTCATCGATCAAGTCCTTCACCGCTTGGTCCAACTTCAATTGCTCAATGCATATCGACATATCGGTGGGACATGAAATGTCACCCGCCGATATGAGATCGCCTCGTCACATCGGCCCATTGGTGGAACAACACAAAGACTCTCGCCAATAGCGATCGCCAGCCAATAATAAATTCCACCAAGCCAGACCCATCGGGTCATCGCTGGAACACCACTAGGAGTCCCGTCGATTGGATAGTCTCGGCGACAAGGAAAAGGTTGAACACATGAAGTCCCCCGGACCAAAGCGGTACAAGCCAACGAGATTGAAGCATATTTCCAACAGCTCTCTCACAAGACTACAAGAGGATGGGATGAGGGAATCATTGACCTCCAACCCACCTCCAACCAAGCTGACCAACATAAGGTCAAACAACTACACACAAAGAGGATCACTAGATCAACTTCTAACTAGCGATCTTCGATCGTAGCTCTAAGACGCACAAGTAGAAGACTCATTGCTCTCAATGTGAACCAATGCTACAGGATGTAACATCCCGCTGCATAACCCCAAAGGATAAGAGCCAAAAGAGGACAAGATAATTTTTTTGAACATGAAGTGATATCATACACATAAAACACAAAAGTTTTATATGAGATTATGGAGCAACAGTTTCCAGAGCACCAATTTTTGACGCACCAAGTTCTGAAGCACCAAGTTCCAGCGCACTGAGTTCTAGAGCACCAAGACACTCTTAAATGCTCACAACACAAGAGGTAGATAACATAAGGTTCAAAATTCATTTTATAACCCAAACGAGATTCCTATATTGATTCATCCATTATGCAACAATTAGAATGGAAATGACAACAATAATCAGGTGCTTAGCACCCACACCGAGTCACCAAATCTAGTTTAATCAAGCATACAACTATTCTCTATATCATATGATTACAACATCCTTCATGAGGAAGGTCCAATAACAATATTACAATTACAAGATTAGGACTCAAGGTCCTTGAATTATACATTTATATCCTTTAAACTAATAAGAAAGCATGAAAAGGAGACAAGAAAGTATGAAAGAAGGAGAAGGACAAAATCGAAGTAGATCCACTATGTCGAGATCTTCGATCCCTAACGGTGGTTTGCAATGCCACCCAAACATGTGGAACTCATAGGTCCACCCCACCGTGCTCATGGAGATAGTCACATGACCCAAACACTCAAGCAAGGTTCAAGCACAAGGGTGTAGGCTTACACACATGCCAATCACAATGAATGCACTTCATTCAAGATGAAGGATAGGCATCCCAATTAGGGAAAACTAGCATATATGTCAATACAACTCAATTCATACAAGGGAGAATAGTAGAATTCATACAACTACATAAGACATTTAATGCATCAAACATGAAGATAACATTCCAACACATAGAATACATGGCATATCAACTATTCACATATGGAAGCCACATGCCACACATGTCACTCATAAGAGGAATCAAATGAATACGAGCCATTATAATTGACATACCAATCACTCGTAATAGGATTTAAATGACATACAAGCCATTACACATGACATGCACATATTATTCAAACTCAACACCAAAAGAGGAAGGAACATACATCTTCTAGGTGCTACTCAAAAAATAAGATCTAGATGCTAAAGTGAAAACATAGGGAGAGTCATAACATGTGCCCAAAGGAATGGTATCAAAGAAACTGGCATCCTTTCATACAAACAAGAATGCATAACTACACAAGTCCCACGCTCCACGAGCGACATGTTTTCCCAAACATTCTTAGCCTATAAGAGCACTAAAGGTATGCAGGGGTATTAAATAAACCATGAATGACTTCCACGACTCACTTCAGTACCTAGTCTTAGGGATCATCTCATTCCATATGAACAAGGAAATAAAGTCAAAACAATAGTGCAACTCACAATGGAATTCACATCCGAAAATACAAAGCATTCACACCTCTTGCGACACTATTCACATTTTACATTAAAATAGCAAATCAAGAATTTGAACAAGCAAATGGATCTGAAATGATCTCATTCAAAGAATTCATATGCATTTTCTATCATTCCCTATTATAATATGAAACAATATTATCAAAAATCCATTTTAAACAAAATCCAATTTTTCACACATATCTAGGTTCCACCATTGATGAAGTTTGAAAAAGTTTAAAATGCAAAAATGCAAAAATGCAAAAATATAAGAATACCCTTTTGATCTAAATATGCTCTACATCAAACTTTTAATATAAAAACACTCATTTGTTTTAAACAGAATCCAATTTTTATAAATAACCAAGTTTCACCGTTGAAGCTTGAAAAAATTTCAAATTTCAAATTTCAAAAATCAAAAATCTAAGAATACCATTTTGATCTAAATGTGCCCAACAACAAAATTTTAACATAAAAACAATAATTTGTGCCTCCAATTAAAAATTTGGCATGGTAACCCTGTATTTGAGAAAAAATTCAAAAAAATCACAAAATAAATTATAGACTATCAATTTGATCCAAATAAAATTCATAAAAGGATTCTAATGTACTACCAGTGCATTTAGAATGATTCAAACCTTTTAAAATCAAGTAAACGAGAAGAAATGGTAAAATACCTCAATTCCCAATAAATAAATTCAAATGAGAGGATGTTTGTACACAAACCACGAGAGCACACAAGATCACAACCATCACTTTGTTTCCCCATTCCTATCAAAATGCAACTGATCCCATGCAATTTCATGTCCAATTTCTCCCACAATGAACAAATCAATTTTCTTGCAAAAGAAGGTTTTTCCCTCATGTTTTCTCTCCAAAATATGCTACAGCCAAAATGAATTCCCTTTTCTTTTTAAAAACTCATTTTTCCCATTTAACTTTTTGAAAAGCCAAATTAAGTATTACCTTTTTAATATATAGCATAATCAACATTCAAAATGAAAATAACAATTTAGGTCTTTATAAGCACAATTTAAAATTAAATAATAAAATAATGCTTATAATTTCCTAAATAAACCTAATTATACAAACTATGCAATTACGGTCAAACAAAATACACATAATCCCAAATAATCCTTTTTAAATATTAAATTCCCCCATTTACTCATAAAATGTATTTCCTATATTAAAATTTAAGGAAAAAATGCAATTTAACTTAAAAGCTCAGACACTCTTCACAGGTTGACCACATAGAGGATAAAGGTTTTCTGAAACATAACCAATCACGGTATCTAGGGTTTGCACTATTTAATCAAGGACAAGTCATACCCAATTGGGTACGACCATAAGGGTTTAGGTCAAGGGTTGGCCAATGTGCTATCTCCTCTTAACCACCATCAGGGAAGGTACGTTCAAACCTATGGAACTAGGTGGAGTCGATACTTTGTACCTGTAAACATACACATACAACAGTATACATGTGCATATACATATATACATAGCCGAAACACATACTACATCCTAACTATAGTTAACTACCATATATCAATTAATTATGTTAGCGTAGCTAATCATAATAACCTTTCACTTAGTCAACAATGTCTAATCTCATTATAAAAACATTTAACATCTAGAATACCAAATCAAAATCAAAATATTATCTTACTCAAACTGGGGGTTAGAGAGGTGTTACAATTTAAGCCTTTGAAAGAGAGGGGAATTATCACTCAAGAGAAGAACTTGGTATGATAACCTTTAATTTAGCCTTACTAAGAATTCACACACTCACGGCCTAGTTGGTCTTAGTTAAGACAATTTAGTTTGGGTAATGGGTAAGTGATCTTTTGTAATTGATTGTGAATGTTTATGTTGGTTTCAATCTTATTTTATGAATGTTTGGAATGAGGAATGAGATGAAGTCTTGAAGTTGAGTTGAAGTCCTTCCTTGTGTGTTTACTGTTACATCAATGAAATATATGCACTAATTGTATATATATGTATATATGTATGTGTCTATGGAAAACTCATACATGTGAGTGAATACATGCATGAGTATACTTAAGTAGACACACCTACACATGCTAATGGACGGATTACCCGAATGCATGGGAATACCGATTGGACTAAGGTGATATATATACATTATGTGTATATATGTCAATCAAAGGTTATGTGTATAAATGTTTATAAGGATATTAAAATAATAATATGTATATATATAATATATATTAATAAATGTGGAAATAATGTAGTGACATATTTATTAATATACATTTATGTATATATACGTAACGTTATACTTTATATATGTATGATATCAATAATAATTTATTTGTTAACCTTGTGAAATACATGTATATATATCTTAATATATATGTGTGTGTGTATATATATATCAAAGGAGGATATATAAATATATATATACATATTATATATATATATAATATATATCCTTGAAGCCATTAGTAATAATCATCAAAGCGCAATATATATAGTGTTATTGTTATTATCAATATTTGTGAAGCGCTTAAATGAATTAAAGCGCATATCATAATATATGGTGTATATGATAGATGGCGCAGCTAGTTGCATATTAAACCAGCACATAGAACAATGTAAGACCGAGTCAAACAAAGTATTATGGCACATATAAGTATGCAAATTGATGTGCATATGTTTCAAAGATAAGTTAAAACAGTTAATAGCATAAGAGAATAAGTTTCCTACACTATAAAAGAGGAGCACCAACTTGTGAATGTGGCACCATTTTGGAAGTAATTGGGATACAAAATAATTTTGCTAAATGTGTATGAGTTTGGGAATAGCCTTAAGACTTAGTCATGAGTAAACATTGAAGCATTATGTGAAGGAATTTGAATTAGGAAACTTGTTTTGAGCTTGTTATCCCTTACAACAAGTCGAATCAACCATTTAAATAGTGAGGACTATTATGTGTTGCAAACCGGTGAGTTAGCTTGGTGATTCATTGCATGAGGTTAGAAAGGTGGCAGAAATATTAGCTTGTTTGCAGCCTTCGATTTCTCACAAATTAGTATAGATAGAGATGCTCATTCTACCAATTATTACACTTATCATTTTGAATTTCTTTGTATTATTTTGTTGCATTTTATGTGCTAAGTGAGTTGAGAGTTGTGAGTTAGAAAGTGGTTTGTCATTTTACAATGGTTTTGTTGAGAGATCTAGAGAGAAGCTAGTAGAGGAATTTCGGTTGTTCATAGTGGAAGTTGCAAGCAATCTTGAGCCAATAAGCTAGGAGGGAAGATTATTCAGTTGGAGCTTTAAAAATGCATGTTGATTTCTACTCCTTTGTAATTATGTTGAAAATATTGTTTATTATGATGCCATTTTGGAAAGATGATCTTTTTTTGTGTGTTTTGATGCTTGCAAGTCTTTTGAAATTTCTTTGATTATTTCTTGTATTGGGAAACCTTTCTTTTGGGTGTAAATGTATATAGTTATTTATACTATAGAGGGGTTTTTATATGATTGTATACTATCATACTATTCATAGAATGTTGAAACTATACGGAGTTTGACAATACTCTAGGTGCAGAGCATAAGATAGAGTTGTATTGTGGTTCTTATAGCAAAGACATTTAGATATAAGTTAACGGGAAGGTTATTCCTGGGGTTAGGATAATCCACGAGAAAGGGGATAACCTTAGAATAGAATATTAATAGTCAATACAACTTGAGCAATTAAATATGGTGAAATAGATGACCTGACTCGAAGTTATTGGGTGATGAATATTTGGCCAAAGTAGTGTAGGCAGCCATTGTCTACACTGTCGGTTCACTATTTGATCCAATTTACATTCTAGGCTAGGGTAATCATATATGAGGTAGTAGACATTATGGTAGCGCTAGATATGTAGGACACATCACTATACTCAGAAAAGGCTATTTGAAGGATGAGGTTACCAAACTAATCTCTTCATCGAAGGGAGGGCCATCTTACTAAATTTGGTGGATGTGTGGGGGACCATAGTAAGTCCATGGTTGGCGAAAAAGCACTTGAGTGATGCTTATCATGTAGTTGGTGGCCAAGATTTGAGAGGACATTCTGGACCATTTGTATTTGTATTTCTTGTAAGCTTGTTGAAGCAATGTATGTAATCATCTGATCATCTATATGGAAATTGTAATGTGAAATGTTGTCTTGAATATATTTATGTAAAGTTAAATCATACTTATATTATTGGAATGATTCTTTGATTATGCAATGGAAAAGTTTGGATAAAATTATATTTCAAATGATGCATTTATTATTGCATAAAAAAGAAAAAATTTATTGTTTTTACATTAGATGCATAGACAATTTACATGTGGGAAAAACCTAGTAGATTTACTAGGTAGAACAATGGGCATTTCACACATGGTATCAGGGCTACCAGGCTCAACTCTGAAACCTATGTGCTCACTATGTTTCTAACCAACATTATATGAGTCTAATGTTTGGAAATTCTTGTGCTAGGATGGTGCATCTCAAGATGACTATGAGAAAGTTAGTAATTAGAAAAGAGTGTTACCTATGGGCCATGAAGGAAAGAGAAGCCCTTGTTCATACCATTGAGGGAACTAATTATGACAACACCATTTGGCTAAGCAATATCGAGACTTTTATCCATGCTCTTTCATGAATCAGTCAGGAGAAGAGAAGGATGAAAGAGGTTGCCAACTTTAACTTCTTACCTTCTATCTCTCTGACCAAGTTAGAATCTTTGTCACTTTCCAGGGATGTGCCCTCAGAATGTAGTGCTAGTGTAATCATGATATTTAGGGGTCATCAAGTTCTTCCCTTAGCATAAGTCATTGTAATAGCCATAAGTGGCGAATCAGAGGGATATGTACCTCAAAAATATGTGTCTGAGGATAGATCAAAGGGTTATTATCCTTTTGTTGATGCAAATGAGAAAAAATATGAAGGTTATACCCCACAAAGTTATGTATCAAAAAGTGAATCAAAGGGATATTCTCCCTTAGACTATCTAAATAGTCATTCCATGTAAACTCACAAAAATTTAAAATCCTTTTTGGTTATAATAAAATCTTGTTTTGGAAAAATTTATGAATGATTTCTTTAAATAGAATTTATTATTTGAATGATAGATCTTTTTGGAATATTGTTAGTGTTGAGAAAACCTTCATAGATCTAATTAAAATGAAACCTTGAGGTATAACTATTCTTGGAAAAATGGTTAGGACAAGAACTAACTTTGGGGAGAGTCGAGAAGTAGGTCAAGGCACTGAGAATGTCAAAGCTAAGTTGGACTATATTCTATCTATCATGGATGAAACTAGAAAAGAATAGGAAACCTTGAATGATAAGTTAGGGGAAAGGAAAGAGAGGAGAAAGAAGTCCCAAATAATGAAGAAGTTTCCAAAAACGAGGAAGAAGGGTAGAATTCTCATGATCAAGAGAGTGATAGGTCACAATCATATTTTGAGGGAACCAAAAGGAAGCATTTGGCAAATGAGTTATCCCATGACATGAGGAATATTACACCACCAAAATTTGAAGGTAGTGCTACTAGAGATGTGGTGGAAGCATGGCTTATGGAGATGGAGAAGTATTTTGAAATCAGAAATTACTTTGAGGTCACTAAAATCATATGGGGAGAATTTCAGTTGGTTGGTGAAGCATCCAACTGGTGGATGAGTAAGAAAATGGAGCTTGGGCTTAGTTCTTTAAGTCTCACATGGAGCGATTTTGCGGAGATTTTTTGAAAGCAATAGTTTCCCCAACTCTTATATGACCAAAAGCTCATTGACTTCCAAAACTTGAGGCAAGGTGACTCCTTAATGAATGAGTATTGGGAGAAGTTCACTCAACTCCTAAATTATGTACCTATGTACTAAAAGGAGGATCAATTTCAAATAAGAAAGTTTATAATGGGTTTAAATGTGCAAATAGATGGTGAGGTAGACGTGCACAGTCCAACTACCATGGATTTGGTGTACGAGAAGGAAATTAAGAAGGAACAAAGGCTTAATTCTATCTCAAACTACCAAGAGAGAAAGAAAAAGAAGCTTGTTTGGATGTAGAACAATCAAGCTCCAAGGAAGCCTAGTGAAGGGAAAAAAATTCAAAAGCAAGGGGATAAGATACCTCAAAATAATTGGAGTGAACCAAGGAGAGATTGAAGAGGAAAGAACAACAATTACAACTACTACTACAAAAACAATACTGGTGGAAATGTAAGTAATTCTGGAAGACCTGCAAAAAGGAGGGGACCAGTGAATGGATTTTTTACATGTGGTGGGGATCACTGTGCAGGTAATTTTCCAAGAAAACCATTGAGGAAAACCACATGGTAACTCTCTTCCACCTCAAAGAGTTGCATTCCAACAAAGGATTCATGTTTTTGTGGATAATTGGCAAGCGGAGTACCAAATTACTCCAATAGAAGTTTCAGGTACTTTGTTTGGAATTTCAATTTCAATTTTAATAGATACAGATGAAATAAAAAATGTCATTTCTCCTAGAATAGCAAGTCAAATGTATAGAAAAGTTGGCTACATGAAAAATTCTTGGGTTTTAGAATATGAAAACCAGACAAGAGTTGAACTAAGTCAATGTCTATTTGAAGCAAGAGTTGAACTTCCAAGTTTCTCAACGGAAGTAAATATTTACATAGCCCCTTTAGGTTCTTATGATGTCATCTTAGGGATGAATTGGTTATGGAAACATAGATCCAAAGTATATTGTCATGTTAAAACAATTGAATGTTTAGATGATATAGGTAATTGGGTGTCAATACAAGGAACACCTAGAGAGGTTAAGTTATGATAGATATTTTCTAGACAGATGCATAGGGAAAAGAAGAAAGGTTTCCAACTCTTTGAAGTAAAAATGGAGAAACTTGAGGAATGCAAGGGATTCATTTCTCAAGATGATATAGTACATTATGGACCTCAAAACTCCCAAGATGTCAAAGGAGGTGAAGTATTGGAATCTGGAACAATGGATATGGAAAAATATCCTATTTTATAGATTTTTATGGATGTATTTCTAGAGGAATTACCTAGATTACCACCTAAGAAGATGTTGCTCAATTGTTTCTGGATTTAGATTGTGTAAGTTTTTTTTATGCAAAAAAACTTACACAATCTAAATCCAGAAATAATTGAGCAACATTCTACATGGATTGTGGAAATATGTTATCTCTTACCTAAGAAGATATTTGATTTCTCTATCAACATAGTACCAAGATCGAAACCTATTTTGAAAGTACCTTATAGGATGACCACAACTAAATATAAGTTTGCATATCATCTGGAAACAAATGGACAAATTGAAAGGGTAAACCAAGTATTAGAAGACCTACTAAGTATGTATCATATGGATCAACAACACAAGTGGTAGGATTACCTACCTTTGGTAGAGTTTGCATATAATAATTCTTATCATTACGCAATCAAGATGGCTCCATTTGAAGCATTATATGGCAAGAAGTGTCAAACTCCTATAAGCTAGGATAAGCCTTGGTCTAGAGATGTCAGAAATGGAGGAACAAGTTGGAATTATTAAGTAGAGGTTAGAAGAAGCTAACGATAGGCATAAAAGTTACATTGATTTTAAACGAGTACCTAGGAATTTTGTAGTAGGGGATAGGGTATTGTTTAAAGTTAAACCTCACAAAAGTTCTATCAAGTTTAGAAAGTCATCCAAACTAGCTCTACGCTACGTTGGACCTTTTGAATTTCTTGAGGAAATCAACCTTGTTGTGTATAGGATTGCCTTGGCACCATCTCTTGCCAGGATGCATAACATCTTACATGTCTCGTATCTTAAGAAGTATATACCAGGTGATAACCATGTTATTGATTGGAATGCTTTACATGTGCAGGACCCAAGGGTGGTAACGATCAAGTTTCTCAAGGTGCTCAAAACACATAAGCTCCACTTGCATAACCGAGAAGTTCTGCAATCCAAGGTCTAGTGGGATCAATATGCAAAAGATTCGGCCACATGGGAAGACTATGTTGAAATGAAGCAAAATTTTCCACAAGTCTTGCTAGATTTTGAAAAATCTTGAAAACAATGATGTTTTGTGACATTGTGCTTTATGTTATGATCATATTTGATACTTAAAAATCATCAGGGATGATGATTCACAAGGGGGGAATATGTTACACCCTGTGTGTTATTATCTATTTACTATTACCTAGTTTGGTAAATTGCTTCAATAAATGTGAATGTGTTTTATTTATGAATTCTGATGGAAATATGTTGAATGAATGTTTGATTCAATTAAATGATTTATGATTTAGTATATAAAATATAAATTATGAATATGACATATATGTGATGTATATGAATGCATTGATTTAGCTAACTACTATTATGGTGAACTAAGTTGAATGCAGGAACAGGTTCAAGCCTTCAGAAGAGGGGGGAAGTATCACTCAGGAGAAGAATTTTGTCTGGTAACCTTTAATTTGGCCTTACTGATCATTCACACAGTCATGCCCTAGCTGGTCTTAGTTAAGTCAAGTCAGTTTGAGTAATGGGTAAGTGATCTTTTTTCATTGATTGTGAATGTTTATATTGGTTTGCAATCTTATTTTATGAACATTTGGAATGAGGAATGAGATAAAGTATTGAAGTTGAGTTGAATTCCTTCCTTGTGTGCTTACTGTTATAGATATATGCATTAAATATATATATGTGTGTGTGTGTGTGTGCGTGTGTACATGTCTATGGTAAACTTATATACGTGAGTGAATACATACACGAGTATATGTAGGTAGGCATACCTATGCATGTTGATGGATGGATTACTCATATGCATGGGAATACCGATTGGACTAAGGTGACATATATATATATATATATATATATATACATTTTGTGTATATATATCAATCAAAGGTTATGAGTAGAAGTTTTTATAAGGATATTGAAATAATATTATGTATATGCATATATAGAATATATATGTGGAAGTAATATAGTGACACATATTTTAATATATATTTATATATAAATATGTATATATACGTAACATTATACTTTATATATTTATATATGTATGATATCGATAATAATGTATTTGTTAACCTTGTGAAATATATAAATTAATATATATATATATATATATATCAAAGGAGGATTTATATGTGTGTGTATATATATATTATATGCTTGAAGCCATTAGTAATAATCATCAAAGCACTATATATATAGCGCTATTATTATTATCAATTTATTTGTGAAGCACTTAAATGAATTAAAGCACATATCATAATGTATGGTGCATATGATAGATGGTGCAACCTCCTGCATATTAAACTAGGGCATGAAACAATGTAAGACCAAGTCAAACAAAGTATTATGGTACATATGAGTATGCAAATTATTGTGTATATACTATACGTTTCAAAGGTAAGTAAAAATAGTTAAAAGAATAAGAGAATAAGTCTCTCGTGCTATAAAAGAGGGGCAACAACTTTTGAATGTGGCACCATTTTGGAAGTAATTGGAATGCAAAAGAAGTCTGCTAAATACATATGAGTTTAGGAATAGCCTTAAGACTTAGTCATGAATAAACATGGCAGCATTATGTGAAGGAATTCAAATTAGGAAACTTGTTTTGAGCTTGTTTTCCCTTACAACAAGTTGACTCAGCCATTTAAATGGTGAGGACTGTTATGTGTTGCAAACCGGTGAGTTAGCTTGCCAAGTCATTGCATGAGGTTAGAAAGGTGGCAAAAATATTAACTTGTTTGTAGCCTTCGATTGCTCACAAATTAGTATAAATAGAGGTGTTGTAAGGCCCCAACTTTATGAGTACCAATATTGCCCCTTAGTGACTTTCGTTGTTGTTGGTTGACTCCAAAATAGTGGAATAGATAGTAATGCCTTGATATAAATCATCTAATGTGCATTCAATAAAGAACAAGATGTGATGTGTTTTGCACAAGTTATGCGGTTATAATAAAAGCCATGTCTTGAATTTAATCAATACCTTGAGTATGTAAGTGAGAGATAATTAGTTAACTACCATTATTCCCACTCTATTATTTAACCCATATTATAGTAAAATATTAGCATTGTTGTAGTCTTTGGGTTTATTCAAAGACTATATCATAGTAAAAGATGGACCTCTTAATGGTGTAGTGAAGGAATTTATTATCTAATAGTTTATGATTGCAACACTTTTATGTATAATGGCATTAGAAGGATTGCAGGTTTATTATAGACATGGTACACTGGTTTCAAAGTTATTAATTGATGCACATATATTAGAGAGTTCTCATTTTTTATTGTACATTTATAATTTGATTTTTTGGAAAGAAAAGAATTCTAATATTTGCTAATTATTTTGTAGAATGGGTTATCGTGTTATAATTGTATCACTCACCATAAAAGGTTGAATTTGTCTTAACACTTGACAAATCCCTATGGGAAATCTCTCCTTGAAATTATCAAGTTGTTATTTAGGGAAATATATAAATATAAATATAAAAATAAATTAGCTCCTATGTGCTTATGTTGACGATACCTTTGGAATTGGAATTATGAATTTGTTTCAAGACTTGTGTATCTTAACTTCTAATATCATACTCATTGAAGGGGGCAAACTAAACATTCTTTGAGGTATGCAAGTTTATTTATAAGAAATTTTTAATGAACTCATGAACATGTTATTTCAATTATTTGTATTGTGGAGAACTAATGTGTAATGAGTATGTAGATAAATACAAAAGCTAATGAGGGAAAATGTGATAATCCACAAGGTCGTAGTCTTCCCACTCCATGTGGTAGGGGAAATATGTCTTGTTGTGTTTTATGTTGAGTCATCTCTTCTAAGGTGAACCAAAAATAAATTAAAAGTTTAAGTGCTTTGTTTCCTATGCCATGTTGGGGGGAAATGGAAGTAAACGGGGAGGTCACTTTCTTTTTTTCAAAACAAGGGAAAACCATGGATTTAGGGTTAGGGAACAGGAAAGAAATGGGAGGACAATATATTGGAAAAGGAAAGGAAAGGACAATATATTGGAAAAGGAAAGGAAATGTCTTTTTATAGTCCACGATACCAGGCGGTTTTTTTTTGGGTCTACAGATGGCTTATGGTATATGGGACTCCTCGTACTTCCAATATGAGGAAGGCACCTAACTCATGCTCCACAATATGAGGTGTACATACCTTACCCCTTGGAGGATTTGAACTTGTGACCTCTCTTTCAAGAGTACAAGTTCTCCACCATTAAGCCAACTCAGGTGTACTATGTTTTCGGAGGAGGAATTGTGGGAGGAGTTCGGATTTTGTGGGGGGGTTGTTGTTATGTTTTCGGAGGAGGAATTGTGGACAATTGGACGGTATGCTCAGGGAGAGAAAGAAACAAGAAAGAGACTAAGGAAGAGTGAGAATAACATTGGACCATGACTATCAAATTTTAATCTCAGGAGGTAATGGTAATTTTTTTGGTTGCATGGATTTTGTGAGAATTAATAAAGCTAGTTGTTGTATAATTTCCTTGGAATGGATTTTGTGGGTTATTAGCTTTCTGGGATAATAATGTTTTCATGAATTGTGGTCTTACCGTGATGAGTGGAGTCTTAGTCTTGTGTTGGTTTCCCCTTTATAAAGTGTCACCCCTTGTGTGTATAGAACTAGGCATTGTGATCTCCTCGTGTATGTGAAATTTCCTTTATGGTCCTTGTGGGTTATCTCAGCTTGGGGGTATGGTGAGAGCCTTAGGGCTTGATGACCCATTAAGGTTGGGAGGAAAGAGTGGATCCCTCTCTTTGGTCGTGGTTTCAAACATCTAAAGATGTAGACGGACTTGCTCTTAATTGTTTTTTTATAGGTCTGTAAACTTACTGGCATTGTGTACCCATAAGGGTTATCAAAAATATTTTCAAGGAATAGCTCAGAGTTATGAAGCAGATTGGCTGGCTGAAGAATGGGAAGTAGGTTGATTCACTGGAGTTTAGCCTCTAATAGTTTGTTGGGAAATAAAAATGGGTGGAACTGATAGGAATCCTCCAGCAGAACTAGGCCCATGATCTTGTAGCTATGGGGGTTTATGACTCTGCAAACCAAGGAATATGAAAACACCAACAAAGTACCCAGTTGTGTTTCCTCATATCACTGTAACCATATTCTTGAGTATTAAAATAGAGTGAATGGGTGTATTTCTTTGTATCCTTGCAACTATATTTTCAGATATTAAATTAGTTTGAATATTGTGAAATAAAAAGTGTAAGAATTTCTTGTTACAGTATTGCAAATAAAAATGCTTTGTTTTCTTTATTTTTTTGTACTATGAATAGTAACAAGACAAGAAAACAAAGAAAAAAGGAGAGATTTAAAGTATGAACAGGATAAAAGAACTTTAATTTCATAGCCTACCGAACCCATCTCTCAATACTCCCTGCACACACACACACATACTAGTACTAAAAATAAAATAAGAACAAAATAAAAGCCTTTCACTACGTTGCCTCATGGATACAAGAATGGAAGAAAATTTTATCTATTACTCTTTTAGATCTACACTCATTCATACATTTGTTGTTTCCTTGACCTTATAACTCATGCCCTGTGTCAAACAAATAACAAATAAAATAAGCATGAATAAGCATATAAATACATAACTACATTTAAATGGAGTAGATGAAAAAAAAAAAATAACATAAACTAAAATATATGTAAATTAATTATCTTGTAATTT
Source organism: Sequoiadendron giganteum (assembly GCA_007115665.2). Taxonomy (NCBI): domain Eukaryota; kingdom Viridiplantae; phylum Streptophyta; class Pinopsida; order Cupressales; family Cupressaceae; genus Sequoiadendron; species Sequoiadendron giganteum. Next base: position 293,748,588 of record CM021109.1, on the reverse strand, counting down.
CAATACAGTAGCAGTCATGTTCTCCCCCTGTCGTGAATAATGTGAAGACAAAGAAAAAATGTGTGTAATAATTTGAAGATGAACAAAATAATAAATTATAACAATGCTTAAATCTATTGCCCCAAAGATATGGGTTGGGAAGGATTTCTCTGGTCCTTCTCCTGAATCTGCACTCATTCATAGACATATGTCTTCCCACCAATATTAAAACTTTGGGCTATTTGTTCAAGCAAATAAAGTTAGCCCAAATAAAAGGAACACATATGGAATTACACACACAAAAAAAAGAGTTTATCAAAAAAAATCTTAGTTGTGCATTCTTGGTCAACCTGCAGCTCTTAGTGGCCGCCTCCTCTGTGGCGTTTCTCTATTCAGTTGTGGCCTTCGTTGCTACCCCTGTTACTCTTCGTTGCATCCTTCTTAAGTCCATCGTCACATTGCCTCCAACCGTATTTTGTATCTTGGGAATTGGTAGAAAAATTCAGCAGCTACCGTCGTTCCCTTTCTCTATCTTCGCAAAAATGGAGCTAAATAAGAATTTATTTGAAAAATGAAGGAAAGGTGTTAGGATTCTTCCCATCCACGTGTTTGGAAATTGAACCTCCATGCCTTGTCGATGCTGCTAAGTGGCACAATCTGCAATGAGGGCATAGATATGTGCTAATAAAAAGAAATTATTAGAAATTTATCTCAATTAGTACCCTTATAAAGGAAAAAAAGGGGGGTTTACAATGTTTGAATCCATCAATTGCCAGTTGGGCTGAATAATATCCTCCTTGGAAGGATTGATGCATTGAATATAGCATTTTGTGGTTTGTCATATAAAGTTGATAGAAACCTCCATATCACGTGTGTTCAAAGAGCTGAAAGAAATGATCCTCACCCCCCTCCCTCACATCTCTTAGGTTCGATTATGAAGTTTCATAGGCCGGTGGAATGTATAAATGTGAAGGGGTGCAACCTTTGATTTTCCACCCAGCATGTTATGCCAAAATTCCATTTATACATCTTATGCAATAATTTCTCCACCTATGTACATGGGAGCATATGCCTCGACGAATTGGTCTAACATCGAGTCCAAACCATTTTTATTGTCGGTAGTAGATGCTAGGGGAGTTGTACCACTCTCAAGATGCTATACTCAATGGCCCATCACTCATGTCCCCTACCCTTGTAAATCACCAGCATTCAAGTGACCATAAAGGCAACAAGCTGCATAGGAGAGCATGCGTGAGGGACGGTAAATTTAGGAATGTTAACTTGTTTAAATAAATAGGATTAATCTATTGAATCATGGTTGATATTAAAAAATTAGAATTATTAAAGAGGGGACATAATTCTCGCTTATTGAGTGTCTAACTTAAAATAAGTAGTATTATTTTTAGTTTAAGTACAATTCTAGAGTTTCTATTAATCTAATGTAATGAGTATTATACAATATACACTTTGAGTTGGGAGTGTAAAAATATCAAAATACATATATCTGTAAGAGTCAATTATGTTTTAAATTTGTGTTTAACCACTACTATTCACATCGGTGATCTTTTGCTTTAGTTCCTCTATTTCTCATTGTTGTCATATATGCTTGCATTTTATCATAGGTTGAGTAGGCTGGAAGTTGACCAATAAAAGTACCATAAGCACCGACACAATGACCTTTCATTCTTATGGTAGGAGGAACTTATGATTGTCATTGTCATTGTTGAGTTAAGCCTTCTCTTACTTAGAATACTCTTGTTACCCCGCTACAATAAGACCTTTTTATTTGAAAGGAAGTTTAATCCTCTCGATTAGGTTTTCCTAAGTGACCCTTAAGATTGAAACTTGGTATTAATGTTAGATAATTTTTTATAAGTAACGAATTAATAACTATTATATAAATCTATAGCTTATGCTATTCTTGTTATTTTATAGTTGGTCTTATAGGGTTGCACAATATGTAGGCATCATCCAAGAGTTCATGGGATCAAAAGAAAGATTAATATATCAATTTATAACATTCAATGAATATTGCAGCATGTTGTTAATCATATTCATATTAATTTGAAATCTTGGTTGTATAAAACTTAGGGTCTATAGATTCATTGTCCATCTAAGATCCTTTTATGCGTTGTGAGAATATATATGTGCCTTATATGTTCAAATGATTCATGATATCTATGTCGAAGTCATGTCATCCATAATCCACCTAATTTAAAACTCTTGGGATTGCGTTGTAGAAAATGAGTATGTATTGTTTCTTACTATTTAAACATAGGAATTAGTATAAGTTCCTTTTTCAATTTCATGTAACATGAATTTATTCCCTTGTGCAAAAAAAAGGGTGTGTGTGTGTTAATGTTCAAGTCATATTTTTGGGGGGGGCATTACATTTGGTATCAGATCGGCCAGGTTGCAATGCTAGGAACTTTGGGAAAAAATATATTTGGATCTTAAGTGGTGTACATGTTGGTCTTGCATAGTAACTATAATAAATGTGAAAATAATTTGAATACCTAATTTTGATGAATTTACTCTGTGAGAAAATTTAGTAATGTATTACCTACCCTCTTAGTAGAACTTAAAAATACATGTTAATATTTTAACTAAACACACTAGATGTCTCAATGGGCATGTTATCCATTAACGAATATCCAACGAGTGGTGCAATATATATGAGAAAATCAAACCAGACTAGAAGTTATGCCCTTGTGAAAAATATGATTAGATAGAAAAATAAAGTAGCAATTAATGAATGTCTTGGAGGAAACTTCACCTTATTGCCTTCTTATGACCTTTATTTTTGAAATGATATAAAGGTTAGTTCGCAGAATAAGACCATATTCGAAGTAATGAAAATTATAAAAAAAATATTAGCGTAATCGATGAATGATGTTGATAAACTTCCTCCTTTTACTCTCCTATAATCTTGGAAACTCAAGAAGGTGTTTTTTTTAATTGATAATGAGTGATCATCATAGACCTTGTTTGTCTAACTTCCTAATGTGAATAAACATACGATTATTAAGTGCAAATCACTAGGAACTTTTGCCCCATCTTATGTGTAATTAGAAACCCCTTCCTAAGGATATATAGTTATACTTTTGGGTATGGATTTTGAACAGTTGATTTATTTAAACATTCCTTGTTCTTTGGACTTAAAATTCATGATTGAACATATATGCTAATAAATTCCCCTAATTGTGCTAAATGTCAAGCATCTCACCCCATGGTCAAAAAGATCTTAGGATAACAAGGTCGAATAATTGGAAACATTTACCGCCCCCAAGGAAATTCAATTTAGACTAGTGCAATGTTAATTCCACTATGAGTAAAGCAATAGAAAATTTTATGATTACTTGAAAACCTTGCACATAAGTATGCAACTTTCCTTAAGTACGTGAAATAATTATAAGATCTACCTAGCTACTACATTTTCTTGAGATAGAATAATGTAATGAAATTGCAGAATGTAAAAGTTAAAAAAGAAGAAGCTAAATTCAAATTTAATGTTTAAGAATGTGTAGAAGGAAATTAGTTGAATAGGGTTGTTGAAAATACAACTAACATTAGATGTAAGTATATTATATTTTCCATTGGTTGTTAAAAGGTGGAAACTCCTTGTGTATAAATATGGTACAAATTAAAAACACGGTTGGTGTTAACAGCTTGTCTGTGACAATATAATTCTCCTGCATATTTGCTAGAGGTTATAACTCAATGATGTAATTGTAAAAAGGTTCAATTGTTAATTCCAACAAGAGGATGATACCTTTGTAGGTGGTGGATTTTAATAGAATTGATTCTTCTTAAATTATATTTTGAAAATAAGTAATGGATTACCTTCAAGCTATGTTAAATTAAGTAATTAAGAGTAAAACTAAATGGATGAGGGAAAATGAAATAAGAATGTTGATTTCAGGTAATGTTACATGTGATTATTCTTGATGCTAGATAAAGTTTGGGAAGTTTTTATTTTATGTATTATCATTAGGAAAAAAACTGATAAGGGTTAAATTCTCCTAGAATATTATACTTATATGTGTGTTATGATATGCCCTGTGGAATTTTGATGAAATAGGTTTAAACAAATATGATTGCATTTTATATCTAAGGATTAATAAGTTATACAATGTAATGATTGATAACTTATCTTGGTATTTAAGCTCTAGTGTATGGTATTTTATTTTATTTCATTATGTTTAAATGTGCTCAAATGAAAATGTTGAAGAATTTCCTTGTAAGTAGGGGCCTTCCTGTATTAAATTATGAAAACTTAGAGTCGATGTAACTTATAACCATAACAATGGTGAGCATATGTAACTCGATTTTACTATAATGAGAAAGAAAATTGAGGATTAAGTATAGAAAAAAAAGGTTATTCACCAGGTATGTTTCGTCTGACAAATAACCCTACCAAAGGATAGGGATGAGTAAAAACACAAGTAAAACAAAGGAGGTTTAAAAGTGTGAGATGCCATGCATGTTAATTAAAGTAAAGAGAAATTGATTGCTAGATTATATTTGTTTATGATGTAGAACATGATAACACATATAATTGAGAATGGACATGAATGTGATGCTAAAAGAACCTTATTGAACAAGTGAAAATGGTTTGGGTGTCTTCTCTTTTCTTGCAATGTGGTGTGTTCATAAAGTATATTGTGTTGTAACATGTGAGGAGGCTCATAAATGTGTTGTGCCCCAAGTTTGAGATGCAGAGTACCCAACTTGGGATAAGGGTGCGTGGACGTCAAGAACAATCCCCAATATGTACCCTTTGTGGTTATCTTGTGTACCAATTAGATAGTTCTTCAATGTTGTAAACATTTTATGTGTGGATGTGATTCTAATGTATGAAATATGATGTTTTCCTATATAAGTCTCGTTATATGTTAAATGTGTACCCCTAGTGTATGGATCCCCTTCAAGATTGAGATGCCAACTAGTGTAAACAAGGGGTTGAGAGGTACATGTTCACCCATCGATAAATTATGAGCTCAAGGTATTGTCCCTAATCCTGATAAAGGGTCTATGTTGAGATGTTGTAATCCTCCCATCAACTTTGACCGTGGCCTACTCCCCCACATATGAGAGCCACACTTGTTGGTTCATAGTGCAAACCTATTCCTTGATGTTTATAACCCATGGGTAAATGATGGAATTGCGTGGACCATATTGATTGGGATGTTGATCTTGTTTTATGATTACAAATTTTGGATGCTTCAGTAATACAAGACATTGGTACTATATGGAAAAATCTACCATGATATTGTGCGTTATCATATTTATGTGGTCAGGGACCACAAGTTATTCATATTTATGTGGGCAAGGACCACCATTTATTGCATGCTATTATACTTATGTGGTTAGAGAACCACCATTCCCCTCATCCCCTTAGGTGGCTTATCAAAGTCACGTAGCACTCGTAATGTGCAAAATTTTATTGTTGAAATATGAATTATTGTTAATTTCTTAATTGATGTTTTATTTTATCGTACGCCAATAGTTTGAAACTTTACATTCCTTTATTGGGCTATTTAGCCATTTGTAGGTTGTCATAGTCCAATGTGCCTCATGGACTTATTTGATTTCATTTTGAATTAAGATTAGAATGTTGCAATGTAGCTATAATTGATCTTTATTCTGTTTTTCTCTTGAATTTATAATTTCCCTTTTGGGAGTTTGATAGAAATTTTGGTTTATGATCTTACATTACTCGGTTGAGGCTTACTTATTTATTTTTCAAGCTACTGGAAAGTATGGTGTAATGTGACATCTGTAAACTGCCATATCTTGAGGGGTTCCCTGGCAGGCTGTATAGGGGAGTAGATGCGTTAGGGAATTTTTCTTAAAAGGGGTTGCAAATGGGACCGGAATAGGACGATTGAAAATCCATTATTCCCATAGCTCTATGATTATTCTTTTTGTACCTTCCTTTTGGAGGCTAAACCCCTTAAACAAACAAGGGGAAGGTATTAGGAAATGTATGGAGGGGTCCTTAGGGAAGGGCCTCAGGACCATCTTTCCTAATGGCTATGGAATCCAAGAATATCCATCCTTATAAATCCCATTATGTGAGCCTTATGTTGTGCATGATCTTTACATATTGTTATGTATGGGTAAAATTATTAAGAAATGTGATGAGAACCATGTGAGAAAGATAATCATAAATGATGCAAAGTTAATATTTCTTGAGACATGAGTTGACATTGGAACATAAATATTTTATGCACATCATGAGTGATGTTTGCGGTGCTAAGGAAATATTGATGTGTACCCCAGGGTGCTAATATGTGTGAACATGTGTTTGTGTGATTCTAATGAAGTGGTATGTGGATATATTCTTGTGTAATTTTACCAGCTAAGTAACACTTTATAGTTACATGGATGGTTGCTAACATTATGGTATAAGATTCTCTCTAATATATGAACATATGGGTTATGGCTATTCATAAGGTCACAATGATCCTACATATGGTGTTTCAAGTTACAAGATCTATAGTACTATGATTTTATGGGAATTCAATGGTCTATGACATCCTCTTACTCATAAGTTCCATTATGTGAACCTTGTGCCATGTGTTGTGTATTGTGGCAATCCTATGTGATGGTTGTAATTGTTTCAAATGGATGTAGTGTAGACTTCTTGTGAGTCATGTTATGTAATCTCATAATAGATGAAATGAAAATTAAGTTATATTTTAGGGTGTGACGTGATAAGAGTGTGATGGTTTTAAAATAGAATGTGTTCTTATGAAATACTTACATAAACTTAAACTTTATAGGTTATTGTTGTAAAAGAAATGGGATTGAAGGATAAAGGTATTGAAGTAGCTCTAGTCCATATAGGTATGATTAATATTTAAACGAATAAGGTTATTAATTTAGAAGCTATGGGCGTTAATAATGACACCCTTGTATTTGTGTGTTGATGGACCTATGCACTTTTTGTAGGCTGCTTATTTCAGTTAGGTGATGATGATGATATAAGAGATTCCTTATCTAAAATTTTTGTTAGGATATGATTCTAATCAACTGGGTACATTAAATTGTTGCAGCGATTTATTTACGTGTAATTTTGGGTGGAGGTTATGTTCCCTGGTCCTTAGTAACTTCCACAAGGAAGTTTAGTCTAAGGGGAGGGGAATTTAAGGCCCCAACTTTATCAGTACCGGTATTGCCCCTTAGTGACTTTCGTTGTTGTTGCTTAACTCCAAAATAGTTGAATAGATAGTAATACCTTGATATAAATCATGTGATGTGTATTCAATAAAGAATAAGATGTGATGTGTGCTACACAAGTTATGTGGTTATAATATGTCATGTTGTGAATTTAATCAATACCTTGAGTATGCAGGTTAGAGATAATTAGTTAGCTACCATTATTCCCACTCTATTATTAAACCCATATTATAGTAAAATATTAGCATTGTTATAGTCTTTTGGTTTATTCAAAGACTATATCATAGTAAAAGATGGACCTCTTAATGGTGTAGTGAAGGAATTTATTATCTAATAGTTTATCATTACAACACTTTTATGTATAATGGAATTAGAAGGATTGCAGGTATATTACAGACATGGTACTCTGGTTTCAAAGTTATTAATTCATGCACATATATTAGAGAGTTCTCATTTATGATTGTATATTAATAATTTTATTTTCTGGAAAGAAAAGAATTCTAACATTTGTTGATTATTTTGTAGAATGGGTAATCATGTTATCATTGCATCACTCACCATAAAAAGGTCGACTTTGTCTTAACACTTGACAAATCCCTATGGGAAATCTCTCCTTGAAATTATCAAGTTATTATTTAGGGAAATATATAAATATAAAAATAAAAATAAATTATCTCCCATGTACTTATGTTGACGATACCTTTGGAATTGGAATTATGAATCTTCTAAGATTCAGTTTCAAGACTTGTGTATCTTAACTTCTAAGATCACACTGTGATCGTCGAAGGGGGAAAGCTACACATGCTTTGAGGTATGAAAGTTTATTTATTGGAAATTTTTAATGTACTCATGAAAATGTTATTTCAATTATTTGTATTGTGGAGAACTAACGTGTAATGAGTACGCAGATAAACACAAAAGCCAATGAGGGAAAAATGAGATAATCCACAAGGTTGTAGTTTTCCCACTCCATGTTGTAGGGAAAATATGTCTTGTTGTGCTATATGTCGATTCATATCTACTAAGGTGAACCAAAAATAAATTAAAAGTTTAAGTGCTTTATTTCCTATGCCATGTTGGGGGGAAATGGAAGTAAATGAGGTCACTTTATTTTTTTCAAAACAAGGGAAAACCATGGATTTAGAGTTAGAGCACGGGAAAGAAAGGGGGGGACAATATATTGGAGAAGTTTGGATTTTGTGGGGGGGCTTTTGTTATGTTTTCAAAGGAGGAATTGTGGACAACTAGATGGTATGCTCAGGGAGAGAAAGAAACAAGAAAGAGACTAAGGAAGAGTGAGAATCACACTGGACCGTGACTATCAAATTTTAATCTCAAGAGGTAAGGGTAATTTTGTTTGGTTGCATGGATTTTGTGAGAATTAATAAAGCTATCTGTTGTATAATTTCCTTGGAATGGATTTTGTGGGCTATGAGATTTCTGGGATAATAATGTTTGCATGAACTGTGGTCTTACCCTACTGAATGGATTCTTAGTCTTGTGTTGGTTTCCCCTTTATAAAGTGTCATCCCGTGTGTGTACAGAACTAGGCATTATGATCTCCTTGTGTATGTGAAATTTCTTTTATGGTCCTTATGGGTTATCTCAGCTCGGGAGTATGGTGAGAGCCTTAGGGATTGATGACCCATTAAGGTTGGGAGGAAAGAGTGGATCCCTCTCTTTGGCCATGGTTTCAGACATCTAAAGATACAAACAAACTTGCTCTTAATTATTTTTATAGGCTTGTAAATTTACTGGCATTGTGTACCTAGAAGGGTTATCAGAAGTTATGTCAAGGAATAGCTCAGGGTTATGAAGCAGATTAGCTGGCTGGGAAGGATTGTATCTTTTTTGTTCTTATAAAAATTAAGTATGAAGATTTTTATTTTAGCTCAAGAAGAATGGGAAGGTTGTTTCACTAGAGTTTAGCCTCTAATAGTTTGTTGGGAAATAAAATTGGGTGGAACTAATAGGAATCCTCCAACAGAACCAAACTCATGATCTTGTAGCTATGGGGGTCTATGACTCTGCAAACCAAGGAATATGAAAACACCAATAAAGTACCTAGTTGTGTTTCCTCGTATCCTTGCAACCATATTCTTGAGTATTAAAATAGAGTGAATGGGTGTATTTCATTGTATCCCTACAACTATATTTTTAGTTATTAAATTAGTTTGAATATTGTGAAATAAAAAGTATATGAATAAGAATTTCTTGTTATAGTATTGCAAATAAAAATGCTCTATTTTCTTTCTTTTTCTATACTATGAATAGTATCAAGACGAAAAAACAAAGAAAAAGGGAGAGATTTAAAGTATGAATAGGATAAAATAACTTTAGTTTCATATCCTAACAAACCCATCTCTCAGTACTCCTTGCACACACACACATACTAGTACTTAAAATAAAATAAGAAAAAAATAAAAGCCTTTCATTATGTTTCTTCTTGGATATAGGAATGGAGGAAAATTTTATCTGTTACACCTTCGGATCTGCACTCATTCATACATTTGTTTTTCCCTCGACCTTATAACTCATACCTTATGTCAAGCAAATAACAGATAAAATAAACATATAAATACATAACTACATTTAAAAGAGGAATAGATGAAAATAAAATAGCATAAACTATAATATATGTAAATTAATTATCTTGTAATTTCAATACAACAATAGTCATATTCTCCTCCTACCGTGAATAATGTGAAGATAAAGAAAATATGTGTGTAATAATTTGAAGACGAACAAAACAATAAGTTATAACAATGCTTAAATCTGTTGCCCCAAAGATATGGGTTGGGAAGGATTTCTTTGGTCCTTCTCCTGAATCTGCACTCATTCATAGACTTATGTCTTCCCACCAATATTAAAACTTTGGGCTATCTATTCAAGCAAATAAAGTTAGTACAAATAGAAGGAACACATATGGAATTGTGCACACAAAAAAAGAGTTTATTGAAAAAAAAGCTTAGTTGTGCATTCTTGGTCAACCTGTAGCTCTTAATGGCCGCCTCTTGTGTGGCATTTCTCTATTCCGTTGTGGCTTGTAGCCCCTAGGAAACCCTTCATTGTTTCCCTTGTTACTCTCTTTTGTTTCCTTCTGAATTCCATCGTCACATTGCCTCCAATCGAATTTTGTTGCTTGGGAATTGATAGAAAATTTCGGCAGCTACCGTCGTTCCCTTTCTCCATATTCATCGCAGAAATGGAGCCAACTAAGAATTTCTTTGGAAAATGAAGGAAAGGAGTTAGGGTTCTTCCCATCCACATGTTTGGAAATTGAACCTCCACACCTTGTTGATGTTGCTAAGTGGCACAATCTGCAATGAGAGCATAGATATGTGCTAATAAAAAAAATTGTTTCTTTATTAGAAATTTATCTCAAGTAGTACCCTTATAAGGGGAAAAAAAAGGGGTTTACAATGTTTGAATCCATCAATTTCTAGTTGGGCTGAATAATATCCTCCTTGCAAGGATCGATGCATTAAATATATCATTTTTTGGTCTGTCATGTAAAGTTGATAGAAAACTCCATAGCAAGTGTGTGTTCGAAGAGCTGAAAGAAATGATCCTCGCGCCCCCCTCGCATCTCCTAGGTTCGCTTATGAAGTGTCATAGTCCAGTGTAATGTATAAATGTGAATTGGTGCAACTTTCGATTTTCCTCTTAGCATGCTACGCAAAAATTCCCTTTATACATCTTGCGCAATAATCTCTCCACCTATGTACATTTGAGCATATGCCTCAACGAATTGGTCTAACATCAAGTCCAAACCATTTTTATTGTCGACAATAGATGATAAGGGATTTGTAGCATTCTTGAGATGCTATACTCAATGGCCCATCACTCATGTTGCCTACCCCTGTAAATCACCAACATTCAAGTGACCATAAAGGCAACAAGTAAGCTGCATAGGAGAGCATGCATGAGAGAGGGTGAATTTAGGAATGTTTACCTATTCACATAATAGTTAAATAAATAGGATTAATCCATTGAATCATGGTTGATATTAAAAAAATAGAATTATTAAAGAGGGGACAAAATTCTCGTTCATTGAGCATCTAACTTAAAATAAGTAGTATTATTTTTAGTTTAAGTACAATTCTAGAGTTTCTATTAATCTAATGTTATGAGTATTATACAATATATGCTTTAAGCTGTCAGTGTAAAACTATCAAAATACATATATCTGTAAGAGTCAATTATGTTTCAAATTTGTGTTTAACCACTACTATTCACATCGATGATCCAGTGCTTTTGTTCCTATATTCCTCATTGTTGTCATATATCCTTGCATTTTATCATAGGTTGATTAGGCTAGAAGTTGACCAATAAAAGTACCATAAACACTGACACAGTGACCTTTCATTCTTGTGGTAGGAGGAACTTACGATTGTAATTGTCATTGTTGAGTTAAGTCTTCTCTTACTTAGAATACTCTTGTTACCCCGCTACAATGAGACCTTTTTATTTGAAAGGAAGTTTACTCCTCTCAATTAGGTTTTCCTAAGTGACCCTTAGGATTGAAACTGGTATTAATGTTAGATAATTCCATTTAAGTAACGAATTAATAACTATTATATAAATATATAGCTTATGCTACTCTTGTTATTTTATAGTTGGTCTTATAGGGTTGCACAATATGTAGGAATCATCCAAGACTTCATGGGATCAAAAGAAATATTAATATATAAATTTATAACATTCAATGGATACTGCAGCATGTTGCTAATCATATTCATAGTAATTTGAAATCTTGGTCGTATAAAACATAGGGTCTATAGATGCCTTGTCCATCTAAGATACTTTTATCCATTGTGAGAATAGATGTGTGCCTTATAAGTTCAAATGATTCGTGATATCTATGTTGAAGTCGTGTCATCCATAATCCACCTAATTTTAAACTCTTGGGACTACGTTATAGAAAATGAGTATGTACTGTCTCTTTTATTTAAACATAGGAATTAATATAAGTTCCTTTTTCAATTTTATGTAACATGAATTTCTTGCCTTGTGCAGAAGAAAAAAGAAGGGGTGTGTGTGTGTGTTAATGTTCAAGTCATATTTTTTTGCGCATTACAAGTGCTCATTCTATCAATTGTTACACTTATCATTCTGATTTTCCTTGTGCTATTCTGCTGCATTTTCTATGCTAAGTGAGTTGAGAGTTGTGAGTTAGAAATTGGTTTGTTGTTTTATATTGGTTTTGTTGAGAGATCTAGAGAGAAGCTAGTAGAGGAAATCGGGTTGTTCGTAGTGGAAGTTGCAAGAGATCTTGAGCCAATAAGCTAGGAGGGGAGATTATTTAGTTGGAGATTTAAAAAGGCATGCCGATTTCTACTCCTTTGTTATTATGTTGAAAAGATTGTTTATTATGATGCTATGTTGGAAATATTTTCTTTTATGTGTGTTTTGATGCTTGCAAGTCTTTTGAAAGTTCTTTGATTATGTCTTGTATTGGGAAACCTTTCTTTTGGGTGTAAATGTATATAGTTATTTATACTATAAAGGATTTTTTATATGATTGTATACTATTATACTATTCGTAGAATGTTGGAACTATACGTAGTTTGACAATTCTCTAAGTGTGTAGCATAAGATAGAGTTGTATTGTAGTTCTTACAACAAAGTCATTTTAGATATAAGTTAATGGGAAGGTTATTCCCGAGGTTAGGATAATCCATGAGAAAGGAGATAACCTTGAAATAGAATACTAATGGTCAATACGAATTGAGCAATTAAATATGGTGAAATAGATGACCTCACTTGAAGTTACTGGGTGATGAATCTTTGGCCAAAGTAGTATAGGTAGCAACTGTCTACACTGTTAGTTCAATGTGTGATCCAATTTTTATTCTAGGCTAAGGTAATCATATATGAGGTAGTAGACATTATGCTATCTCTAGATATGTAGGACACATCACTATGCTTAGAAAAGGCTATTTGAAGGATGAGGTTACTAAACCAATCTCTTCATCGAAGGGAGGGCCATCTTACCAAGTTTGGTAGATGTGTGGGGGACCGCAGTAAGTCCATGGTTGGTAGAAAAGCGCTTGAGTGATGCTTCTCCTCATGCAGTTGGTGGCCAAGATTTGGGGGAAGGACATTCTAGACCATTTGTATTTCTAGTTCTTGTAAGCTTGTTGAAGCAATGTATGTAATCATGTGACCATATATATGGAAATTGCAATGTGAAATGTTATTTTGAATATATTTATGTAAAGCTAAATTAATCTTATATTATTGGAATGATTCTTTGATTATGCAATGGAAAAGTTTGGATAAAGTTATATTTCAAATGATGCATTTCTTATTGAATAGAAAAGAAAAAAACTATTGATTTTACATTAGATGCATAGACAATTTACATGTGGGTAAAACTTAGTAGATTTACTATGTAGAAAAATGGTCATGTCACAAGCCAAAACTAGTTCATCACATCCACAGCTCCAACTCCCACAAAGTAACTAAAATCTCTACAAACTCCAAAATAGCCAACGAAACCCAACACCAGACCAAAGGCATTAACACCCATGCACAACAGCAGAGAGGGAATCACACAAAGGTGGGGAGAACCCACACAGGAAGAAGGCAAGGAGAAGGTCAGAACATGAAGCGAAATAGTTACCCCAACATGATGGTCAAGGCCAAAGAACAACCAAAAAAACTCAATGGACACTCTCACCATAGGAAACCCAATCCACATACCAAAATGAACGTCTATGCATGGCTAGAAAAAGGACTCCACACAAAGACAGGGAGAACCCATACAATAAGAAGGCAGGAAGCAAGCCAAAACATGAAGCACAATAACTGCCCCAACATGATGTTCAAGGCCAAGGAACAACCACAAAAAATCCATAGACACTCCCACTATAGGAAACCCAAGCCACATACTCCAATGAACACCCACACGCGACTGAAAAAAGGACTCCACACAAAGGCAGGGAGAAATACTATCATTGTGGACATAGTGGAAATACTATCATTGATAAACCTTTAATATACTATCATTGAAAAACCTCCAATATAAAAGAACTATGCTTCAAATGGTAGATCAATGTATTGCCATCCCAAAAGAAGTTTTAGCAAACATCCCAATGATGGTCAAAACCTAGGAATACTCTATAGATTTTTAGGTCATCTAGTCTTAGACTTTATAAGATAATTATCCTTTGATAATTGGAAGACATTGGTTAGCCATATTTGTTACCTCAATATAATACAAAATATGAGCAATGGCTATTTTGAATGATTTAATAAAAAAATATCATCGCATCCCCTTGCTAGTGCTCAACCATCCATGAATAAGTTTGATCAAATTTGGTTACGCAAACCAATTGGTACCAACAAATAAGAAAAATTATCCTCATTAACAATGGTTTTAATTAGGAGGCGGTTGTTGCCTATCATGGCCTGAAGATGGCGCAAGTGAAAGGGTATAGGAAAGTGTGGCTTGAGGGGGACTCTATCAACATCATTAACAATTTGAAAAAAATTACCCCCCCGTCGTGGAGTATTCAACCTTTGATTATGGATGCTATAAAAAATTATTTTCTTTTGATGAGTTCTACATATCTCATGTTTTTAGAGAGGGCAATGGTCTAGCAAATGTCTTTGCTAACCTTGGTGTTAGGGGTATTAGGGAGTGGGGTGCGAGTTACCCCCTCCCTATGGAGGCTATTATTTGTGCAAATCATGATTTTCAAAACTACCAGCGTGGATGATGAATTGGTATGGCTTGGAGCCTGCATGACTAGTATCACGTGCCTTGCCATAATATGGAGTGATGGTGTGGCTAATCTGCATTCTGCTTTTAGTACCTTATTGGGTTTCCGTATGGGCCGAAGTTCTAGGATCATTATATGTTCCTGCCATATTCCTAGCGCCACACGTATTGTGGGTAATTTTGTCCTTTCTTTCTCAAAGTTTCTCCATATTGCTTGTAAGGTATTGAAACTTTTCAGCTCTGCAAATTTTCGTGCCATAGGAGGAGATAGGAACCGGGCAGAACCCTTTTCTTGTGATTCTGTGAGGGCCAAGGAAGACATTTGGTGCATTTTAGAGAAGGGCAGGCTCACTCCTTACCTGGAAAGACTGCATGGTAACAATCTGTAGGATACGGCCCAGTTTGTTAAAGGATGGAATAACCGAGTTTTGAAACTCAGAGGAACTGAGTTTGATGTTACTGAACATTTCATTGCCAGTATAGTGGGGCTTCTTATTGATGGTAAGAAAGGGCTCAAAGATAAAAAGGAGTCTAAGGTTGTGATGCAGATATTCTTCAAAGAGTCTGAGGAGCAAGATTTAAAGATGGCTAAAAGTGGAGGATACCAATGTGACTTGATTAAGGCTCTATGGGGGGACATTGTGGAGGATATCATGAGATACATTACCCTCGAGGGTTGCTTCTCTGCGGTAAACTCCTATCATTTTGTGCTTCTTAACCATTTTCGCCACAAAAAGAGAATCTCTTTTCCTTTTTATCTGTTAGCTTCGCTGAAAAGTGGTTTGAAGGACCATAAGAAGAACCCTAAGAACTTGGTGTTGCATGTGGGGCTTATTTTTTTAATCTCTAAATATGCTAAATAATTGGTGGTGTCCAAATCGATTTCTACTCCCAAGGGTAAACAATTGAAAGCAATGGAGGAGTATGAAACTGCCTCTGAAGAGAAGCCAATTAGTGAAAAAGGGAAAAAGAGGAAAATAGTTCTGGAAGAGGAGTTTGTTTCTGAGCAGGATGTTTATTATCTCCCCAACTCTCAAGCTTCTATGGAGGTGATCTCGTAGCCCTCTGATGTGGGTAAGTCTAGGAAAGGTGTGTTGGGTAAGAAAAAGAAGGGTTATGAGACTTGTAGTGAAGAAATTGTTGTTGATAAGTAGAATATGTGCCCCAAGGAAAAGGTTGTTGGGGATACTTCTTCGTCGGCTTCTGGTTTGGACTCCCTACCAAAGAAGGGATCAGAGGTGGGTAGCAATAAGAAAATTACCATTAGGTCTGCATGTCAGCTGCCTCTCCCCTGATGTCGACTGGTAGGTAGGGTGTTGTGGAGTCTCTGGGTATGGGACTTGAAATGCAGGCTAAAAGGAGCTTAGTTGTTGCAAAGATTGCAGACTCTATTCGCAAAATCAAATTGCCCGTTGTGGGAGGAAAAGTCAAGGAAGTCATCATTAACCAAGATAAGGTAAGTTCCTCTCGGGAGGATGATGTTGTGGGTAAGCGTGATCTTAATGTTGACCGAGAAGATATCCCTGATTTTCTTGGGTTGACTAGGGAGGGATCTAATTCTTTTTTCAAAATGTTTAAATGGTTGTTCCATGAACTTAACATGACCAATGTCAAGCAAATCTGGTGAGTCTTCTAGACAGAAACATATTGATGATTTGTATGACTCTCTGAATATTGTTGTTGATGAAAATCTTAAGATGAAACAGAACCTTGAGGAAAGAATCTGTTGGAGTGAAAAAGACATTGAGAGTGGGGGGTGGATCAGTGTCATTAACTATTATGATAAATTTTACTAAAGCTGAAATAAAACAGATTTATGCTCTCATTTATTAATGGTAAACTCATTCATGTATTGAATGCAATCACATATAGCTGAAATGAGAAGTATGATAGTGAAACATAGCATATTAAAGTATTCATGCAATGAATCAGATGAACCATAGATAAGCAAAAAGACACAAGATATTCCAAGTGGAAAACCCTCCCGGGGTAGAAAAACCACTCCTAAATTGCTGCCTTTCTAGGCTTTTATTTTATAACCACTTTTAACAATGCCTTATAGGTTGATTTCTGAGCACCAACCCCTTAGTTTGAAACACCAATTTCAAGGAGTGTCAACCCCTTTTCTGTTTTCAATAAGACATACAATGATACAGAGGATCTCTTTGATTCTCTCTTTTCACTCAAGAGCCTCTTGATGGACAATGCCTAAAATACTCAAGGTTCAAGAATGAACCTCCAGAATTCCAGTCATTATCAAGTCTTAAGACAACTTGATATTGAACATATATTCCAGATTTTCAATCTCAAAAACTCAACATTTTTTCAATACAATGGTTGTGATGTACTCACACTGGTTTTCACTATATTTCACAGTCATTTCTCATAGTTCTGAAATTTATTTTAAATAAATAAAATAAAATAAAAACAGTCAACTCTCTTTTTCTCTATTTTTCAAGAATCCAAAAAAAAAAAACTTGTGTCTCTCTATTTTTAATTCTTACATATATATCACCATTACATCTCATAAAAATTACAACTCAATAACTTCTTTCTCATTTTTCAAAACAATAGAGATAAATTTTAAAGTACCCACTCTCTGTCGAAGCATGTTGCCAGGTATTGCAGTGTTTGAGAAAATGTTCAGCATGGAGGTTTTCTTCTGACAAACATGGTCAAAGAATATGCAATTTTAGAAAGAAGACTGAACCCTATCCACACAAGGATCCTACACAGGCGATGCTAACCGAAACAGCATTAAAACAGAAAATATTCCATGTACAATACCCTCAAAAACTACTATAGCAACAATGTAACCGAAACAACGTTTTAGTGCACCCAAAACAACTATCACTGAATCCAAGTGAAAGGCTAAAATGATTTGCAGAATGCATGATTACCCACAAATCAAAAACACCATCCCTTAAAGCAGGAGCAGAATCAATATGATAAAATATTTTGATATGCATTTCAAATTACTTGAAACCGACATGCATTATTTCTGACCACGAACAAAATAAACCCATTTTATCATTTTCCAGAAAGAAGTAAACACTTGTCTTCTATTATATGAGCCAATGGAAGTAACAGTTCTTCAAAAGATAGTTGATGAGGTGAATACCTGAGGAGAATGATGGAGAGACTATCATAAATATATTTACTAGACCGACAGTGAGCAAAATGGCCAAGACTTCTTCCAATTTCAATCCTTCACCCAAAGACAAGAGGCTAACACAACCATTGACCAAGGAAAGGATCTTTCAGATACCCCCATTTGTTGTCAAAGAGTTGCAAAAACCCAACAAACACTGTCTAACGGTTGTGAGAAGCTCTCTATGGTGGCGGCCAAGATAGGGTTTGAAACCCTCGAACATGTGAAACAATATGATTGCCCTAAACTTTCAAATGCAAAGCAGTCAATGACTTTCCTAGAATTGATAAAGTTTGAAGTTCGAAAGGACTGAAGTCATAAGTGGAAACCACATAATGCATTCTAAAATCCGCGGCCAAACCAATGCAATGCATGCTGAAAAACTAATTACCACCGAATGCATACAAACCGTCGATAATCATTATCAAAGTTCAATGATTAATCAAGAGAAATGTCGACACAATTATGCCTTAAATAATTTTTCATGACCACTTTAAAAAAAAATGTCGATTACCTAAGCCATCCTTGTTACCAAGAAATCAAAGCCATGTCACTTTCATAGTGGCTTTTAAATTAAAAAAATCTCATACCTACTATTGACCTTAAGGCCTAATGAAATATTTAAACATAAGAACTGATTCCAAGCAAATGTAAGTTTCAATTTATTGACCTTTATTCAAAACCGATTGCCATGACATAATGCCCGATATATCCAATGCCTTATGAAATATAATAAAGCCTAATTCCATGCCAATTTCAATGTGCCAAATATACATGCCCAATTCAATATACCATATGCCCAAGCCATTATCAACTGCATTTGATAATTCCAAGAACCAACTGAAAGCATTACTTGAATGAGGTTGAATAGAGAAAAAAATACAATTCTGATGTAGTTCAAAAACATTATCAAAGCCATGATGTTAGAAATCTAAACATGCTAATACCACATAAACCTATAGATCATTGTAGCCCTATAGCATAAAATATCAAACCAGAATTATACCACCTGAACATGGAAACATTATCCTGTAGACAAGATTCCTTATGATTTGCACATGGAGTCAAGAGATCAGTGCCAACAAAACCATCATCATAATGCTAAAGTAAGTATGCCAAGACATAATAGAAACAATGCAACTGAATAATCAACCACAAGGATGCCAATCTGAAACACAATATTGTCATCAAGGACAAATAGCAAAACAGAAGCTCAACAAACTCCCCCTTTGTCCTTGATGGAAAAAACTGAGCCACCAAACCAAAATACTGAACCAGAACCAAGAGCTCATAATTCTCCCCCTTTTTGTCACAAGGATAAAGGGAAGACAATAGTGAAATTCCGTGAAGCTGCAGATATAGCAATGGAGCAATAAAGTATGAGCTGCAAGGAGAGATGACCAGCTCCCCCTATCACCAAGATATAGTATTAAGATAGAAAAGATTGAGAGAAAACTCCCAATCTAGACCAAAGTCTTTCAAATACCTCTTTGGTCAAAGGCTTAGTAAAGATGTCAGCTACCTGTGCTTGTGTAGGAACTTATTGCACATAAACCTCATTAGCCAGCACCTTTTCACGAAGAAAGTGAAATTTAATAGCAATGTGTTTAGTGCAAGAGTGCATAACAAGATTTTTGGAGATATTAATCGCACTAGTATTATCACACAGAATAGAAACAGGTTTAGGAATTTCAATACCCATGTCAAATAGAGTTTGTGACATCCAGATTACTTGAGTGCAGCAAGAGGTGGCAACAATATATTCTGCTTCAGCAGTGGAGAGTGAAATAGATTCTTGTTTTTTGTTGTGCCATGCCACTAATCAATCACCAAGAAAGAAAGCAGTACCAATGGTGCTTTTCCTATCATCCAGACAACCAGCCCAGTCAGCATCAGTATATGCAACTAAAGAAAAATCATTGCTTCTAGGATACCAGAGTCCATAATCAAAATTTCCCTGAACATATTTAAGAATCCTTCTAACAGTATTAATATGAGATTCCTTAGGAGATAACTGAAATATTGCAACCATGCAGACAGCTTGCATTATGTCAGGTCTTGAGGTTGTTAGATATAACAGGCTACCTATCATTGACCTATACTCAGTTGGATTTACAGTAGGAGAATCATCAACCTTGTTGAGTTTGCAGCCGGTAACCATTGGAGTGCTAACTGGATGATATTCATCCATTTGAAATTTCTTTAGCATCTCTCTTGATAAAACATTTACAGCCAAATACTGAAGTATTTAATTGAGGCAGATTTACCATACCACAATTCATATGGAGTGAAATTGGATTTCACTCTGATTTGTACTCTATTCATAATATAGATAGTTGTATGAACAACTTATTTTCAGTACATGTTTGGCAGTTTTGCTTCATCCAACATAGTCCTTGCCATTTCTTTTACAGTTCTACTCTTTCTCTCAAAAACCCCATTATGTTGAGGTGTTCTGGCAACAACATATTGTCTTTTTATGCCATGTCTTTCACAGTAGTCAATGAATTCTTGTGAGGTGAATTCACCACCTTTGTCAGATCTTAGACATTTCAATTTTAAATCTGACTCCCTTTCAACCATTTTTCTAAAGACTTTAAAACGTTCAAAAGCTTCAGATTTGTGCTTGAGAAAAGTAACCCATACCATACGAGAGTAGTCATCAACAAATAGCATGAAATATTTCTCACCATTGATAGATCTAGTCCTTGTAGGACCACATAAGTCTGTATGAACAAGTTGCAGAGGCCTAGTAGAAGAATTTTCTTTAGATTTAAAGCTTACCTTTGTTTGCTTTCCTTTGAGACATTCTTTACAAACTGCCTTTTCAGGTTTTCTTAAGACAGGTAGACCTCTTACATTCTAGTTCTTGTTGATCCTAACCATATTGTCAAAATTAATGTGACCTACTCTCTTGTGCCACAACCAACTTTCTTCAACATGACTCATTAAGCACATACCTTGATTATTTTCATTTCCAGATGTGTCAAGAAGATTGTAGACATTTCCCTTAGTCCTTCATCTAGCAGCAATAGCTTTTCCAAGCTTATTTTTAATCTCACATCCTTGTGAAGTGAACAAAACCTGATAGCCACTATCACAAATTTGACTAACACTTAGAAGATTGTGTTTTAAACCTTCTACGTAATACACGTAGATAGGAGTGTCTTCATTCAGAAGAAGTGAACCTCTACCTTTGATTTATATACCTGAATTATCTCCAAAATTCACATATCCCCCTACATAATCTTCAAGATTAGTGATTTTTTCTTTGTCACTAGTCATGTGGTTTGAACAACCACTGTCCAAGACCCATAAGTCATTTTTCTTGGAGTGGAAAGCAGTTTGAACTAACATAGTTTGTTCTATGTTGTTGATAGTTTTAGGTTTCCAAACCTTTTTAGTTTTATGTTGTTTATTATAAAGATTAGCTTTGCATTGCTTAGCAGAATGACCCATGGAGTTGCATGTGAAGCATCTAATCTGTCTAGAAAAGCCAAGATTTTTCCTATAGCCAAATCTAGGTGTTCTAAGATTCATAAACCTGCAAGAGCTCACTTTGTGGCCAAATATGTTGCAGAAATAATAATACCCATAAAAGAAAGGGTTGGAATTATATGATATTTTGTTATTCCTAAAAGGATGAACATGATCCTTATCAAAATCGGGATGATTAGATTTAGAACTTTTGTTTCCAGCAACAACATTATCCTTTGCACTATCATTTGAACATTCACCCTTCATAAATCCAATACATGTTTTGTCCTTGTCCAATTTCTATTTACTAAGCATGTCATTTAATTTAAGAGTACTCTCATACTTCTCAATGGCCTTCCTAAGATCAACAATTTCATGTTCAAGTTTTTGAATTTCTTGATCTTTAAGATTTATGCCAATACGAAGACAATCTTCAACTCTCTTGGCTTCTTCAACTTGATTTTTCAATGAGACAATTTCAAGATTTGTGAGTTGCTCTTGAGATAGAGCTTGAGCAGAGTTTTGTTCTTGAGCAAGCATTTGTTTTTTGAGTTTTCTTAGCTCTTTTAATGCACATTTCAGTTCACCTTCAAGATCCACTTTTCCAACTTCAGCATCATTGTTGTTAGTATCTTCTTGCTGAATGATTTCAGCCATAAATAGGTTTTCATCTTCTTCATCAAAAGAATCTTCAGATTTTGTGTCTGTTTCATTTTTGCTGAACAGACTCTTCTTATTTTTGAAGTTGAATTTTTGTTTAGGTCTATAGGCCTTTTTCTTAGGCAATTTTTTAGATTTCTCGTTCTCACTATTCGGATCACCATAAGGGCACTTTGCAGCAAAGTGGCCTATTTTACCACAATTAAAGCATTTGAAGGGAAGTTTTCCCTTATACTTTCCAAACCCCTTTTTGAGCTTCCTAACAAAGTGGGATTCTTTGGAATCAGAAAATTTTGATTCAGTAGCCTCAGCTTTTTCCTTCCTTTCAGTATTAAAGGCAGTTTCTTTTGCAGAGGAATTTTTTTTACTGATTCTTATTTCATAGGCAGTCAGAGTGCCTTGTAGGCTGTCTAGGGTAAGTTGGTCAAAGTGTTTCTTCTCTTCTAGAGTAGCGACCTTAGCTTCAAATTTGGTCGGTAATGTTCTAATGACCTTAGTTACAACATCAAATTCTTTCACTTCTTCTCCCAGACCTTTCATAACATTGACAATTTCATCAACTCTCAAGAAGTAATCAGCTACTTTTTCATCGTCCTTCATTTTTATTTCTTCAAACTGGTGTTTTAGAGTGAGGACTTTTGACTATTTTACTTTTTCATTTCCTTGGTAGATAGTTTCAAGTTTTGTCCAGATATCCCTAGCAGAGTTGCAATACATGACTTTGATAAAGACATCTTTAGTCAAAGCACACGGGAGAGCATGTTTTGCTCTTGCATTAGTTTCATATCTTTTCTTTTCATCAGAAGTTGTGGGCAATGTAGTTGGTATAGTGTACCCAGTTAACACTATGCTCCACACATCGAGGTCAATAGAAGTTAAATAATTCTCCATTCTGATTTTCTAAAAAATATAATCAGTTCCATCAAATAATGGAGCTCTAGTCATGCATGTGCCTTCATGAGCTTAAGACATTTTGAACAGACTCCAAGGCCAGAATCAATCCTAGGTTGGATAGACCTATCAGAGGACCCTACGCTCTGATACCAATTGTTGGAGTGAAAAAGACACTGAGAGAGGGGGGTGAATCAGTGTCATTAACTGTTTTGACAAATTTTACAAAAGCTGAAATAAAACAGATTTATGCTCTCATTTATTAATGATAAACTCATTCATGTATTGAATGCAATCACATATAGTTGAAATGAGAAGTATGATAGTGAAAGATAGCATATTAAAGCATTCATGCAATGAATCAGATGAACCATGGATAATCAAAAAGACATAAGATATGTCGAGTGGAAAACCCTCCTGCGGTAGAAAAACCACTCCTAAACTACTGCCTTTCTAGCCTTTTATTTTATAACCACTTTTAACAATGTCTTATAGGCTAATTTCTAAGCACCAACTCAAGGAGCACCAACCCCTCAGTTTGAAACACCAAATTCAAGGAGCACCAACCACTATTTTTTTTCAGTAAGACATACAATGATACAGAGGATCTCTCTGTTTCTTTCTTTTCACTCAAGCGCCTCTTGACGGACAATGCCTAAAATCCTCAAGGTTCAAGAATGAACCTCCAGAATTCCAGTCATTATCAAGTCTTAAGACAACTTGATATTGAACATATATTCCAGATTTTCAATCTCAAAAACTCAACATTTTTTCAATACAATGGTTGTGATGTACTCACACTGGTTTTCACTATATTTCACAGTCATTTCTCATAGTTCTGAAAATTTAAATAAAAAAATAAAAAAACAGTTAACTCTCTTTTTCTCTGTTTTTCAAGAATCCAAAAAAAAAAAACTTGTGTCTCTCTATTTTTACTTCTTACATATATATCACCATTACATCTCATAAAAATTACAACTCAGTAACTTCTTTCTCATTTTTCAAAACAACAAAGATAAATTTTAAAGTACCCACTCTCTGTCGAAGCATGTTGCCAGGTATTGCAGTGTTTGAGAAAATGTTCAGCATGGAGGTTTTCTTCTGACAAACATGGTCAAAGAATATGCAATTTTAGAAAGAAGACTGAACCATGTCCACACAAGGAGCCTACACAGGAAATGCTAACCGAAACAACATTAAAACATAAAATATTCCATGTACAATACCCTCAAAAACTGCTATAGCAACAATGTAACCGAAACAGCATTTTAGTGCACCCAAAACAACTATCACCGAATCCAAGTGACAGGCTGAAATGATTTGCAGAACTCATGATTACCCACAAATCAAAAACACCATCCCTTAAAGCAGAAGCAGAATCAATATGATAAAATATTTTGGTATGCATTTCAGATTACTTGAAATCGACATGCATTATTTCTAACCACAAACAAAATAAACCCATTTTATTCATTTTCCAGAAAGAAGTAAACACTTGTCTTCTATTATATGAGCCAATGGAAGTAACGGTTCTTCAAAAGATAGTTGATAAGGTGAATACCTGAGGAGAATGATGGAGAGACTGTCATGAATATATTTACTAGACCGACAGTGAGCAAAACGGCCAAGACTTCTTCCAATTTCAAGCCTTCAACCAAAGACAAGAGGCTGACACAATCATCGACCAAGGCAAGGATCTTTTAGATACCCCCATTTGCTATCAAAGAGTTGCAAAAACCCAACAAACACTGTCTAACGGCTGTGAGAAGATCTCTATGGTGGCGGCCAAGATAGGGTTTGAAGCCCTCAAACATGTGAAACAATATGATTGCCCTAAACTTTCCAATGCAAAGCAACCGATGACTTTCCTAGAATTGATAAATTTTGAAGTCCAAAAGGACTGAAGTCATAAGTGGAAACCACATAATGCATTCTAAAATGCACGGCCAAACCAATGTAATGCATGCCGACAAACTCATTACCACCAAATGCATACAAACCATCAATAATCATTATCAAAGTTCAATGATTAATCAAGAGAAATGTCAACACAATTATGCCTTAAATAATTTGTCATGACCACTTTAAAAACAAATGTCGATTACCTAAGCCATCCTTGTTACCAAGAAATCAAATCCATGTCACTTTCATAGTGGCTTTTAAATAAACAAAACCTCATACCTATTGTCGGCCTTAAGGCCTAATGAAATATTTAAACATAAGACCCGATTCCAAGCAAATATAAGGTTCAATTTATTGACCTTTATTCAAAACCGATTGCCATGACATAATGCCTAATATATCCAATACCTTATGAAATGTAATAAAGCCTAATTACATGCCAATTTCAATGTGCCAAATATTCATGCCCAATTCAATATACCATATGCCCAAGCCATTATCAACTGCACTTGATAATTCCAAGAACCAAGATAACTGAAAGCATTACTTGAATGAGGTTGAATAGAGAAAAAAATACAATTTTGATGCAGTTCAAAAACATTATCAAAGCCATGATGTTAGAAATCTAAACATTCCAATACCACATAAACCTGTAGATCACTGTAGCCCAGTAGCATAAAATGTCAAACCAAAATTATACCACCTGAACATGGAAACATTATCCTATAGACAAGATTCCTTATGATCTGCACATGGAGTCAAGAGATCAGTGCCAACAAAACCATCATCATAATGTTGAAGTAAGTATGCCAAGACAGAATAGAAACAGTTCAACTGAATAATCAACCACAAGGATGCCAATCTGAAACACAATATTGTCATCAAGGACAAATAGCAAAAGAGAAGCTCAACAAGAATCCTCATTCTTGAGGATCAATTGGAGAAAATGAATGCTAAAATGGAGAAGGGTGGGGAAGGGATAAAAAAATTTGTGATGCTTGAATCTACTGGAATCTCTACCCCTTATGATATAGCCAAGAAATGAAAGGGTTCTACTCCTGGACAAGTTACTGGTGTTGGGGGTAAGTTGTTGGTGGAAGAGGTGTTTGTGGACAAAGTTGTTGGGGGGTGAATGTTTTGATTAGTGAGGCAAAAGAGGGTGGGCCTAGGGTCAAAACTAGGAACAAGACTAAGGTGCAAGTTGGGGCTCCTATAGTTGAGGCGCCTGAAGTTATTGATGATGGCTAGAAGGTTGTGATGTGTGACATGAAAGCTGCAGATATTCTAAAAAACATGTAGTGGGGTTGTTGTTGTGCCTCTTTTTTGGCTTTTGTTGCATTGATGGTGTGTTGGTTTTTGGCTACTACATGCTTCATGTAGTTTTATTTTGCTTCAGCTATCCTTTTTGGTAAAGGGTTTCAGGCCCCTTCAAAACCCGTTTTTTACCTCTAATAAAAAACAATGGTTGTAATTAAACAATAGAATGATGAAATGGAGGATAAGTTAGAGTTTAAAATTTCTTTATAAATAGATGATTAAGAAAATTTGGACACAAATTGTACTCTATAGAGCCACATCTAAATGAGCATAGTAGAATCCACCCAAAATAAAAAGAAGGATTTACACCCATAATTTCATTGCCCTCTAGCCAATATAATCAAAAGAAGAAATTTATTCAAAGATATCGACACCTTCTGTATGATGCAACCTCACCATTTCCCCCTTAATACTATAATGAGTGAAACCTGCATGGTCTCCTCTAGTCATCCACAAACTAAATAAATTATGGTCTTATTGGGTAAAACTCTAAATATCAATATATGGCTTATAGAACAACAAGAACTTCAACTATTCAACATTTTAGTAAACTAGTCTATAAAATTCACTTGGTATTATAAATAAATGTGAGGAATATGTATCAAGATTTGTATGCATCACATTTATATTGAGAAATTCATACCAATTCACCATCCCTAGTGTAGACTTAATCTTGCACTTAGGTAAATAGTCAAAATAGAGATTGAGAAACTTTTGTAGGTAGGATTCATTTACCCAATCTTTGATAGCCAATGGGTCTCACCTTTGGTAGTTGTTCTAAATTCAGGAGGAAAATGGAGAGTTTGTGTGTACTATAGAGAACTCAATAAGGCAACCTACAAAGACTATTTTTCTCTACCATTTATTGTTCAAGTCTTAAATAATATGGTGAAGAAAACATATTTCTCATTCTTGGATGGGTTTAGTGGTATAATTAGATACAAGTTGCCTCAAAAGATCAGGATAAGACCACTTTCACATGTTAATGAATAACTTCACATATCAAGTTCTTCCATTTGGTTTATGTAATGCTCATGTTACATGTCATAAAGTAGTATTATTTTATATTTACGCCAATTCATCAAAAGATACCATTGGCTCAATCCTTGGGAAAGAAGATAAGGACAAAGTGAAATATGTCATTTATTTTATTAACAAAATTTTGAATCCTTCTAAGAGAAAATACACTAATAAAAAGAGGGAATTCTTAGTTGTTGTGCATGTTACCAATAAACTCTACCATTATTACATTTTATAAGGTAATAGTATACATAAATCATTCAATTAGTAAATACCAAATGAATAAACCTATTGTGAGTGGATGGATAATTAAATGACTATTACTTATCTAAGAATTCAACATAACTATCATAGATAGACCTATAAAATTTAATGTAGTAGCATATTTCTTATCTAGGATACAACATGAGAAGGAAGGAGATGAACCTATTAAAAATGAGTTTCTAGATGAGAAAGTGTTTGCTATATCTATGCATACCCTTTGGTTTGTTGATAGCTAATTATTCTATCACGGAAATATTCCCCCATAATTTTTACAAAATAAAGGAGATTGGTTAGAGAGAGCAGCAATTTTAAATGGTTTAATGGTTTTATATTTAAGAGTGGACCTGGTCTGATTTTATGTAAGTGTGTAAGATTTGACAAAACCTAAAACATTTTAATATATTATCATGATGATCCTTTTGGGGGATATTAGTCTACAAATAGGGCTTCCCATAAGATCCTAGGCACTACATATTACTATCCCTTGATCCATAAATATTTTAAATGATATGTTTGATAGTGTTACAAATGTCAAAGGATGGGGAGACCAAAAAATCCATTAAAAATCCCCTTTAGCCTTAGGTGGTATTGAAACCATTTTAAAAATGGGCACTAAACTTTACAAGGCTCATTGATCCACCATCTCAAGGGAATAATTTCATACTTGTGAGCACAAACTATCTTACAAACTGGACCAAAGTTCAAGCATTCAAAGTAGCAAGGGGAGAACAAGTTGCATATTTCATCTATAAAAAAATATTCCTTAAATATGGAGCACCTAGATATAATGTGATAAACAAGGACCTTAATGTTATTTTCACCTTCACTAACCATTTCTAGATAAACCATAAAATTCATCACCAAATACCATCCTCTTGGAAAATGGTCAAGTGAAGTGACTAATCGAGAGATAGACAATATTCTCACAAAATAGTTTCAATATGTATAAGAAATTGGACCGAGAAATTACATGAATTTGTCTAGGCATATAATACTGCTTGGAAATCAACTACATGCTTCACACCATATGAATTAGTTTTTGGAAATAAATCTATTCTACCTATTGAGTTTGAGCTCCAGCCACTAAGAAAAGCTATGGATTTGGGTTTGAATATAAACTAACATCAAGTTGAATGAATTGTGTAAATTAATGAATTAGATGAAGTTTGATTGGAAGCCATTCAATAGATCAAATTGATACAATAAGAAAGGAAACTATGGCATGATAAACATATTGAGGAAAATAAATTTCATAAAAGAGACTAGGAACTATTATTTGACTCCAAATACAAAGATATTAAAGGTGAGATTCAAAAATGGGTTAAGACCTTATGAAGTGGATTAAGTATTTGATAATGGAGCCATGCATTTAAATCCATTTTTTGGTGATTCCAAAACACTTATAGTGAATGGTCATAGACTATGTTTGTACCAAAAACCAACAAGCCAAATGAAGTTTATTCAGATCATTAAAGGAAAAGCCAACCTTTGTTATGTGAAAGGAGTCTTTACTTCATTGAAAAATCATAGATAAGTACTCTAACTTCAAAAAGAATTGCATATTTGTATAATGAACTTCTCCCATTGTTTGTGTTTCCTTTGAAAGCATCCTTTTAATGATGCTTCAAAAGGGTGTTTGTGTTTCCTTCAAAAACATCCTTCCAACAATGCTATAAAAGGATGCTTATTTTTCCTTTACGAGCACCCTTCCAATGATGCTCTAGAAGAATATTACTATTTCCTTTAGAAGTATCCTTCCAATTATGATCTAGAAGAATGTTTGTATTTCCTTTGAAAGAATGCTTCCAAGGATGGTCCAAAAGAATGTTCATGTTTCCTCTAGAAGCTTACCTTCATTGATGATTTGGAAGTATGTTCATGTTTCCTCTAGTAGAATCCTTCCAATGATGCTCCTGAAGAATGTTCTTGTTTCCTTTAGAAGAATCCTTCCAATGATTCTCTGGAAGAATGTTCATGTTCCCTTTGAAAGAATCCTTCCAATAGTGCTCTAGAAGGTTGTTCATGTTTCCTCCAAAATAATCCTGTCAATGATGCTTCAAAGGATCATTTGTGTTCTTCTAGAAGCATCCTTTCAAGATGCTCTAAGAAAATCATTTGTATTTTCTCCAAAACATGATAATTCTAAAGTCAATACTAAAATATTTTAAAGTTGTGTCTTCAACAAAGCGTGTGCAAAATCTCCAAGAAAAAAAGATAAACTTTAAAGTTTTGGTCATTGCCATGAAATAAATTATCCTTGTTGTATTAATGATGTATAATACAATTAATCAATTCCAAATCATAAATATTCAAGTATTTAAACTTTGATTTATCATACGAATGACAATAGGTATGTATATTCATTATTAATTCAAAAGGCAATAATTAACGTATGTAATCAAATTTATTATCATGATTTCCCCATCCATGACAATCATATATTGGTAATTTTATGTCATATTACCATAAATAGTGTATGGGAAATGTGACACAATAATAGTTCACACAAATTTTCATTTAAATACCAAATAAGACCATTTACTCATCTCATTTTTTGTTAAATACAAACCCCTATTCAAAATACCTTTGCATCATGCCCAAGCACAAAAGATAAGAAATCCAAGCCAAGATATCTCACTAAATGTTACATAAAAACATCAATGCATCTAACATCAACTCGTTAATAGAACACATATTACCCCACATTGTAGCTATGATCTCTATATAACCATTTTTTGTGTTCACAGTTATTGTCTCTCATGATGACAAAACAAACTAAAGAACATGAAGATCCTCCATACTATAGTCTAACAAAAACTATCCACTAAGGACACATATACCTCATAGGACTCCCATTGCACAAGTAATGCCTGATCTAGTGCCAATTAAAACAAATCAAATTCTACCAATCTAAACTCACACAAAGAGTGTGGCTAATATAATCAAAACATTGTATCAAAGAACATGCATCTTGATCTATAAACTTCAACCAACCTATTGTAATATAACTCTCACTACTAGTCTCCACATCTCTCCCAAGTTCTCCATATCATATGAGATGAATAATAAATAACTTCTATATTATTATCTAAAAATAAAAAATTTATTAGTAGCAAATGACCATAGACATAGTGATCATAATGGCTCCACACAAACCTTAATTCCAATGTCATGTGAATATGAACCTTTAGAAAGAATCATAACACCATAGAGAGAAACTATAAAGTACATCGCATACTATGCCCTTTTTCCAACACCACAAATTTCTAAATATTAGATAAGGAAAATCCTCGCTTCCAAAACTCCAAATAGAATATCCCTACCAACATCAAAAAATTTAAACCTAAGGTAAGACACGTTGTTAATAAATCAATAAATAAACAAGGATGTAAGCTTCTCAAAATGAAGGAAGATCAAGCATATAACAATTCCTATCACCAAGAAATAATCCCAAAACCATCCCCTACACTCCTCAAAAGATGTCCTTTTGAACAAACTTAAGCATATGAGAAGTCAAAGTAAAAACACATAATGCTATGTACTTGACAAACGAGTCCTCTAGAACTTACATCTATATCTCAAGTCTCATTCCATGAGAAAATAAAGCACAAAAAATAAAATACATATGAGTAAGAGGTGGGTAATACCTCTCAAATAATTCTCTACCAAGTAGATAAAGAGTGGGAATATAAAAAATCCTTTAAAATAAACCAATCCACAATTAATCTCTCCAAGAAAAATCTCTTCATCAAGTCCATGTTGAACTCACATATAGCTATAAGTGAAGGCTCCTTGGCCTTTCTATTGAAACCTCATCAAAAAGTAACTATCGAAACACATAATCTCCAAGAAATGGAGATCTCTAGCCTCACCCCAACCTACAAATATCCATGAACACATTCAATTTATAAATTCATGATAATGTTGTACAATCATGAAGCTCCCAAGCAAAAGATAAATGTTCTCAATATCAAGAGGACTAAATAGATTAATATCAAAGCTATAATTGTAGAATTAGGAAATCATCATTACATCACGGTCTAACATCTCCTCAAATATCATAAATAATCCAATTAACATATCCTTGTCCCAAGAGCACCAATATCATGCCAAAACTCTAACTTGCAATCAAAAGTACACCAAGGCACAATACCAAACATCCTCTACATCAATAATCATCTATCAAAATTGATGTCACAACCAACACCTTAAGCAAAGACTCCAAGTGTCCTCATTGTTAAAACATGTCAACATCTCTAATCATATGAAGATAACCATATCCTATCAATGGAACTCAAAATATCAAATAAATATCACATGATACAACAAGTATAATCCAAGAGCTACTCTATGACTACAAAAACCATTGAAGAAGATAATATATCACTAAGTGATGAATCCAAATTATTATCAAAGGCTCCCACTAAAAAGTGATATTGAGCTAAGCATGGCATCATAATAACCATATCCTAATTGAATATCTTCCATGTCCCCAACACAATCAAATGACTAGATTTCAACATCAAGAGCTCTCAAAGGGAAATTTAAATCATGATCTCTAAAGGAATATTATTGCTATAGTATATAAGAAGATACAACTACAAGTGACTCAAAGTACTCTTATAAGAATGTTGCAAACATCTCAAAGTTTCATAACATGGATCAAATGTACTCCATCCAAACATCTCACTATATTGATCACTAATGCACTCCACCAATGCATCGTGATGGCCAAATGACCACCAAACTAGAGTCTACAAAACCATGACATCTAAACAACTTACAACCAAAAATTGCTACAATAATACACCATTTGTACTAAATGTCTATGGGTATAGAAAACCCATATATAAGTTATTTATGTAACATATAGATACAAACAACCTAAAACTACACAACTCACAAATCTCAATGCAACAAAATATGAAACCTGCAAGAAAACTCACCATTGCATTGGTAATAAAAAAATATAAAGATAATAAACAATATTGTAGATTCTTTATGACTCAAACACCAAACAAAACCTAGATCCAACTTGCTACAAGTCCACAATTAAATATAATATCAACTTAGGAACCCAATAAGGTTTTACCCAAACTCCTCAAAAACCTGCACAAAGCATGCATGTAAATTTGCAACTATCTTGTATCCAAATTCACCCCAATGGGATCCATAATCTAAAAACTAGTCCCTCCATAGATCTACATCAACACATATTTTGGTTAAGCATGTAGAACCTAAAAAACTATTTATGTTAAAGAAATACATGTAAATTTGATTCCATTTATCATCTAAAAGGCCCATAAGTTTAAAAGACCAAAATAGTTAAGATTTTGAATTAAAATATACAAAACACACATACTAATAATTATGAATATGAATTTTTAAACAGGGTTTTATTTAAATCAAAAAGTGAAATTTAACTGCAAAAAAGCTCTTGCAATGCAACGCTCGCCCATATCTCTAGAGGCTAGGGGTTTTGCAAATTGGAATGGTCGACAAGGCTCATAAGGGCGTCATTCTGGGGAGAAGCATGCTCAAGCCTATGATGCTTCTATTCTTGGTCTTTTTCCTTTGGATGGGGAAACAAACAAAATGATGCGTGCAGATTTCGTGAAACTTAAGGGAATTGACTCCCACAATTTCGCATGACATCATAGGAAAAAGACGGCACTCCTGAGCCCTCTTGCAATGGATTGGAATGGGGTCTACCAGGACTGGCAAGCTCAGGTTTGGATGTAGCAAGCACACTGAATAGGGATTTTGGGCTCCTCCACGGTGATGGCAGGGTGCCTCATCATTCAACACTAGTCGCTTCTTCTCCCACATTCTTCCCAATGATTTGGTGGTAGGGTCTGTGGAGGGGAGAAATGTTAAAGGTGCTTCTTATAGGGATGTTGTTGTTGGATTGAATCAAATGAATAAGAGTTTTCTTGCAGCTTGGGATGCTCAGCCAAAGAAGGGTGGTATGGCCAATGTTCAATCAAGGTCAATGAAGATTTGCTCAAAAACTCTCATTAGGCGGGCTCCTTCCTCCCTTGTCTTGATTTTTCCTAATAATATTAAGGAAGAGGTTTTTGAACGGGAAATTTTTTACACCAACAACGCGTTGATCGGCCAGTTCAACAATTTATGGACAAAACTATCAGATGTAGACAAATGGATTTCATCGACATGGCAACCAATGCTCATTGGTAATGTTGAAGTTTATTCTTGTGCACAAGGTTTCTTTATTGTGATGTTTGATTGCAGGTAGGATAGGGAGACAATACTACAAGAGAGATGGTGTTGGGGGCAGAATTTTCTTCTTCTCAAACCATGGTTTCCATATTTTAATCCCATTAATAAATCTTTCTTGGTGAAGCCTGTTTGGGTTCATCTCCCAAATCTTCCTTTATAGTTTTGGTTTGAGGGTTGCTTTCAAGTTGTAGTGCCTCTCGTGTTACTATTACTCTTATGATACTTTTTTGTGTGTG
>CM021109.1:293614851-293714437 GCA_007115665.2 Sequoiadendron giganteum | reverse complement strand
ATTGGACTTGGTTGTATATGACACTACTACTAATGCTTATGATATGTGGACATATGTGTTTGATATTATGCTTATGCAGTTTTTTACTTATTGTTTAATGATGATGTTGTTTAGAATATGGTTATTGTTTGAGGTTCAAGTGAGAGGGATGGTGTTGCATCGCTCATCCATGAGCACCCTGCTACACTACAATTCTCTCTCACGGTGTGTTTGGCATTGAATATATATATTGTTTCGACATTTGGTTTTATGCAGGACTACAGGTACTGGGCATCGACTCCACTCGCACCATCGGGTCTGAGCATGCCCAACATACCCAATGGATATGATGTGATTTAGGGAGTTGACAAAAAAGTATCCCCGTCTGTGTCAGTCATCCTGTCATTGTTTGATGATGTTGTTTGTCAGTACCTCATTTTGTTATGGTATCATTTTGTTTCATGTCGTTCGTTTTAAGTGTTAGTTTTAATGTGTTAATTGTTTGGTTTTGATACATTATCATTATTGTAAATTAGTTAATTTAATTTAATGATGGTTATTATTATTGTTGAAATTAATCTAATTAAACATTAAATTTAATTATTAAAGTGATTTGTGGAAATGTCAAGGATTTAATTAAATATTAAATTAGTTTGTAAATTTTAAATGTTTGTAGATTTAAATGAATATTGTTATTATAAATAACGTTATTTTCAAATTTAATATAGTAGATTAATAATCCACTTATTAATAAAGTCTATTTCTAAATTTAAATATTTAGATAATGAATAACTAAATAAAATATTAAAAAGGATATTTTATTAAATATTATAATTGAAAAAGAATTGCGTGATCATTATGATTTATCTAATTTAAATAGTATGATATATTGTTTAACGGGTAAAACACTAAAATAAGGGTGAAACATATACCAATATGATTTTTTAAATTTAATAGTGGGAAGTTAGGTGTCCGATTTAACTAAAAGGTAAAGATTTTCTACAAGTGGAAAAATAAAGCTAGGAGAAAATGTCGGGTGCCTCTTGGAAACGGGAAATGATTTTTGTCATTAGCCACCTGTCTTGTTTGCTTTTCGAGAAACTTTAGAGATTTGTTCTTAATATTATGTGGGAATTGGGGAAAAACAGAGATACGGGGAATGAAACAAAATTTTAATGGAAATTATTACTCTGCATTGTGTTGGGGTGAAAGTGAAAAGAATATCACAGTTGGGGAAAATTTATGAGAAGGAACGATGCTCGCCAATTCCGTTGTCAAACGAAGATCTCCAGGTTGGAATTTAATTTCTCTTGTTTTCATCCATCATTGCTAAGTTTATGTTTAAAAATTGTTGGCTATTTGAAAATTTGTTATAGTCTTGTTGTTTAATGGATTTTCTCTTGGTTGTGTCAACCATTTGATGGTTACGATTGTTTGAGTATTCAATATTCCTATCGGAATTTATTGTTACTGCCTTCATGGTATTCACTTAGACTTTTGGTAGTTATCACCTCCAAATTTATGTTGTCGTGAGTATTATATGGATCGACCCCTTGAAAGAGTAAATTTTTGTGATGATTTTATTTTTATACATATATAGATTTATATGTGCGTGTGTGCTAGCTATTAAGCTGTGTTTCTTAAAAAAAATTAATATGTTGTATTAAAATCTATAGATTAAGTATATTTAGTTTGATACAACAATTGTTTAAAGTATAAACAATTATATATATATGCATACATTTTGGTTCATGTTGGTTGTAGCTTATTTAATCATTGAAAGAGCATAGTAAATTTTGTTTACACAGGTAATTGTATATTTTGAAGAGCTCATTGAAATTACTTCTATAAGATTGATTGTTATGTTTTATATTGATTTTTTTTGTTATGAGAAAAAATAATTTACTCTTGAACCCCCATTGAAAACCTTTATCTTCAGACTCCATGGCAATATATATACTTAACTATTCCCAGCAACATATATTTCTCTAATTCTCCAATGGACATGTCATGCTTTACCGTTTGAATATGAGTTTTACAATGAGTAAGGTCAAATAGCAAATCTAGTGATAATCTAAAGTCTATTTTTTTTTAGCCACAAAAGTCTTCTCTAAGATTAGCATGCCCTCTTAAATATAAACTTAATCTTTATGAGTTTTCGAAATGTTGTACATAAAGAAAAGACAAACCAAAAAAGGTGGAAGTTTCTTTTTAAAATGTTAAATTATATATTTAAAGGATAGCCATTGAATAAAGAAATAAAAAAATAAAGGGGATTTAATTAAATCAAAAAGTTTTTTTTTTATTAGTAGTATTTTAAAAGAAAAGGGAACGGATTTTATTAAAAATTCAATATAATTTATATCGGTATTCTTATTTTTATCTTTATATTATCAATGTTAAGATTAAGATTAATTGATAAATTTAAAAGAAGGGTAAATATTTTAGTTAGTTTATGAAATTGAATAAATAAAGTAAATTATTATGATGTAGTTGTAAATTACTATAAATTGTGAGGGATAATATAGTGTTTAGGATTGTGCCAATTTAATAAAATAAATTTGAAGATTTTATTCGTTTAAAAATATTTTCTTTAAGAGCTTTTAAAATTTGATTTAATTACAAGTTCTCTTAAAATTAGATTTATTTACAAATTCCTTTAAAATTAGATTTGTGATTACATATAATTGTATATATATATATATATATTATTTCAATAGCAAATTGTTTACTTCAATATTATTTAATTTTGTTTTAAACACGAGAGTTGTTTTTATTAAATATATTCTTGTGTACTTTTTTAAAAAATATATAAATATATATGAAGAGAAGTGAGTAGGTGTGCTTCATGAGCTGGCTTGAGAGAGAGATAATTAGAACAAAACGTTTAGTTGGACATTCATTGATACTCGTAATTTAGTTCATTTATTTATTTATTTTTGAAGTAAACAAATGTGTATTTAATATAACGGTGCTTTATTTTAGTAATGTGATAGAGGAACAATATGGATCATATTTGTTGATTAAACATAATAGTAATATTGAATTAATGGAATTGCCATTTTGTATTCAATTTGATTATTTAAAAGAAAACATGAATTGATAAAAGTTATAGTGATCATTTATTGTCCATGTATTCCTTCAAGTAGATAGATGTATAAATTCAGTGTTCGTTTATTTAAATAGCATAATTTTATTTATGCGTTAAAATTAGTTGATAAATTTGTTATTATTTTAATTAGAAAAAAAGAAAAGAAAAAGTATCTTTTGAATGTACTTAATTGAAGAATGTGATTTTTTTCTGTTGATGTTATATTTGTTCAAAAGAAGTGTTAAATTATGTTTAGTTTATGGGTTGGTTTATGTTTATGTTGACTTGAGTCACGGGAACCCATGTTTTTATCCTCGTTCTTGGGGGGGATGTTTCTTTTGTAACTTCCAGAGGCTAGGGGAAAAACTTGTTCATTTGGGCACTTTGTTGTTTTAGTGCATCTATTGAATTTGTAGTTTATGTTGGTGGGTGGTACTTCCTTTGATCTTGATTTAGTACTATGGTATGTATTCGTGAGATGGTTCTTGCCTCGTATGTGTTATGTATACTTTGGTTTGATGTGAGATGATGTAAACCCCTTGTTTTGTTTTGTTTTGTTTTCGGTTTGGGTGTTCGTAGGGAGAGTGGCTCTTCATGGGGGCCGACGCACAAAGGGGTTGTCAAGATAACCCATGGAAGAGTTTCCTAAACAAGTGATAACCTAATTAATGAACTAGTGGGCTCGAGTAGTTAAACACTAAACAAGATTAATTATGTGCCTCACCCATGTTGTTAGTGCTTCCTTAGGCTAAGGATGGGATGAGAAGACCTAGTTGGTAAGATCACTGCCTTGTCTTCATGAAAGGTAAGTGGTTCTGCATGAGTCACCCCATGGGGCGATGCCTTGAGATAGGCAGTCAAGATAACCATAGATGGAGGCAGAACCTTGTGATAGGTTGTTTGCATAATCCATGTAAGGCCATGAGATGACACTCTCTTACTGTACCTGTTTATCTTCCCTTGCTTTAGTTGCCTCTAGGAGTGTTGTGTAATTTGGTTCGATGTTGTTTGTGATGAAGTTGTGTTAGCCTTGTTTGCTTACCTTGTTTGGATGTGGGTCCTTTCTTGTCATCTCCTAGCACAGGGGGTGGACCTTCGGGTCCACATGGTCGGGTGGAACGTGCTACACACCGCATTGGGTTCCCAGGTTGTGTTCATGATGCGGAAGTGGATGCAGAGTTTCCAGAGCTTCACTTGGTTGAAGACTGTTCTATGCTTTGTACCTTATTCTTCATTGATGTATTATTCGTGTACTTGATGTACTCTTTTCGTTGATATAAGGGAAGCATTATGTAATGTATTATCATATCCATGATGTGTTGTATCTATGGAAATATGCTCCACAATTGTAATATTGAATCAATGAATTGAAATGTAATAAAATGATGTATGTATCTTTTTCATCTCTATTGATCATGGATGGTTGTATATTATCATTATGTTATCTTGTGAATGTATGCTTCTATTGTTATCTTCTTGGCATTAGCTTTAAAGATGTTATTGGTTTGGAGCGTTTACATATAATGCAACCATGTAACCCATGGGACTAGTTAGGTTTCATTATGTAATGTTGTATTGTCACTTAGTTAATGGTTATTGCATAGTTGTTATCTTTTTAAAAAAATTGTTTCATTTTTTTGGTTAGTTGGTTGTGTCCTGTGGGGTTTGTGTGGCGGGGCATTACAGCATTGGTATTAGAACCAAGGTTTACAACTCTGGGTACTCTAGGTTAGTTGTGCCCATTAGGTTAACCTTTGCACTTAACTCTTGATCTTACATGTTCCCCTCTAATGTTGCTCAGGAACATGCCTCGGGGTAGAGGTCGTGGCTGAGGAAGAGGCCGAGGTGGTGACCGTGGATCCAAACGCCAAACTTCATCGTCTTCAAGCTCGTAGGATTTAGAACATGAGGAATGTCAAAGTTCCCAAAATAATCTGGGAGGCAAAGGACCTAACCCAGAGCAATGGGGTCAGGAAGGAGGGAAATTGCGACACCTGCTTGAGGAGATCCTTGGTTGTTTAGGCCCTAGGCTGGAGGAGGAGTAGCGGGTAGAGAGAGAAAGAGAGAGGTCTCTGAGGCAAAAAATAATTAACAGCAGAGTAGGATGTTGTAGTGGCGAGTCACATGAGAGACCTATTGAGAGCTCGTCCCCCCACATTCGATGGTACTGGTGGAGGACTGGAGGCAGAAACATGGTTGATTGATTTGGATCGATGCTTTTCTATGCACCCATATGGAAACAATACTAAGGCTAGGTGCGCCATCATGCACCTCAGAGGCTTTGCATCCACTTGGTGGCATCTAGAAGAGAAAAAATTGCACTTGGACATCAGTGTTGTGACTTGGGAGTTATTTATGGAGAGATTCAGGGCTCATTTTCTTTTAGACCATTAGAGACAGCGTCGAGCGGATGAATTCCATGAATTGAGACAAATGGCAATGTCCGTTGTGCAATACAAGCACCAATTCTATGAGCAAAAACAGTATGCAGGAATTGGTAATGATGAGGCAATGCTAGTACAATATTTTTTCAGGGGCTTAAATGCCCGAATTAGCAACAGAATACAAGTCTTCGAGCCGAAGATGATGGAGGTAGTTGTAGAAAAGGCTCGACTTGTAGAGGAAAAATTTTCCATGGCTTGGGGAGGTCACGTAGGAGTGCAGATAGGCAGTGCACCTGCATCTAGTTTTGGTTCTCGAGGTGAACAACCTCAAGCTACAGGATCTTCTAAGAGTCATCATGCACCCTCTAAGGGTGGATAGCAGCAGCAACAGTCCCATCCTAAGCACAAAAACTCTCAATCTCAATAGAGTGGTAGGTCTCAGACCAAAAGGAATCAGAGTTGGCACCAATTTTGGCAAGATCATTTTGAGCAGCCTGCACATAGTTCATAGTCAGCCCCCAGTCAGGGCAATTTTCAGCAATCTAATGCACCGTCGGGTGGCAGAGGTTTTGGTCGAGGTACAAGTTGTTTCTCCTATGGTCAGCAGGGACATATTGCTAGATAATGTTCGTAGAAGAAGACTACAGGTTTTAGTCAGAGGCCAGTCACTTTCGAGCTGACGGTGGGTGATACAGGTAGATCTCATTGAGTTTTTGCGACGGTTGACAACCGTCAAGCTTATCACCAGGGCACTGTGGTTGAGACATCAGGTGTGTTACAAGGCACTAGTATTTCCATTCTCTTTGATTTTGGTGCATCAAATTCATATATTTCCCCTTCAATAGTAGAGCATTGTAGACTGGTGGCAGTAAGGCAAGGTGTTAAGTGGCAGGTCCAATTGGCCTCCGAGGCAAAGGTAGCAGTTGAATCGTTTGTTCAGGGTTGTGGTTTGAAAATTGGGTCACTGGTGACTAAGGTGGACCTTCAAATCCTACCTCTTGGTTCTTATGATGTCATTTTGGGTATGGATTGGTTGAATGCTCATCGAGCTATAATCAATTGTCATCGCAAGGTTGTGTGATGTGTGGATGATTTAGGTAATGAAGTTGAGATTGTTTTTAAAAAGTTAAGCAACATTTACAGGGCAATGTACCCTTCACATCGAGCCACTAGGGCCAAAAAGGAACAAAACTAAATAGAAAACAAAAAGAAAACAAAACACAGAAACAACCCAAAGGCAACACAACAACCGCAGAGCATCAGCCGACAGACAGGCATAGGGAGCAGCTAACTGGCATTGTCCCAGTTTTTAATCAGGAGGTCCATTGCCTCATCACCCACTCATTCTTTATTTTCCTGGTTGTTGTTACCCTCCAGCTCCTCCTTTATAGCATTAGACAGGGTGCTTGTGACAAAATGACCCAGCTTCATGGTGAAGCAAGTTAACCCCCGAAATCTTTTGTCAAGAGTATCCATTCTTTTAACCACATCGCATGAATCCACCCCAACATCCATAGTCCCCTAAACCTCTCCAGGCTCATCCACCAGGGGATGGGGATAGTGAGAGGTAGAGCCATCAACCGGAAGCTTGTTGTCCATCAGAGTAAACTGGGGCCTCTCCACAATTTCTTCCTCCTCCTCTTCAGATTCTTCTTCCTTGTAACCTTTGTTGTCAGACTACTCCTCCTCAGAGTCTTCAATAATTAGCCTCTTCTTGCTATTCTTGGCCAGCCACCCAGATCTCCTCCTGGCATTTTCCCCTCCTATCATCTCCATGTTCCCCACAACCGTATCCACTCTGGAATCTTTCCTGACAGCATTCTTGCCCTTACAATCCTTAGTAATCGGGGCCAGCATGCATTTCTCCTTACCTTTTTTAGTCGAGGTGGCCTTATAGGTCGAGTCAGCCTGAGTGGCTTTTAGCTCACAGAGTCCTTCTGTCGCACTGGCATGGGCCTTGCTTAGCCCACCCTTAAGTTTTTTGGTGGTAATTTTGGCTTTAGGATTCCCCACATTGCCCAAATTGGGCTTCCGAGGAGGGCTCTTAGACTCGGCCGGGGAAATATGCACAGTTGAAAGGGGTTCAATGTTCTTAATGTGGACTTTCGTGATGGCTTTGGGTGGACAGAGGGCAAGATGAAAGTGATACAGTCTCAGGATAAGCCCCTGATGGAGCGGGAGCGGCAGGAGATCGCAAGGGTTGCGGCTGGCCAACTCTTTGCACTTGTTGATAGAGCTTTCAAGGTCCATTAAAAGAAAAAAATGGGAAACTAAGCAGCATCTTATGTCTAAGGTGATTTAACATAGGGAAATGGTAAAAGAAACAGGTTTTAAATCTACCTTCCAATGTGACATACTTCATCAACGCCATACACACCTAGTCTCAGGGCTTCGGGAGTATATCCCTCTCAAACCTCGCCTGATTCCGCACCGGAGCCTTCTCTCCTTTGAAAAAGGCCTTTAAGCTTTCATGGTTTGGTTTTTTGGTGTGTTTTGGATACTTTTTCCCAGAACACAGCAAACCCCTAGCCTGTGCAATAACTTCTTCATTGATTTCGAACGATATACCACCAATGGAGACCCGTTTGTCCTTCCACAAATTGGCAAACTGACCCGATAGGATAGGATCATGGCCAACCAAGCACTCCATAAGTGGAGCAATGCCACCCTCCACACAAATGTGCCAGGCCAAAGGGTTGTTCTGAAACTCCTCGCAGTTGTTAAGTTCAGTCCTAACCCGCTCACCACCCATACTTCCAACCTGCACAGAAAACTCAAAATGCAAAAAATGCCAATTGCAGCAGCCGCGAATGATAATCACAATGTGATAGCTAAGGCAAGGAATACAGTGAAGGATAATTAAACCTGCGTACAGGTCGCACGTGCGGAGGGGAAAATCACCATAGGGTGATTTGACACAAAATTTAAAGAATTTATGATTACAGCCAAGAAGGCAAGAATTGGCGGACATGTAGGGGATGCACAAAAACCCAAGCGGAAAGGCCAGATAACTAAAATTAGCAAGCATCCAAATCGAGCCAACAGAGTCCTGCGCTAAACTAACCGACTCGAAGCCCCTAGAAGGCCATCTCCCAACATGAATAGTCAAATCATTATAAATACATTCACTCCCTCAGATGCAAGGAGGAGATAAAACAAGAAATCCAACAATCCCCAAGGGAATAGATCCCAAAGTACGGGTCCATAGATATGAAGTCACATCCTTCCACCTATCCATCATCAAGCCGCCACAATTAAAATTGTACCCATCATTTAATTCCCATCCCCGCCACCTCATCATAACCTTAGAACCCGACCCCATCCACCATTTCCAAAGGATAGACACGTGGATCCTCCTTTCCGTGCCCCACACATGCAGATCTTTTCCAGGAAACCTCCACCTGTACTTCATTTCAAAGTTAATGCTCATCCACCAAATTCCCAAAAAAATCCAGTGGGTCCCCCAATGAAGTTGAGATTGTTGGCATACAAAGACCCATCTCATTACGGATGATTTCTGCTATGCAATTGAAGATGTGTTTTCTTCAGGGTTGTCAATTGTTTGTTGTGTCTATCCACAACTTGGATTCAGGAGAAAGTCAAGAGGTGTCATTAGATGACTATCCTCTCCTTAAGGATTTTGTAGATGTTTTTTTGAGTGAAATTCTAGGGATGCCACCAAAGCGTGACATTGATTTTAGAATTGATCTTGTACCTGGAGTTGAGCCTATATCTCGAGCTCCATATCGGATGACAACACAGGAACTTCAGTAGCTCTGCTTGCAGTTGGAGGAGTTATTAGAAAAAGGGTTCACTCATCCTAGTCTTTCCCCTTGGGGAACACCAATGATATTCATGAAGAAGAAGGGTGGTTCCCTCCATTTGTGCATCAACTAAGGCAGCTAAACAAAGTGACGGTGAAAAATCGATACCCTTTGTCGAGAATTGATGACCTATTTGATCAGATAAAGGGGGCTCGGGTATTCTCAAAGATTGATCTCAAATCAGGATATCATCAATTGCAAATAGTCGAAGCTGATATTCACAAAACCCCATTTTGCACTCGGTACGGGCATTATGAATTCAC
Organism: Sequoiadendron giganteum; assembly: GCA_007115665.2. Classification (NCBI taxonomy): domain Eukaryota; kingdom Viridiplantae; phylum Streptophyta; class Pinopsida; order Cupressales; family Cupressaceae; genus Sequoiadendron; species Sequoiadendron giganteum. The sequence goes on along the minus strand of CM021109.1, from coordinate 293,704,896 downwards.
TGTTATGTCATTTGGGTTGACGAATGCCCCATCAGTCTTCATGACCCTGATGAATGGAGTCTTCTGAACCTACTTGGACAAATTTGTTCTAGTGTTCCTCGATGATATCTTTATTTATTTGAAATCTATGAAGGAGCATGAGGAACATCTGAGGCAGGTGTTGCAGTGCTTGAGAGGCAATCAGTTGTATGGAAATCTGGAGAAGTGTGAATTCTATAAGACTGAAGTGAAATACTTGGGTCACGTCATCTCTGGTGAAGGTATTTTCGTGGATCCTTCAAAGATCCAAGCCATCGTTCAATGGCCTGCACCCACAAATATTCCTGAGATTTGCATTTTTATGGGTTTAGTGGGCTATTATTGGCTATTCGTGTAGGGATTTTTGAGGATTGCACATCCCATCACTACCCTTTAGAGGAAAGGGAGGAACTTTTTTTGGTCAGAATAGTGCCAGTTAGCTTTCCAAACCCTTAAGGAAAAGTTGACTAGTGTACCAATCCTGGCAGTTCCTGATCCTACTAGGGAATTCATAGTGTGTACAGATGCTTCTTTGGAAGGCTTGGGAGCCATTTTGATGCAAGGTCATGTGATTTCATTTGAGTCCCGCAAGCTCAAGGATCATGAGCTGAATTATCCTACGCATGGTTTGGAGTTAGCCACTATTGTTCATGCCCTTGTGAGATGGAGACACTTTTTATTGGGGCCTTGATACGAGCTACATAGCAATCATCGTAGCTTGCAGTATATCTTTATGTAGCCAAACCTGAATGCTAGGCAGAGGAGATGGATGGTGTTTCTTTATGAATATGATTTTGAGGTTTAATACATCCAGGGAGAGGAAAACGTAGTGGCGGATGCTCTAAGTTGGTGGAGGCATGAGATATTTGCAGTAACTCCTGATGTGGAATTGAGGACCCAGATCCTCCTAGCACTTCCTATAGATAGCTAGTATCAGGAAGTAAAGTCAGAAATTGAGTCAAGTAGAGTCTTAGAGGGAAATTTTGTTGGTTATTCATCATAATTTGACGGGCTTTTGTGGTATTTGGGTCATATCTATGTACCTCCTACAGAGGGTCTTCGTACCCTAATCATGACTGAGGCACATCAGGCTCCCTATTCTGCTCATCTGGGAGTCAAGAAGATGTATGCAAACCTTCATTCACTGTATTTTTGGGCTGGCATGAAGAGAGATATTGTGGACTTTCTGGTGAGATGTCTAGAATGTTAGAGAGTTAAGACAAAACACCAGCATCCCGCAGGGTTTTTACAACCTCATCTCGTCCCTAAATGGAAGTGGGATATCATCGGCACGATGCTATCATGGTCATTGTTGACAGATTGACAAAGGTGGCACATTTCTCTCCTGCCCGATCTTCCTATATTTCTTCCTCTATAGCCATAATTTTCATGGAGGACATTGTTCGACTAGACGGAATTTTGTGAAGTATTATTTCCGATAGAGATCCAATGTTCAATTTTGCATTGTGGACATCCTTTCAGCATGCCTTAGGGACCCAACTGAACTTCAGTTATGCTTACCATCCTGAAACAGATGGTCAGATCGAGAGAGTCAACCAGGTTCTTGAGGACATGCTTTGTATGTACGTGATGGATCAGCAATCGCATTGGGAGGACTATTTGCATCTGGTGGAGTTTGCTTATAATAATGGATATCATAGTTCGATTGGTATGGCTCCTTTTCAGGCATTGTACGGTCATCCTTGTCGGACCCCGTTGAGTTCGGATCATCTTGAGGACAGAGTTCTGCTTGGACCCGAAATGCTTTGGGATATGGAGCAATAGGTCTCTCGCATCAAGGAGCAATTAGTAGCAGTGTAGGATAGACAAAAGAAGTATGCAAATGTGCATAGAATCGACTGTTATTTTTCTATTGGAGATCAAGTTTTTCTACGAGTGTGCCCATGAAAGATTCCAATCCATTATGGGAAAGGCTCTAAGCTCGCGCCTAATTTTGTGGGACCATTTGAGGTGTTGGAGAAAATTGGCCCCGTTGCTTATCGCCTAGCATTGACACCCAATCTATCACACATACACGATGTGTTTCATGTTTCTGTACTTAGGCCATATTATCAAGATGTTTCTCACGTGCTTGATTGGAATGCATTACAAGTAGAGGACGGGCAGCTGGAACTTGAGCCCATCATCATTCTTCAGCACAGGAGGCTCATTCTCAGGGGCAAAGACATTGATTAGGGGCGGGTCCAATGGGACCCTAATGATGAGACATCAACAACATGGGAGGATGCATCCCACATTCGAGAGTCTTTTCCCTTTTTGTTTTCTAGCTTCCAGAAGTAAGCCTAGTTCTTGGGGGGGGATGTAGTGCCTCTCGTGTTACTGTTACTATTATGATACTTTTCTATGTGTGGTTGATACTATTTGGATACTGTTTATGTTTGATGCATACTTGAGACTATGTTTGTGACTGTTTCACCATGTTGTTCAGTTGGTTGACAATTCTTCTTATTGGACTTGGTTGTCTATGACACTGCTACTAATTCTTATGATATGTAGACATATGTGTTTAATGTTATGCTTATGCAATTATTTACTTATTGTTTAATTATGATGATGTTTAGAATATGGTTATTGTTTGAGGTTCAGGTGAGAGGGACGGTGTTGCATCGCTCATCTGTGAGCGCCCTGCTACACTGCAATTCTCTCTCACAGTGTGTTTGGCATTGAATATATATGTTGTTTCGTTATTTGGTTTTATGCAGGACTGCAGGTATCGGGCACCGACTCCACCCACACCGTTGGGTCCGAGCGTTCCCAGCATACCCTACAGGGACTGCAGGTTATTGTTTGAGGTTCGGGTGAGAGGGACGGTATTGCAAGGACTGCAAGTTATTGTTTGAGGTTCGAGTGAGAGGGACGGTGTTGCATCACTCATCCATGAGTACCCTGCTACACTGCAATTCTCTCTCACGGTGTGTTTGGCATTGAATATATATATATATATTGTTTTGACACTTGGTTTTATGCAGGACTACAGGTATTGGGCATCGACTCCACCCGCACCGTCGGGTCTGAGCATGCCCAGCATACCCAATGGATATGATGTGGTTTAGGGAGTTGACAAGAAAGTATCCCCGTCTATGTCAGTCATCCTGTCATTGTTTGATGATGTTGTTTGTCGGTACCTCATTTTGTTATGGTATCATATTGTTTCATGTCATTCGTTTTAAGTGTTAGTTTTAATGTGTTGATTGTTTGGTTTTGATACGTTATCGTTATTGAAAATTAGTTAATTTAATTTAATGATGGTTATTATTATTATTGAAATTAATTTAATTAAACATTAAATTTAATTATTAAAGTGATTTGTGGAAATGTCAAGGATTTAATTAAATATTAAATTAGTTTGTAAATTTTAAATGTTTGTGGATTTAAATGAATATTGTAATTATAAATAATGTTATTTTCAAATTTAATATAGTAGATTAATAATCCACTTATTAATAAAGTCTATTTCTAAATTTAAATATTTAGATAATGAAGAACTGAATAAAATATTAAAAAGGATATTTTATTAAATATTATAATTGAAAAAGCATTACGTGATCATTATGATTTATCTAATTTAAATAGTATGATATATTGTTTAACGGGTAAAACACTAAAATAAGGGTGAAACATATACCAATATGATTTTTTAAATTTAATAGTGGGAAGTTAGGTGTCTGATTTAACTAAAAGGTAAAGATTTTCTACAAGTGGAAAAACAAAGCTAGTCGAAAATGTCGGGTGCCTCTCGGAAACGGGAAATGATTTTTGTCATTAGGCACCTATCTTTTTTTCTTTTCGAGAAACTTTAGAGATTTATTCTTAATATTATGTGGGAATTGGGGAAAAACGAAGATACGGGGGAATGAAACAAAATTTTAACGGAAATTATTACTCTGCATTGTGTTGGGGTGAAAGTGAAAAGAATATCACAGTTGGGGAAAATTTATGAGAAGGAACGGTGCTTGCCAATTCCGTTGTCAAATGAAGATCTCCAGGTTGGAATTTAATTTCTCTTGTTTTCGTCCATCATTGCTAAGTTTATGTTTAAAAATTGTTGGCTATTTGAAAATTTGTTATAGTCTTGTTGTTTAATGGATTTTCTCTTGGTTGTGTCGACCATTTGATGGTTACGATTGTTTGAGTATTCAATATTCTTGCCGAAATTCATTGTTACTACCTTCATGGTATTCACTTAGAATTTTGGTAGTTATACACCTCCAAATTTATGTTGTCGTGAATATTATACAGATCGACCCCTTGAAAGAGTAAATTTCTGTGATGATTTTATTTTTATACATATATAGATTTATATGCACGTGTGTGCTAGATTTTAAGGTGTGTTTCTTAAGAAAATTAATATGTTGTATTAAAATCTATAGATTAAGTACATTTAGTTTTATACAGCAATTGTTTAAAGTAAATATAATTATATATATATATATGCTTACGTTTTGGTTGATGTTGGTTGTAGCTTATTAATGACTAAAAGAACATAGTAAATTTTGTTTACACAGGTAATTGTATATTTCGAAGATCTCATTGAAATTATTTCCGTAAGATTGATTGTTATGTTTTATATTGATATTTTTTTGTTATGAGAAAAAAAAAACTCTTGAACCCTTGTTGAAAACCTTTATCTTTAGGCTACATGGCAATATATATATATACGTAACTATTTCCCAACTGTTTCTGGCAACATATATTTCTCTAATTCTCCAATGGACGTGTTATGCTTTACCATTTGAATATGATTTTTACGGTGAGTAAGGTCAAATAGCAAGTCTAGTGATAATCTAAAGTCCATTTTTTTTTAGCCACAAAAGTCTTCCCTAAGATTAGCATGCCCTCTTAATTATAAACTTAATCTTTATGAGTTTTTGAAATGTTGTACATAAAGAAAAGACAAACCAAAAAAGGTGAAAGTTTCTTTTAAAAATGTTAAATTATATATTTAAAGGATAGCCATTGAATAAAGAAATAAGAAAATAAAGAGGGGATTTAATTGAATCTAAAAGTATTTTTTTTATTAGTAGTATTTTAAAAGAAAAGGGAAGGGATTTTATTAAACATTCAAATTAATTTATATTAGTATTCTTATTTTTATCTTTATAAACATATATTTATATTTATATTATCAATGTTAAGATTAAGATTAATTGATAAATTTAAAAAGAAGGGTAAATATTTTAGTTAATTTATGAAATTGAATAAATAAAGTAAATTACTATGATGTAGTTGTAAATTACTATGAATTGTGAGGGATAATGTAGTGTTTAGGATCGTGCCAATTTAATAAAATAAATTTGGAGATCTAATTCGTTTAAAAATATTTTCTTTAAGAGATTTTAAAATTTGATTTAATTACAAGTTCTCTTAAAATTAGATTTATTTATAAATTCCTTTAAAATTAGATTTGTGATTGCATATAATTGTATAGTTATATATTTATTTTTTATTTCAATAGCAAACTGCTTACTTCAGTATTATTTAATTTTGTTTTAAACAACAGACTCCTTTTTATTAAATATATTCATTTGTGTACTTTTTTAAAAAAATATATAAATAGGTGAAGCCACAATAGTGGTTTACAATTCGAGTGAGGGGGGAAAACTTCATAAAAACTCACCCATGCAAAAAAAAATCATTTTGAGGGGTTCGAGCGAACTCAAGGTTCGAACAAACCCCCCTTTTCCCACCTTCCCACCCTCCAACACAAAAAGACTCCAGATTTTTTCACTTTGAAGCTCAGTTTGAACATGAAAATGGCAGAATCTTCACAAACCCAACTAGAATCAGGGAGTCCTTGGAATGAGCTATCCAACGAATATAATTTTGATATGTTTTGGTTTTATTATGTATTTGTTTTTTTAGTTTTATTAAACGTAGGTTTTCACCAAAAAAGAAGGTCTTTGTTTTGCACATGTGGAAAAATAGCAGATTATCAAAAATAAAAAATAAAAAATATGAGTGCACTATATATTGAAGTCCTTGATCAAACGAAAAATAAAAATTGAATTTCGATATATACAAAAAAAAGTTACGCGTTATATAGTCGCGCTATGTCTGAATTGTAATTGGTTTGACTTTAAAACTTGATTAAAGAAAAAAAAATCAATAAAAAACTATCTAACCAAGTGGAAGCACTAGATATCGGAGTTAAAAATTTAAATTTGAAAGAATTAGAATTTTATCTTTCATGGAAAAAAAGTTATGCGTTATACAGTGTGCGTCACTTTTTAAAAATGTTGTTTTCTAAAAAAAAAAAACAATTTTTGTGGGAGATGGAAAAAGAAGTGAAATCTAATTCCAAAAATTTTGAAAAAAATATTTTTAGAATCTATAGAAAAAATGTGATGAGACTCTAGTTTGCATCATCTTCAAATTTCTCACGGTTTAGCCGCTATAGGTGCCCAAATGTGAAGATTTAGTTAAAAATAATAATTTCAGTGTCTAGTTTGACCAAATATTGTAAACCACTAATGTGGGATCACCCAAATATATATGAAGAGAAGTAAGTAGGTGTGCTTCATGAGCTGGTTTGAGAGAGAGATTAGTTAGAACAAAAAGTTTAGTTGGACATTCATTGATACTCGTAATTTAGTTCATTTATTTATTTATTTATTAAGTAAACAAATGTATATTTAATATAATTGTGCTTTATTTCAGTAATGTGATAGAGGAACAATATGGATCATATTTGTTGATTAAAACATAATAGTAATATTGAATTAATGGAATCATCATTTTGTATTCAATTTGATTATTTAAAAGAAAACATGAATTGATAAAAGTTATAGTGATCATTTATTGTCCATGTATTCCTTCAAGTAGATAGATGTATAAATTGAGTGTTTGTTTATTTAAATAGCATAATTTTATTTATGCGTTAAAATTAGTTGATAAAATTTGTTATTATTTTAATTAGAAAAAAAGAAAAAAAATTATCTTTTGAATGTACTTAATTGAAGAATCTGATTTTTTTCGTTGATGTTATATTTGTTCAAAAGAAGTGTTAAATTTTGTTTAGTTTATGGGTTCGTTTATGTTTATGTTGACTTGAGTCACGGGAACCCATGTTTTTATCCTCATTCTTGGGGGGGATATTTCTTTTGTAACTTCCAGAGGCTAGGGGAAAAACTTGTTCATTTACGCACTTTGTTGTTTTAATGCATTTATTGAATTTGTAGTTTATGTTGGTGGGTGTTACCTCCTTTGTTCCTGATTTAGTACTATGGTATGTATTCGTGAGATGTTTTTTGCCTCATATGTGTTATGTATACTTTGGTTTTGTGTGAGATGAGGTACTCCCCTTTTTTTTTTGGTTTGGGTGTCTGTAGTGGCTCTTCATGGAGGCTGGCACACAAAGGGGTTGTCAGGATAACCCATGGAAGAGTTTCCTAAACAAGTGATAGCCTAATTAATGAACTAGTGGGCTCGGGTAGTTAAACACTAAACAAGATTAATTATGTGCATCACCCATGCCGTTAGTGCTTCCTTAGGCTAAGGATTGGATGAGAAGACCTGGTTGGTAAGATCATTGCCTTGTCTTCATGAAAGGTAAGTGGTTCTGCATGAGTCACCCCATGGGGCGATGCCTTGAGATAGGCAGTCAAGATAACCATAGATGGAGGCAGAACCTTGTGATAGGTTGTTTGGATAATCCATGTAAGGCCATGAGATGACACTCTCTTACTGTACCTGTTTATCTTCCCTTGCTTTAGTTGCCTCTAGGAGTGTTGTGTAATTTGGTTCGATGTTGTTTGTGATGAAGTTGTGTTAGCCTTTTTTGCTTACCTTGTTTGGATGTGGGTCCTTTCTTGTCATCTCCTAGCACGGGGGGTGGACCTTCGGGCCCACATGGTCGGGTGGAACATGCTACACACCCCATTGGGTTCCCAGGATGTGTTCATGATGCGGAAGCAGATGCAGAGTTTACAGAGCTTCACTTGGTTGAAGATTGTTCTACGCTTTGTACCTTATTCTTCATTGATGTATTATTCTTGTACTTGATGTACTCTTTCCATTGATATAAGGGAAGCATTATGTAATATATTATTGTATCTATGATGTGTTGTATCTATGGAAATATGCTCCATAATTGTAATATTGAACTATAAATTGAAATGTAATAAAATGATGAATGCATCTTTTTCATCTCTATTGATCATGGATGGTTGTATATTATCATTATGTTATCTTGTGAATGTATGCTTCTATTGTTATCTTCTTGGCATTAGCTTTAATGATGTTATGGTTGGGAGAATTTATGTGTAATGTAACCATGTAACCCCATGGGACTAGTTAGGTTTTGTTATGTAATGTTGTATGGTCACTTATTTAATGGTTATTGCATAGTTGTTATCTTTTTTAAAAAAATTATTTCTTTTTTTTTGTTAGTTGGTTGTGTCATGTGGGGTTTGCATGGTGGGGTGTTACACAGGAAATTGGTGATTCGTTGGGTTTTTTCTTGGCTTCTAATTCAAATACTTCCAACTTCACCCATACAACATTTGCTTACATCCTTGTGGACATGGATTTCACAAGGGATCTCCCTGCTAAAATCACCTTCAAGATTGGAGATCGCAGTTGGACTCAAATTTTGGATTATGAAAGTTTGCCCTTCAGATGCTGAAGGTGTTTTGAAACTGGGCACTTGGCCTCCTCTTTCTCTAATAACATCAAAAAATCAAAGCAACGATCTTGGTGGATGGAGGCTCTCCCTCATCACTACTCAATTAAAGTTTCCTCAAAGGTTGGGGAGGTTGTGATGGACTCAGGGGAAATCATTTAGGGCTTGCAAGCACCTCCTCCCTATCTCTAACAACTCTAAACTTGTCATAGGCAGAAGCTCTTGGATTGGACTCATATTTGAGGCCAAGGGGAAAAGCAAAAGAAACCAAGGTGGAGGGTTCCCCCCCAATTTTTGGTTTGAAGCATATACAGATGCATCAGTGACATCTATGGGTATACCAAATGATGTTGGTATACATGGTGGGAAGAATCCCCTCAAAGGATTTGATTCCAAATCATTAGCTTCTTCTCCATTAGAGATGGGGTGGAAAAAGGTGAAGAAGAAAAAATTATCTTTTGGAAAACACCACATGGTGCTCAGATCGGCCTCGAAGGGATTCAATGGAGGCAAAGAAAACAAATCTCCAGAGATGGGTTCCTCTACTATTTCAACAAGTGAACTTTGATGTTTTTGGGTGTGGCTATGGGTAATTATGAGAATAAAATAGATATAATCTTATCTGTGGGGATGAGATCCCCCCTTTGTGATCTCACCTGGTGTGGGAAAGGTTAATTTCTTGCATCAACATTTACATAACAAAAATAATAATTATGAATATGAAACATGGAAGGACCACCATCCAAAATGAAGGAGTGTTCTAGGAACTCCAATCCTCAAAACAAGACAACTTCACAACCACCACCAAGTACATGCATATAAAGGAACTAAGCTATTCTAGAAGTTTTCAAGTCATCTAATGACCAAATCCATAGCTTACATACATTTGAGGTTAATAAAATAATGCCTTCCAATGCTAGGGACTAAAACAAAGTACCCAACATAAGTACACCAAATTGTAGTAACGATAACCAATGCTTTCTTATGTATCTAAAGAGCCAAAACTAAGCACCCGACATGAGCACTTTGTTACACATGACCACATAATAAAATATCACAGTCACCATACTATCAAATAGGAGCTCTAGGTCAATATCATATTACATGCAACCACATGACCAACTCCATGAATCTGTACCTTCTTCATCCTTTAGATGCTTGTTGTACCTTAAAAATAAGATTAGCTACAATACTTACAACCATACATGGATTAATATTTAGTTGATTCATTCCTACATATTCCCTCAAGATTTTCATGCCAAGAAAGCACAAAAGAAGAAATACCCAAAACCTCAGACACCATTGAGCCATCATATGCACAAGCATGCAAGATAAAGTAACTCACATTCAAGTACATGTAATCACATAAAACTATATGCAAAATATGAAATCACCATAGTTTTGACACCAATTGTAAGGAAAAATAAACTTGCATACACCTTCCAATATTGTATAATTTTTCAATCAAAAATGCTTGATACAAGTGCACACAATTATGCCCATAAAGCAATATTCAAAAAAAAAAAATTCTATATTAACCCTCTGAGGAAATTAATGCATATTATAGATCTAATTAAATTTTGGTAACATAAGAACATGTAAACTAACACATTTAAGAATAATAATAAAGAAGAATAGACAAAAGAGAAGCGCCAATATACATGGGAAAAACCTTTTGGCTAAAAACCCCCACACTCCAAAGCATTGAACCAATGTATTATTTTGCAACAAAACATGTTACAATACACTTGCAGGCTTGGATCCTTAACATGGAGATCTACATCTTCCTCCTCTAGATAAAATTTGATAGCTTTAACCCAAGAACCCAAATAAATAGGCAACACCAACAAAGGAAACCACAAATGGTTTTGGAAAACCATGATCCAACTAGGGGTAGTACAGATCCTAAAGTTTGTGATTCAAATTCTAATGCCCTTATTCCATGGTGTGTCCAGCTAGATAAAAAAAACATGTCATAAGATGCCACACACTTGTCCTATCTAACTCACCAACATGGGTGCCCAACTTTTATAATTTTCCTTATTTAGAAAGATACTTATGATATAAGCCATAGACTATCATAATGTCGGTTAAGATTCTTTGTAACCCCTCTCTTGCAAGATCTCATATGCATCATATAATCTATCTTGTGTAGCTCTCATCATGATGATCTTACACATGCCACAAGATGCAAACACATGGAAAAACCATTCCACCTTAACGTGGGATGCCTACCTCCTCATATGAGGCCAATAACTCACTCTAGATGAAATTCAATCATCTTCCAAATGGGATGCCACTCTGTCAAAATAAGAAAATTTACTAGAAGATGATATAAAAAGTGTATTAAAACATATTATAAATGAACATTAGGAATGAAAGGTTGAGACACATTTTCTCGATAAACATTTGTTGTGTATGTATTTAGTTGAATGTATATAAAAACTTTCACACAATGTGTAGGACATTCAATATAAATAAGATATTGTTAAGAATATTTTTTTCACAAAGCACATAGGGTATTCAATATAAATAAGGTATTGCTAAGAATATTTTCTTTATATAGAGAATGGTCATGGGATCACATTTTATGGTCTAAGTACATTTTTAAAAATCAAATGTAAATGTCTCTAAAATGGAATGCTGGAAAATAATATGTTAAATTGTTAATGGTTAAATGGATATTAAAAAGTTGGTATCACAAATAGATAAATAGAATATCATCAACAATAATTTAGAATATCAAATAAAATTTAAATATCTACTAAGTACTGAATCTCTTCCAATTCCCAAACCATTTCCTCACTTTCACCATGAGACCCATCCTGATTCTAGGCTTTATTTCATTATGTTTGCATACTTCCACTTTAGTGCATCTCATAAATGCCACTATATGTGATTCATTGTGTTATATGTGAGTAATATTTGAAGTGTTACAAAACCCTTTTCTTTCTCATATGAACCTCTAGATTCCAAATTCCCTTTCAAAAGAAAAACTCTAGATATCATATCTAGTTGTATACATCCCCAAACAATTTCATAAACTCTTGTCAAATTTGTTTCTTATATTTGATTTCAAGAATCTCAATAAATTGAAAACTCTTTCATCCTAAATCAACCCCAATATCTTGGTTTGACATAGATCAACAAGATTGAAATATTTAAATGATATTGACACACAATATTTCACTCTAATTTAAGATTACCCAAAAATTTCCTATTGATCTATATTGGAAGGGGCTATCCATGAGTTTAAAATTTTATATTATTGATTTTAAAAATGAGTCAATTTCTCTATACACTTATATTTATTTATAATTCATTATATATGTTTTCCATCAAATTCTAAACTTTTTGAAAATTGACTCACCAAAGTCTTTATCTTGTTATAAAATTAAATGGTTGAAATTTGACCTAGTATTGAGGATACACAATAGATAGAGCTTCAAACAGACTACAATTCATCTCAGGGGAATCAATCTCTAAGTTTTGAGGAAAGAGATTTCATAATATCTTTTTAAAATAACACTTACATATTTAACAACTTTATCAAAATCTTCCCTTGTAATAAGTTATTTTTAGGTAGTGTGTTTGGCCCTAGAAAATAGTGCACTGATATCTCATATCATTGTACAAAGAAACATAACTCCCTAATAGTATTAAATTGTAAAAAATAGTAGCATTGTACATATTTGTCATCAACTTCCAACTATTAAATGTTGGACATATGAATGATTTCTTTGATAGATATAGCTTACCAAGGGTTATACATAAAATTTAGTGTAGCTTTGTATATTATGAAATATACATAGTTCTTTCTTTATTTTTTTACAAGAATGTTCATTTCCTCCAACATGAGAATAATACCAAATAAAGTTAGAAGTTTATATTTTTCAGTTAACCTAAATAAGAGTTTGGGAGCTTTGTCTACTAAGAGGTGATGCTCATATATTACTCCAACCAATAATTGATATTTTATAAAAAATCTTTACGTTGGTCCATACAAGGAGATCCATTTGGTATCATGCATAAAATTTAGTGTAGCTTTGTATATTATGAAATACATTTATTTTTCTTGGTTTTTTTACAAGAATGTTCATTTCCTCCAACATGAGAATAATACCAAATAAAGTTAGAAGTTTCTATATGTCAATTAACCTAAATAAGGGTCCAAGAGCTTTTTCTACTATGAGGTGATTCTCGTATATTACTCCAATCAATAATTGATATTTTGTAAAAACAAATATTTATGTTGGTCTATACAAGGAGATCCATTTGGTATCATGCATAAAATTTAGTGTAGCTTTGTATATTATAAAATATACATAGTCATTTCTTAGTTTTTTTACAAGAATGTTCATTTCCTTCAACATGAGAATAATACCAAATAAAGTTAGAAGTTTCTATCTGTCAATTAACCTAAATAAGAGTTCAAGAGCTTTGTACACTATGAGGTGATACTCATTTATTACTCCAATCAATAATTGATATTTTGTAAGAAAATTATTTACATTGGTCCATACAAGGAGATCCATTTGGTATCAACATCCTTAAGAAGCTTTTTCTTGTAGTTATTCCCTCAACGAAATATTAAAATTACAATAATTATTTGGGTCTTCAATAAAAGTATGAATGGAGCCTAGGGATTAGATCTTCACTTTTGATACTACATAAAACTTTCCCATGATTTTAAATACAAAACTCATTCTATGGGCCAAGTAGTGAATGAAAATCATGTATGGTGAACAAGATGTTTGTAACTTTACATGAAGATTTTTTTTATGATCTTGCATTACTAAAGCTCTATCAACTCCTACATACAAATTTTTTTAATAAAGTGTACAATCATCCATACATCTAATTTCATTTAAATATTTTTTAACTAGTTCACATAGATTATGTAATGTTTTTTTAAGGAAAAAGGATATAAGCCTATATATATTTATATTTATAATAAAGATGTACATTTGATTTTGATTCCATGGCTCTCATTAGCTAATATAAAAAATTATTTAGCCCTTCGACTTTTACAAAAAATATTTCAGGTTTGCTAAAATTTGGCCCTATTACCCAAGTTATATAGTATATCTGAGATAACATTGGTATAGTTGACAACAACTATTGAACATCTTTTAGAGGCAGGTTGTCATTCCATGAATTGTTCCATAAATGAACTTTCTCTTCTTTATGTACTTCCCAAGTAATGTAGCGAGTGATGACTTTCCTACATAAAATTAAAAAAATCCACATAGCTGATCCATCAGGAGGATTGATATAGTGAAGATTCTTGTTGGGTTTTCACTATCTAAATATTTGTCCTGCATTATCTTACACCATTTAGAATCTAATTTGGAATACATTTTCCAAACCAAATTTTCCCCAAAAGCCATGTTCTTGTTGGAAATGTTATGTATACCTACTCTACCTTTGAGTTTCTTAGAAGACATGTTGTATAAAGAAAATGAAGGGACCTTTTTATCAACATTCATATTCCCTTTCCAAAGGAAATTTTTGATAATCTTCTCAATTTGAAGAATAACTGATTTAGGGGCCTTTAGGACTGCTAAAAAATAATTTGGTATTGCAACTAAAACAGATTTTATTAATAATATACGACCGGAGAAAGATAACCATCTAGCTTTCCATGCCAAGGTTCTTGACTTGATACTTTCTATAACTTTAGTCCAATATGAAATCTTATCTTTTCCCATAAAGAATGGAATTCCGAAGATGTGCATGGAAGCTCTACTAGTTTGAATCCTAAATTCTTAACAATATTTCTTTTGATAGTTGGTCTTGTGTTAAAAACATAGATCTTAGACTTATTTACATTAATTTTCTAACCTGAAGCTGAAGAGTACTTATCTAGGATCAATTTGATCTAATTAGCTTTTGAAAGATTAGACTTACCAAATAAGATAGTGTCATCAACAAAGAGAGAATGTGTGAGATACTATATGAGGAATATAAATGCCTTGCCATAAACCCTGATTATGCATCTCCATTCTTGCTCTGCTCAAAGCTCCACCCATAATAATGAACAAAAAAAGAGAAAGGATCACCTTGCTTCACCCCTTATGTGGCACTAAAAATTCCTGTGGGTGACCCATTTATAATTACTGAAATTTTTTCTCCTAATAAGCAAGACAAAACCCATTTACACCATTTATTTTTGAATCCAAACATGGCCAAAACTTTCATTAGGAAATTACAATCCAATCTGTCATATGCTTTCATCATATCCAATTTGACGATGAAAGAAAACAAGTTATTAGAAGTAATGGTATGGAGTGTTTCATGTGCAACCAAAGCTCCTTTAGTTATCTCCCTTTTAGGTACAAAACCCTCTTGCTCTTGTGATATAATCTTGGGAATAAGATGTTGTAACCTAAGATAGATTGCCTTTGTGACAATCTTATATATTGTATTGCATAGCAAGATTGGCCTAAAATTTATAAAAGTCTTTGGTTCCTTTAACTTTGGAAAGATTTCTATGTTTGTTACATTAATATGTTTTAGCATTGTTCCTATTTTCCTTGACCTCTAATGCTAAGAGTAAGTCAAAACTCAAGAAGCCTTGGCTTTTTTGAAAGAAAGTGGTTGTAAAGCCATCAGGCTCTGGAGCCTTATCAGGTGAGAGTGAAAAAACTACCTTTCTCAATTCCTCTAAGGTAAAAGGCTTCATCAAGCTCTCATTTTATTCTTGGGAAATGAGATTTGGTATTGCATCTAACAATTCTTGTGCATCTTGATTAGATTATGTCGACCTACCCTGAGGAGCTGAAAGAAAATTTACAAAAAAAATTGCCCCCCTCCTCTTGTATTTTCTTTTCCTTTGTAATCAAATTTCTTGTTGTGGCATATTGAATTGAGAAAATAGTTTGTGCATCCCTTTTGAATTGAGTAGATGCATGAAAACATTTATAATTTTTATCACCCTCCTTTAGCCATAATTCTCTATATTTCTACCTCTAATAAATTTCTTCTCTTTTTCCTAGTTCTTCCCAGTCCAATTGCAACCTTTTCTGCTTTTCATATGTAAATGAATCCAAACCTTTATCAATTATTTGTTCATGTACAACTGTTAATTCTTTTGATACTTTCTCTTTCTGCTCAAAAATATTCTTGAAAACTTGGACATTCCAAAGTTTAATCTATTGTTTGACATATTGCAACTTTTTACATAACTGAAACATTTTTGAGCCTCTCTCAAAGGGTGCACTAACCCACCATTGTTGGAGAAGAGGTAAAAAATGTGGATGTCTAAACCATATTTTTTCAAACTTAAAAGAAGATTTATGTTTGGAAAAAGAATCTTCCCTTGATATATTTAATGATATGGCATAGTGATCTGAACCTACAAAAGGCAGTATCTTTGAAACCAAAGTGTATGACCCTAGGAACCAGTTTTGTGATGCTAAAAATTTGTCTAGGTGCTCTGTGATTTGTAAGAAATATTGTCTACAGTTTGTCCAAGTGAACTTACCTTTTACAGGTAGGAAATTTATAATAAAAGAACTAAAATTTTCCATATTTTTTATGAGGTGGGCAGATACCTCCTTTTTTCTCTTGTGCTAATACTATTGCATTAAAGTCACATGCTAATACCACTTTTTCATTTTTGAGCCCATCAAAAATTTGTGTGAGAGTATCCCATAACCTTTTCTTATCAATAGTAGAAGTCGGTCCATATACATTTAGCAACTAAAATTTCAAATCAAAACTTGTCACCTTCATTAGCTGCCAATTATGGTCATTTTTGCTTAAGTCTATCAACACGGTTTTTGAGTTCCATAGAGTAATTAAACCTATAGATGCCCCTTGTGCATAATCATGAGTTGACTTCCATTTTCCCCACTTCTGAATTGATGCTTCATATGTATCCTCTAAAGTTTCAATTTCTTGTAACAAGATTATATCAGCCCCAAAAGCATCTAGTTCATGCTTGATTTGAGCATGCTTGTCAGAGGCATTAATGCCTCTGACATTCTAGGAAAATAATCTCATTATATGTGAGGATAACGCTTGATTTGAGCGTGCTTGTCAGAGGCATTAATGCCTCTGACATTCTAGGAAAATAATCTCATTGTATGTGAGGAGATCAACATGCTCTCCTCAACCTTTTACTTATTGATACTGTAATGCTTCCATCTAGAGTGGTTTGTACCCCTGCATCAATCTCCTCCTTCAACTTAGCAATCTTAGACTTCCTTGCCCTTTTCCTTGGAGATATTTTTACTATTGATTGAGAATTTGGTGTTTGTGACAATGATAAATTTTGTGAGTAATCAAACTCTTCTACCATTTCTGAAATATTCTCCAAGTTATCTATTTCTTCCATTTTGTGATCATCAAAAACTTGGAGTGTTTGTGTTGTCTGTAAGTGTGAAAATTCATCCTCTTCCTTCATTATGTCCTCTGCAATTTCATCAAACAAATCAAAACCTATTGAAAAGAGAAGCTTCTTAGTTAACCCTTCCAAATCATTTGGACACTCCAAATGCTTTGAACTTACGAGGTCTGAGCTCTCAGATCTTACAATACTTGGTATTACCATTTTGTTTGGTAATTATTTTTGTTGATAGCAATTACCAATCTAATTTGGAGCAAAACAATCTACCTCATTCCTTGGGGGATTTTGAGAAATCTTAATGGATCCCCTATTAAACATTAAGCATTTGACAATTTCATCCAACTGATATACCGAGATTACTGGAAGAGATGAGATATGTATTCAATCCCATGCTCTTCACCTGTAGACAATAATTTTTTGTCCTTAGACCAGTAAAAGAAAAGGATGATTGTTTAGATATTTTGTCAACTATTAAAGATATTTCTTTGGATGCTTTTTTCCCTTCTACTATTTTGGAATTCTCTTTATTTTAGAGTGAGAGTGATTGAGAGAACCATTTGTATTATCTTTGTGAGGCACACGGCTCTTCTCTTTTTCTTTATTGGACATTTGTGGTGTCTACCCCTGCTTTATCTGAGCTTTAACACTCTCCATCTCATGACAAGCAGTACTAAAATGCTCCAAGGAATGGCATCTAGAACACACATTCTTCGGAGTTTCTGCAATGACATTTTGAATCCACTTTCCATAATTGGAGTTTATGTGAATTTGACTTGGGAAAGCTTTTGTAGCATCTAATAAAACACAAACCCTAACTAGTTTTGTTGGGTTTCTAAGAAATGCAAGATCATGTTTAAGGAAAATTCCTACATGATTTGCCAAAATTTTTATTAGCTTGAGCTCCCTATATTCCAAACCCAGAGAGTACAACTGAATCCAGGATGGAATAAATTTGGTCACAAATTGATCAAATTTAAATTTTGGTAACCATGCTTGCATTAATAATCTAGATCCTTCAAAAACCCATGATCTTACTTTGAAAATTGCATCTCTTTGGGACTTTGAATCAAAAAGCACAAGTAAAATACCCTTTTCTTGATCTAAATAGAATATCTTATTAGCCCCATCCCATTCTTCAAATAATAAATCTTTCAGAATCTCTATATCTTGTGTGAGTTGTTAAAACTTATAGATTAGAGCTCTTAGTCGAAGGTCTTGAATTTGAGGTTCTATAAGATCCTCAACAAGGTAATATTAACAATACCCTTTGGTTTTGTATCCCATGCTTTAGGTTGGCTTTGGTTTTTTGGGCGCTACTGCAAAGATATTTGTCCTTGTTTTGAGTCTTTGCATCTCCATTGCAAAGATCCTCCTTTGGTATTACGTGTTGCCTTTTTCTTTCCATTATTCTTGTTAGCCTTCTTGTTAAACCTCCTTTGTTGGATTTTCTTTGAAACCCCTGCATGATAAGCTTGATTTTATGTCTTCTAATTAGATTGACTCTATGCATGTTGATCCTGCTTCTGATTAGATTGAACCCGTGCATGTTGAGCTTGATTTTTTAGTTTTTAAATAATCATTCCTCTTCTGATTATTGTGATTCTATGGCTTTGGTTTGAAGGGAGCACCTTTCTCGTTTTGAATCTGTTCTTTTGAAGAAACATCTAACCATTGAATATTTTGTGCTTTTGGTTTTGGAGGAACACCTTCCTGGATGTGATCATTATTGTAATGGTTATGGTCATTTGCATCTATTTGGGGATGATTTTTACCTGATGAACAAAAACCTTCTGAAAAACCCCTTGAATGATATTTAAAGGAAGCCCTGGTTGTATTAAAATTACTTTTTGGCATAATGTCCGGCTACCCGACAAAGCAGTTTTAGGGTTGTCGCCTTTCCATTGTTTTCTAGAAATTCCTGACGAGAAAAATTTCTAGGTCTTGAACGATTTGCCTCCTCTAAGTATAGTGATTTTTCATCTGCACAAATGTCCAAGACATCCTACTTTTCTCAAAGTAGTCGTCTATGAGTTTGAAAAGGGGGCCAACGATGATTATAAAAAATTTCCCTGTCAGAATGTGTTCGCTGACCTGCATGCTGCCAACTTGAATGATGATACATCCGACTGTCGGATCCTTGGAAGCCTCGATGTTGAAATTCAAGGTGACTATTTTAAAAACTAGCAATGGCACCTTGGTGTGCAATGGGTACGCCGAAGAGTTGTGGAAGGTCAATTGGGGAGTTTTTTTTGGTTTTTTTGTGCAAATTGTATCTTCTTTTTTTTAGAATTTGGATAGATCGATGAAGGGATTAAAATGTGCAACATGACTGCTTTGTAAAAGTTGTAAAATAAAAATATATTTACTAATACTTTTCTATGGGTGTAACTGAATGTTTTGTCAGCAAAATTTGAATCCGTTTTGTAGGTTGTGCTTGTTGTGCAAAATTGTAAGATGAGATTTCTATATTCAACTGCAAGTTTGAGTTTCAAATTGCCATATTTTCTTATAATCTAAACTTGTGTAAAGTTACTGAGGCTCCCAAAAAAGAATATCTTTATCAAAGTGGCCATTACTAAAAGTATCTATGCAAAAATTAAATTGATAATCGAGTGTTAATATCTTCTTAATCCTTGTAAGTGAATGCATAATTGCTAAATGATGTACCATTAGATCTCATTGTATCCATTTCTTCTTTACATACAAATGCATTATAAGTTCACATAGGATTTTGGAGCAGCGAACTAATAATTATGTATACAAATTGGTGTCTCATAGTTACATAACAGTAGAATAAAATTAATAGTAAAAATAATATGATTGAAACTGTTGTTTAGAAACATACATTTGTTTTTCAGAGCATTATAAGTTCACAAAGGAGTTTGGAGCAGCTGACTATTAATTATATATACAGATTGGTGTCTCATAATTAATCTAGTTTGGAGCAATGAACTAATAATTATGTATACAAATTGGTGTCTCATAGTTACATAACTGTAGGATAACATTAATAGTAGAAAAACTATGATTGAAACTGTTGTTTAGAAACATACATTTGTTTTTTAGAGCATTATAAGTTTACATAGGAGTTTGGAGCATTTGATTATTAATTAAGTATACAGATTGGTGTCTCATAATGGATACGCCGAAGAAGTGTGGAAGGTCAATTAAGAAACAATTTGATCTATTTTTTGCATACACTTGTGCAATACATGTAGGAAAACTACAATTAAGACCAACCTGAAATGAACAAGAAATTTCCAAACAAGTAATCACACTTGTTTGAAATAAAATAAAATTCCAAAACTAAATACAGCTCAGCAAAAAGGTAGACGTCATTAAATATAAAGCTGAATTAAATATGATTGGGGCCATAATATTAGAGAACACTTGGCACTAACTAATAATCACAATGAACTCAATTGCTACTAATACATTGTAACTAATAATTTTGTGTAGTTCATGGGGTAGCCACTGCAAAAAGTTGTAAAGATCTATTTGACCAACAATGCATAAATCCTTTAAAGTTCTTAGGCTTTCTGCAATAGGCCCTCAAGCTCATCATATTGTTATAAATATATATCAACATAATGGATTTGAATATTCTTTATCTTTTCCAATGGTAGATATTTTCCCTAGAGAATCCTGTAAAATTGCAATTTGTATTATTAATAAGCACAGTTGCAAAGCACCAGATCTTCTTTGCATTTATAAAAAAACATGAAACAGATATTCAACTGCTTTTGAGGCAAGCACTCATGGAATTTTATGATAAACTTCACTTTCATTAGAGATGTAAATCAAAACATTAGAGTTTTATGACAGTTTGCCTATTTTATGATATTTTGCTTATAAAATTTGCTTGTGAAATATTGCTTTCTAAAATCAGAATCATCAAATGTTCGAAAACCCCTTGAACATCCATTCATCCAAATAACTGGTAACAAAAGAATTTTAGCCAACATTTTGGCATTCGTTGATTATAATTGTGGGACCTAAAGATCACTATGGTCCTATTTAATTTACTTGTCATGATTGTGTTGCTATACATGTGTGATATTTGGATTGCAGTACATATGACTTAAAATAGAGAAAATGGTGATAATCCTGAATAGTTTGATCATAAGTAGTTTTAAAATCAATTTTTGAGTTCCCCACAAAAAACTATTGGGAGAAACAAGTATCTCTCGGTCAGAAGCAACAACATTGATTCAACTGTTTGGCTACCTTGACAACATTGAACATATAGAGACTAAGAGGTGGCCTAAAGAAGTGGTAAGAGAAGAATTAAGCAAGAGATATGGCACTTGGATACAACAAAATAAAAATTACATGAGCAAGCAGGGCATTAGCTTACATGAATGTTCAAATATAAAAATAGGAAATCAAAAATATGTAAGAGAATAATGCAGGCTAACCATGTGGATAGATATTGAACAAAAAAAGAGAATACTACTCTTATGAATCCAATCTTGTGTATGAGCACCATTACAAAGCTTATATAAGAGCAAAAACCAAGTGAAATGCATAGATGCAAACTAATATGATTCTATTTCTATCTACTTATTTACATAATAATCCTGTATTTATAAGTTAAAAACATTTCAAAGACATTTAATGTTTCCAAGTCCCCCACCTACTCACTTCCAACTGTCCACATCCTCTATAATTAATTTATATTTACCATTTTAATAAGTTCATTTACCCACTTCAGTATGGATTTGACTAGTATAAATATATATATAGTTAACACGCTAACCATAATGGATATCCTCATCATTTTTCTCCTGCTTAGAGGAAATTGTCTCCAATTTTAATGAACGAAACGAAAACATCTTGAAGCTACCAAGATGAACAAAGATAAAATGGAATTTGACAGAGTATGGAACCCATGAAGGCCACAAACAATGATAATAGAGTTCCTAGATTGATGTAATCTAGATGTTGGAGAGGAATTGTAATACCTGCAAATGAAATAGCAAGAATTCTAAAATACAATGTTGATGTCAAAAGGATCCTAGGATGGATATTCGTGCTCAAAAAACTGATGATATGTGTGGAAGAAGATATTTGTATTAAGATAGTAATATGGTGGTGAGAGTATTGGATCCAAGGCATAGAACTCAATCATACGAGTTGTTGAAAGAAAATCCACTGGTTATTCTCCATGGTTAAGAATGGAATGTATGGGAGGAAATGAAGTAAGAGGCTAAGAAGGAAACACTGAAGCTATGAAGACCCTATCTTGGAGCCATAAGGAAGGTCTCTTAAGATCATAAACTACTGACAACTTTAAACTAAGGAAATGAGTTGCATGGAATTCATCATCAATTTGCTGATTTCAAAATTGATCCAATGAGAAGAGGCATTATAGTCAGCGAAGTATGAACAATCTCAAAATAGTGTTAATGGCCCTTCCCATGGATATGACCATTGGATAAGGTAGTAGGGTGGTGATGTGGTCGTCAACAGAGTCGCCCACGTGTAGAATTTGTTGTAAAAGAGTTATAGTCACCAAAATAATATCTTAACAAGTCATGTGACTAACCATTTGAGAAGAGCATGATTGATGCAGAGACTCTCTGCTGCAAATATCCGCACACTCAAACAAACTCTTACACATGGCTTAGACAACATCAAATTTTTACTTTATTTCAATTCATTTACATCAAATATCAAATTACACAAATCTGCAACAAACATTACATAAATGGCCTTCATGGCCTCTTACTATTCAGTTCATTCTACATGAAAACCTTCTTAAATAGGCTTTAGGAAATTGCAACAACTTTAGGAAATTCCTCAAATCTGTAAGGCAAAGACCCCTACAACTTAGAAAAAAAGATAAACTCACCCAGATACGATGAAACTTGATTCAAAACCCTCAAAATTGGCTCCAAGGAAACCTCTGTATGGGGATGCCCTAAACGAAAGTGAGGGTTTTCATCCCTAATTCTGAAGATGAAGTCTAGAGGATTTTATGTCCTTGAAACACTAGAATTCAACATAATATTGTGACCCTCAAAGCTACATAATCCACCCCTGCAATTCAAATATTCATTCCTTAGATTATGTAGCAGAAAAAATTTAAGAATAAGGTTTGAGAGTGAAGAGGAAAAGGCAGAAGACCTTCCACAGCTGCAACAACCTTTAGGGATTTCTTTTTGATTTTATCGTCCTCTATCATCTCCTGTAACACCATTTTCGGAAATCTAGCTATCCATGTATAGTCCAAGATCAAGGCGGCGAGAGAGAGTAAATGCATTCCTACCACCATATTAAATTAAATGCGATGCAAAATTAATTGCAAAGCTTAATTCGTCTGCAAGGTACAATCAACAGTTGGCAATGAAGGAACTATCAACTACGCCCTCTCGTGCATTTGAATCTGTTGATGGAGAAATTGAGCTTCGAAATCTCAAATAGGGACACGCCTTCGGCGTAATTATAGTTGTTGGACGGTCATTTTCGCTCTCGAATTGCAAAGTCCATTTTTTCTAGATTAGATTATGTAATGTTGCATTCTCCTCCATTATATGAATTAAGAGTAAAAAAGTTAAGTAACATGTTTTTTTATAGTATGCACATGCATACATACCCAAAAAGTATTATCTATTGTTTAAGATTTATCTAAAGATAATGTAATAAAAATTAAATTTTTTTTGTACATCTCATTTTCCCACCTCAATAGAACAACTTGCCCATTCTCATATATTGTTTATAGACTAGTGTATATTAGAAAAGTTGGGAATCATTATAAAAATCAATAAACTACTTTATTATGAGTAGTATATCATGAGACACCCTCTAGTAAAAAAAAACTCAACTAAATGGTTTTTTCTATTTGTGATGCTCCAATTATCTTTAAAAAATAAGCTTCAGTTATACCTCCACATGCAATAATCTGATTTTTTTAATATATTCATCAAATTCCATGTCATTTCAACATGAAGGTATTATTCCTTTATCTTCTCACTAATTTTTCCTTTTTTTCTATGATTTAGTTTTTATAAACTTTAAGCTAACATATTTTCTATGGTGACTACTTTTAGCTGCAAATTCTTGTCCCTAAAATATTTTCAATGGTAAATATTACTCTTAAATTTTATGGAAAGTTTATATTTAATTCTATTATCCACTAGTTCAATGAATAGGTACTTTGAGACCTAATCAATCAA
Organism: Sequoiadendron giganteum; assembly: GCA_007115665.2. NCBI lineage: Eukaryota > Viridiplantae > Streptophyta > Pinopsida > Cupressales > Cupressaceae > Sequoiadendron > Sequoiadendron giganteum. The sequence goes on along the minus strand of CM021109.1, from coordinate 293,680,706 downwards.
AAAAATCCTTGACATTTTCCCACTCACGCTCCATTTTACATTTTTCATTACTTTTCCCTTTCCATGAAGGATCTATTTTTTTGTTGTCATCACTCATTGTGTTGAGTTTATTAACATTATCATTCACTCTACCCTATGAATCTTGTGGAACATCATCTCTAGGATTATCATGCAACTTATGAGGTATTCCTTTGTTAGTTAAGAGATGGTACAAATCTTGATGTTGAAGGTTGAATTTATGGACAATAAACATTGCCAAAGTATGACATTATGTTTTTACATTTTGATGAGAACCATTTATTACTTTGAAGAAGTTAGCTCTTTTTTGACATCTCTCATTAATAGAAAATTATAAAAAAAAATCCTTGTGTTTAAGGCCATGACTTACTATCAAATATTAAACACTAATAGTTATTGGTATCATTTGTGTTTTGTAATAATGAAACTAATAAAAATAGAAAAAGGAATCATAGAATATAGATACTAGGGACCTTTATGTCTTTATAATCAATATCATATGTAACAATGGTCTAAACCATTTTGTATTAACATTAAGAATTTTATATTATAAATAAATAAATAAATTATCATTTACTTTTCACTAACTCACTAATGCTTGTAGTTGTCTATGGCTCACTACAAATAGAATTCAAGTTAGCATACAACTAATAGGAATTAAATAAACCAACGAAAGGATTACAAAATACAATTCTTCAAAGGATGCTAAGATTCAATAATTGAGTCAATCTGAATCAAGCAAAAAATAAAACGTGTAAAGATAAATTCAAAGTTTTGATTATATTTATAAGAATTCACATTTGGTGAATCTTGCATGATTGAAAAAAGGTGGAGTAAAAAATTGGTGAATCTCTCATGATTGTAAAATAGTCCATATACATATTGGGCAATTAAAACCACAATCCAAAACATATGTTATAATTTTCAAGGAAATTATGGCCCTATAGTTAGGATGACATTATAATGTTATTGGAAAAATTGGTCTTGATAAATAGTAAAAATTTAATGTTATTAGTGAACATGTTAGTAAATTTAAACATACCTCAAAAATTCTAAATGATTCCCCATTATTAACATGTAGTTTACAGTCTAAACATTTCTCAACAGAAATTTCTAAATCAGTAAGTAAGAAAAAAGGAAAAATCAGAAGCATTTTGTGGAGCAGATGATTTAAAAGAGGCAGGTGATAAAAATAGAAAACCTTATATCTACCCTCCAGACTCACTTACTTCATTAGAGCCAAACAAACCTAGTCCCATGGCCGAGGGAGAGCTTCTCTTTCAAACCCAGACTAGGTACGAACATGTTTTTCATTTTCTTTAAAGAAAGCACTGAGGCTTTCATTGTCCCGGGCCTTGGTGTGCTTAGCATACTTCTTTTCAATGCAAGAGAGCCCAGTCGCCCAATCAATTACCTCTTCATTGACCTTAAAGGAGATACCTCCCATCATAACCCTTCTTCCTTTCCATGAGCTCGTGAATTACGCTGACATCCTCAGATCATGACCAACCAAAAATTCCATTAATGATGCCAACCCACCTTCGACATAGATATGCCAGACCAAAGGATCCTTTCGGAACTCCACACAATTATCCGGTTCTGTCCTTACCCTGTCACCATCCATTTTATTGCACTTCACTCAGAGAGCCCATGAATCCTATGAGAGAAAGAAGTTAAAATGTTTGTCAAAATGATAGGTCACCCAAAAACCCTTCTTAAAAGCCAGCCAAGATAAATCCAGGTAATCAAGATGATCTTCAGATTACACAGTTTAGGAGTTATTTATAAAAAGGAAATCTTTGTGAGCCCATTATTGTAAATCTTGAAACACCTACAACAATGTTTACAAAAAATGATGGCAATGAAAGGTTTGCCTTCCAAGTTTCATTTGCACAAGTACCAAAGATAAATGGTTGTGGGGCCAAATTTGGTCTTCCCTAAATCTCTACCTTTTGTCATGATTAACTTTTTAGTGGTGTAAATGGGACTAAGCATAAAATCCATCCGATAAGAAATAGTCATACCAAATTTTAAATTGGAGATCCATAATAATATACGAGGGATATGACAAGACCACAAATTAAATTTATGTATGGCCCAACCACACTTAGCTATTAACCCTTTGTACTTCCCATCACTCCTCATTATTAGCTCTGTAATCACAACCTTTGCCCCACAATTCAAATCTTGCCACATAATTAACACCTCATCATCCATCTTTGTCCGCATCACCCAAAGGACAAATATGTGGACCACCCAAAAATCCTTGGCAATCACAAATTTAGATAACATCATGGGTAAAAAAGGTGCCCTATTCCTTAAGGATAATTCCGCGTAAATCTCGTGGTAAGTTCCCAATATTCCTCCAACACTTGGATATGCTCTAATAGGAGCCAATATTAGCCAAGGCGTCAACAACTTGGTTTCCCTCATGAAATATGTGAGTAAAGATCTTCATATCTAGCTTTGACACCAAGTGATTAATGTCTAACAAGATGTCTCTGGTGTTCCATCCTAATAATTTTCCGCCTTTCATGGAATCAATCACCAACTTGGAATTCCCTTTTATGTGTAGTTTCTATAACCCCATAGTAATAGCTAATTGGACACCCTTTAGCAACGCCCTAGCTTCAATAGTCATGGAGGTCTGAATCCCTATACCCCCCGAGTAACCAATCATAAAGTTACCCCTGCTATCCCTGATAATGCCTCTAATGCAAGCCCTACCTAGGTTCCCCTTGGATGCACCATCAAAATTGAGTTTATGCCATCCAAGATCCGGGGGATTCCAAATCGTGTCACACCTAGCTTGGGCCTTAGAGTTGTCAAAGGAGTTGATCTCAAGATTTATATTCCAAGAATTAGCCATTTTGATCTCCCACTCAGTAGGGTATTTGTCCAAGGTTTTCCCCTTGTAAATTGAAACATTTTAAGAAATAAGTCTTAGCCCTATACCAAATACCTCCTTAGGGATCATCTCAATATTCTTAATATTCGGTTGTTTCTCTGCTTCCAAAAGCACCAAAAAATGATGGGGGATCTGATTCCAAATCTCTCTAGGGATTTAGGATGTTGAAAGGGCCCAGACCAACCCAAAATGAAGGATTGGATGTCCCTACACATAGTCCAGTGAGTGCCCAGCTTCTCAAAAGCTAGCCCCCAAACATCAATAGAAAATGGGTAGTGTAGTAATAAATTATCAACAGACTCTTCATTGCATTTACACAACAAACACCTATTGGGGATCTAAAATTCACTTTTCCTTAGGTTATCTTGAGTTAAGATCCTGTTATGACAGCTCATCCACCAGAAGAAATTGATTTTCAAAATCATGTGCCTATTACGGGGGGAGTCAAGAAACCAAGGGTCCTCCCAAAGTTTGATGTTATTACCATTACCAAGCTTCCATTTCATCCCAGATATGAGCAGCCCCTGCATTCTACAAATGTTCTTCCATGCCAGAGAACCAAAAGGGTGATCATCAGAGAGGCATTTAATCATGGGTTTATTACCAAGATACTTAGCATTCATGGTCTTGCACCAATCTTTTTTATTCCTTAATTGGTCCCAACCAACCTTAGCAAGTAAGGCTTTATTGGTGTCTTAGACATTCCTGATCCCAAGCCTGCCACAAGATTTAGGCATATAAACGTTGTCCTAGCTAACCACATTAAACTTCTTTTTCTCCTCAATCTCTGACCATAGGAAGTTCCTTTGAATTTTTTCAAACTTCTCAGCAATATATCTAGGGATCTTAAAGATAGAAAGGAAGTAGATACAGGTCCCTTTAAGAGAAACAAATAGAAGTTGGAATTTACTAGCATGGCTGAGAATGGAGCCCTTCCACCCCGCCAGTTTCCTTTGGATCCTTTCGAGAACAATGTTCCAAAAGGTAGGAGTAACATCCTTGATATTGAGGGGAAGCCCTAGATACAGTGAAGGGAGAGAGCCACTCACACAACCCAGGAAAATAGTCACTCGAGCTTAGAGACCAGGAGTGTTGTTGAAGAAGTAAATCATGCTTTTGTTATAATTTATACACTGGCCAAAGCAAGCAACATAATTACTAAGGCAACTTTTCCATTTTCTGGCTTCAATCACTGAATCCTTCCCAAAGAGTATTGCATCATCAACAAATTGTTGGATAATAGTGGGTTCCAACGAAGTGGTAGGTTTAACCCCCTTTATAGAGCCTTCTGAAAACAGTTTGGATATATTCCTACTCGAAACATTTGTGACTATGATAAACAAATAGGACGAGAGAGGGTCACCCTGTCTGATACCCCTCCCAGCATTGAAAAATCTAAAGGGGGTCCCATTCACCAAAACAGGGTATCTAAGAGTGGTAATGTATTCCATTAAGAGGTTAATCACCTTTCGTTCAAAACCAAACTTAGATAGAAATTTGGGGATAAAGTCCCATAACACCTTATCATATGCTTTTGAAATATCCAGTTTGAAGGCCATACTAGCATTGTTGCATATGTCCATGGAGTGCAAAATTTCATGGGTGGTTATAGTGGCATCCAAGATATGACGACCCGAAACAAAACCTTTTTGGGTAGGGCTTATCATTTTTTCAAGCAAGGGTTTCATGCGGTTCACCAGGATTTTAGAGAAGATCTTGTAAATAGTATTGCAAAGGCTTATGGTCCTAAATTCAGTCATAGACTGGGGTTCAACAACCTTGGGAATAGGGGAAATAAAGGTGTGATTCAATTGTTTGAGGATCTTACCAGATTTGAAGAAATCCTTTGTTAGAGTAATAATTTATTATGCTTAATTAATTATATCATACTGGTTAATTAATTAAGTCACTTATTCCTCTAGTTGCTTAAGCTAAACTTAGGCACATTAATAATTGATTAATTATTAAGTGTGCACACTAGGGTTTCATTTAGGGTTTCCCTTTTAGGGTTTCTTGATCTCCTTCATAAGGATTGATCTCTTTGTAATATTTGAGATTCTCATAATGCATTTTACACTTTGAGGTTTACAGATCTTGTTTTGTTCTGAATGTCTTTTGCATGTAACAGGTTATTGCATGCAGGTGATCTTGGATTCTAACATGGTATCAGAGCTCCAGACCTGCCGCTGCCTGTTCGTGATTTGAAGACATGGCCTCTCACAGTTTCTGCGCAAGGGTTTCACAGTATCTTTTCTCAAGATCCGGGTAGCCAATTTTTGGCAATAAGATGTGGGCTCAACCGATGTCACCATCGATTGCGAAGTGTTCGAAACCTCTAGAAACGCCAAATCGCCTATTTTCGAAAGCAGCTGGTTTCTATGTAATTTTTGCCAGAAGCCATATCGCCTCCTGCCAAGACGCTTTTCTACAAGGCACGCTTTTCAAAAATGCAAAAATGATGGTTCTGGTTTTCGCGGCTACCGCTGTAAAGTTTAATGGCAATTCGCCAATGGGTGGGTCATCGGGCGGGGTTACCCGCCACGCTTAGCCGACATCCGCCACTACCATCGCCGTCGGCCCAAATTTCGCCCATTTCGAAAGCTCAGCCCTGGCCATATGGAAGATCGGGTTACCCATCACCGGGAGGGTTCCCCGTCTTACACAACACCTCGGGTCGATGGGGAACCAGAGTTTCACCGCCTCTACCACTTATCATATAGATGCACTGTGGGCCCAAAACCTTGCGGGGCCGGATTTTTATACCACGATGGCCATCAAATTTTTATAAAGAAGTCGATATCAGCATGACGTACACGGCCAATGCGTCATCAATCTAACCCTTATTTTGCCTTTAAAAGAGCGCTTTTTTTGGCATAACTTAGGCATACGGTATCGAAATCGGGCAAAAGAGATATCGCCGGAAAGCTGGTTCCAAGCACTATCCTGTGGTGCTGTTTATTTTATAGTATTTTCCTGTTTTCCTACATTTATTGCTGTTTGAAGTCAGATGTACTTTTTATGCTTCCGAGCTCATAACTTTTTGCCACGATCTCCGATTTTCGCTATCTTTGCGGCGTTGGAAAGGTATTGAGGAGCTCTATGTTGCTGTCCATGCACTTATTTCTGTATCTATCCCAGGTTTTTCATTATTCCAGATTTGGCCCGATGGGTGTTTTGGAGATTACCTGGATATTTTGACAGTTGGGAGAGTGCCACTTGCATCTTTGCACTTCATTTTCAGTGATACATCTTTCAATAATCGACTGCTGCTTCATAGATTCCAGAGTTGTTCCCGTTTGGAGTTTTCGAGTGTTCCGTGGCATCGGGTCTGCTATTGCATCATTATGATTCCGATATGGTTTCTTGTAGACAGAAGTATCTTTCCTGTCTTGCCAGATTGCGGTTCCAGTGTTACTCTACAGTGTTCTTCCAGTGCTTCTTTGCAGCATGTCATATCATTGTAGGGGGGTTTTCTCCCACTGGGTTTTCCTCCTCTACCTCTTTCTTGCATTTGTAAATGCGTACCTGATCAGGCCTAGTTGTCGGGACCCATCTTTGCTTGCATGCATCTTATTCTAGTGTTTTAGCTTCTTCCTAAGTTCATCTTAAGGGGGGTGTTAGAGTAATAATTTATTATGCTTAATTAATTATATCATACTGGTTAATTAATTAAGTCACTTATTCCTCTAGTTGCTTAAGCTAAACTTAGGCGCATTAATAATTATTTATTAATTATTAAGTGTGCACACTAGGGTTTCATTTAGGGTTTCCCTTTTAGGGTTTCTTGATCTCCTTCATAAGGATTGATCTCTTTGTAATAACAGAGATTCTCATAATGCATTTTACACTTTGAGGTTTACAGATCTTGTTTTGTTCTGAATGTCTTTTGCATGTAATAGGTTATTGCATGCAGGTGATCTTGGATTGTAACATCCTTGGCTTCTAGGACAAGGTCCCCCTCAACAAGGTCCCAAAACCTTGAAGAAACTCCACCTCTTCTGCTCCACTAGGGCCTCATCTTGAGGATGTATCATTTCCATTTGGCTCTTTGTCCACCCAAACCCATTTCTATTTTTGTATTGAGGAAGTTGAACCCCATGTGCAGTCCAATGTGAATCCCTCTCCGGCTGAGTCTAAGGGCCCCAAAAGAAAAACCTCTTTGGTAAAAACTGAAACCCCTAGGCCTAAACATCCCTCCAAAAAGAAAAAAGGTGGTACGAGGAATGCTCAATCGAAAGTGATGATTGAGCTTTGTGAGCTCAAAGCTGCTCACCGCAAGATGGACATCAAACCTACTACTAAGAAAAAAGTGAAAGAGGGGCAATGCTAGGTGGAGCTACCAACCACTGACAGCAGAGGGAAGAGTATTGTTGTTAAAGATTCCAAGGGGGACATCATGGTGGCAACTACTATGGAGATCGGGTTAGAGAACACCAGCATTAAGAGATCCCACAGGTTGGCAAAAAATAGTAAGAAAGTGTCGGTTAATGAAATTTCTAGTGACGAGGAGTTGTCTGGCAGTAAAAGAAAGAGGAAGGAGGAAGACACAGAGGAGGAGGAATTTTTTGAAGGGCCTAGTCAGTTTTTCAACTTCAACAAGATGCTTAAAGATGACTCGATGACCCAATCCTCAGACCCCCAGGCTATGGAAGAAGATAATGTGAGGATTGTGGACAAAGAAGAGGACTATAACATGTTGTTGGAGAGGGTGGAGAAGCTCAAGAAGAAATTCATCGGTTTGTCTCGGTTCACTATCAAGATGATCCACCATGCAGTCGATACCCTATCCACTATGCTCAAGGATGAGATGGATAAGAAGGCAATGGAGGAGGGCCCCAACTAGGTTGGGGAGAATTTTATTAACCTCCTCTCTCATAATTGGGAGGGTGCTAGTTAGTCTACTACTATTGTGTCTTATTTGTTGGGTCGTTGGTTGTCTGTTATCTGTCTGTTGTTTTTGTGTTTTGTCTTTTTGTTGGTTAATTTTTTGATTCTCTGGACCTAATCCTTTTTGGCCCTTGTGGCTCGTTGTGTAAAGGGTAAAACACCATGTAAATGTCACTTAATATATCAAAAAAATGTAGTTTATAGTGGCAAAAAATACAACTTATAAATACCTCATAAATATATTGGTGGTGATTTAACATGTGCTTGATTGATAAATTAGAAAATCTAAGTGATTTTAAACCCCAACAATTGCCATTATATTTGTCAAAAATAAATTATTTGATATGAACTTGTTCATATGGTTAGTCTAATTGATCAAATACTAAAGAATTAAAACAATAACAAGATGAAATGATCAACTAAAAGCCATATTCAATGAGATTCAATCTACAAGACTAAATGACTCAATTTAAAGAAATAAACATGAAACTCAAAGAAATTTAACCTAATTAGTATGCAAACCTCTCAATCCCATTGTGGATTGATGCATAATGAGTGGATATGGATGTGGATTGTTCATTTTTATGCATTTTCCATTGATGTGCAAAAGCTTGATTGAAAATGAGGGTTGATTCACAAAAGATGCACTCAAATTGCTCACAAATGAGTAATCAATTTGAGAGAATGACTTTTCTATGAATATTATGGATGGATTTATGTTAAATGGTAAAGTATTTATAGATTCTTGAGATATTGATCAATAGTGAGGATTGAATTGGAGAATCAATGGATAAAATTGAATGAGATATAAAGACATAGATCAAAGGTTGATCAGATGGTTGATAATCCATGAGACATGAATCAAGGATTAGATCAAGGGCTCATAATCCATGAGAGTTCCAACAAGATCCATTAATTCATAGAGAAGAAGTTGAAGATATTTCAAGTTGGAGGGAAGAATTTGAATTCAAACTGGAGAAATATTCCATGAGGAATATTATTTATGCAAATTGGAAAGATTGGAGGAAAATTAACCAATTAGATCATTCATGAAAATCTTTTAATTGTGCAAGTTGGAAGAATTAGGACTTGTAATTAAACAATTAAGAATTGCTTAATCCAATGGGATGAATGACATTTAATTGAATAATATTGATATTATTTAATTAAAATGGGAGAAAATTATGAATTATAATGAATTAATCAAATAACCTTAGTTATTTCATTAATAGGAGAATTGAATGAATTTAACTAAATAATTGGATATTATTTAATCAAACATAGGAGTTAGGTGAATTATGCTAGAAATGATGTTAGTAAGTGAAATCAAGTGTGTGATATACTCAGGACATTTTTAGGTGTCTACAAAACTAATCACCAATTAGTGAAGATTTACCACTAAAAAATACTAAGGTGTTCCATTTTCCTTACAAATCCTAAGTCATGTAAATTATATTTAATTATATATATGATAAATAATTTATGATCTCCAAACATCATGGATTGGGAAATAAAGGACACCCATGTGAGGATGGAGACATTATTTATTTTTCAAGATGCTTGAGATATTGTGTAAGAATGAATTGGATAGCATGATTACATTAAAAAGGTCAAAACTAGGAGTTCTAAAGCATCTTCCTAATTTCGTGGTTATGACACAAAGACTAAATGCAAAATGGGACACCCATGTGAGAGAGGGAGATTATTTATTTATTATTTATTCTTCGAGATAATTGATATTTTGAGTAAGAAGGCATTGAATAAGGAGGTTGCATTAAAAATATCAAAACAATGAGTTAAGAGCATCTTCCTAATTCGGTGGTTATGACACAAATATTGAATGCCATCATAGAGCACTTGAATTTGAGAAAGTGGTTAATTTGATCATCATGATAGAATTTATAATGTATAAGAGAGGTGCAAGATGTTCAAGAGGAGTTACTATTTCAGGTTACTTGACCATGACTAAGGGGGAGTTAGATTTTTGTTAGGGCTCATGGTTTTGATTCATAGTTTTAAATACCATATGATGGTTTCCAGTTTCCATATTTTATATATATTGGAGGCATGGGATATAGGATTGTAGGGTCCTTTCATAGGTACTCTTATTTTGTTAGTTTATTGGTAGAAGGATAATTCATTCTATTAGCATATACTCTTTGTTGAGATTAATACAAGTTTGGGTCTCTTTGGTAGTGATTTTTTTTATAAGAATTTCTCCACATATATTCAGTGTTCATATCATTTGCATTTTTTATGTTTGCTTCTTTATTGACCTATTAATTGTATTATCTTAATCATATGATTTATCGTATTCAATCATTATTTTGGTACTATTTTTATTGTGTTCACATATTAATCTAACATTCACCAAAATAAAAGGAAATAGAAGATAACCTTTCAAATAATCTTAGGTTAGATAAATAAAATAATTAGTAATTATTAAACACCCTATGATTATGTATCTAAGAAAATAAGAGCACTAAAAACACTTCAAAATGACAAAGATGGGTCAAGTACTTAGCTTCACAAGAAATAATATAGCATCTTGCTAAAGATTATGCTTAATGATCCAATTAGTGCTCTATAGTTAGATATGGGACTTATGTGCTTTGAAGAATATTGAATATTATTTTATTTTCTTTGGGTCACTTTTATATCTATGAAAATGATCTTCATGCTTGCACAAATAAACTTGACTACACATTTGACCTTTTACTATAGAAATGAATTTGTTGTAGCCTTGAACACCTATAATTTGTTTGCCTCAATATTTTGAACTTTTCTAAATGATAGGAAATGTTGAAGAAGAAAGGATATTCTCCTTATGACAAGCCCCATATTTTGAATTAGCATTTTGAACAATGATTGAAGGCATGCCAAACAACCATATAGTATGCCCAATTTGGTTCTAATATTGTAGATGTAGATGTAATATGATGATATAATGTGTTATGATGCTTTCTTAAATTGGTCAAATGATTGGATCGATCATGGGTTTAAAGTGAATTAGGATTTAGCCTTTATAACACCCTAGCATGTAAATCATGCATTTCATGCTCAATTTGATGGGTAAAATTTAAATTTGGGAATTAGGAGTTCATTTATGTTCTCTAAACCTAACTTAGGAGAAGGAATGTGTAAATTTGTAAGTTGACTCTAGACTCTAGTATTTTTAAAGATATAATTTACATTCTAGTTAATATCTAACTATTAGACAAAAACATGCCACTTTTACATTAGTCATTCTATTCAAGCCAAACAAGCTAAAGTAAGTACAAAATAATGGGGAAAAAATGTAAGGCATGCAATTTTTACCCTACTATAAGATAATAATTTTGTTTAATGCACTTTTTTCTTTATGATCTTAGATAAATTAATGGATATGCTCTCAATAAAAGGATGCAAAGACTTATGTATCCTCGATGATTCGTACATATCTATTTTTTTCCTCAATTTTTCTATCATATTTATACTTTCTAGTGACATGCTTATCTCTCTACCTATTCATCATAAAAGACAAAGTCAATTACTTGATCCCCTAGTCAATATGGTCATTATCACAATTTTGAGAAGCTTCAATTATGTGTTTTAAGGACCCCTACCATTTGTGCAGGGTTGGTGAGAGATAATAAAAATAATGATTAATACACCACTTTTCTATACATTTATTCTCACAAGGAGCCATTAGGGTTCCCAGTGAGAACATTGACAAAGTTTACCATCATTCTCCACCTTATTCAATATTAAGTTATTGTTAATTTTGTTTAAATGAGAATGAAAATCCTCTAATTTATCTCTACCATTTTAAAAACTTGGATTGGTGTCCTCAATATAACACTTTTAACACTTTGGTTTAAAGTAAAATACTCAAGGCTTTATCTTCAAAGTATTCCATAAAAAAATCTATAACAAGAGACAATAGTGACACCATAGCAACACATTTTATTTCTTTGTAAAAATATAATATAAAAAATAATTTTTAACACAATTAAACAAAGAGAAGCTACTATTCAATGCTCATCAAATATTTATCTTTTCAATAGAAGAATGTCATTCTATTGGGTCTAGTAGAAAGAAGGAGTAGATTGTGTGTATGCAACAAAGTGGAGACAAACACGGACATATGAGTTCATTTATCCTTGAATTTGTCTCTAGCCTTGTGCATGCTAAAAACACCCCACTTTTTTCCAAGCTTGATTTAGAGTCACCCTCATTCATTACATTTTTAAAGGCAATTTGGATGATATTAGTGTCTTCTTCCTGAAATTAATTTTAGTTTTAATCTTATTATTTATATTCTTTAAATATATAATATATATTAATTTATAATTAGATTTTTAAACTTTTATATTATTGATAATTTTCTATTTTTAGTTTTATAGAACCAACAAATTATTTATATTTTATAAAAAAATAAAATCGTAAGAGATAATTATATTAAGTTTCCAAAAAAATTACATCATGTCTGCAAGCAGGTTTGCAAAATTGCAAGAAGCCACCCATACTGTTAGAGTAAAGGTTTTAACTTAATTGTGTTAATTAAGTTACCTTTATTCCCTTCTTAAGATTTCACTTTAGTTTGCATAAAGTGGCATTTAATAATTATATTAATTATTAAATGTTTTCCTATTAGGGATTCTATTAGGGTTTCTATTAGGGTTTGCATGATCTCCTTTTATAAGGATTGATCTCATTGTATTATCACATCAATTCATTCTCTCATTCTCTTTGATATATACATTTTCAGTTTTCAAAGAACCTTGCTTGTTTGTCTCCATCTCTTCTTTTGTGACAGGTTTTTTGCATGCAGGTGATCTTCGAAGTTTGTGAAGTTGTATTTTCTCAACTTCTACATGGTATCAGAGCTCTAGACCTACTGCTTCATGTTCTTGTTTTGAAGATTTTTGGAGCTTCAAGGGTTTGGGGTTTATTTTTTTGATCCAAGGCATACCTATAATTTCAAAGAATTTTGAGTGCAAACGGACCTTGCCATTGCGTCCGCAGCGGTCCAAAACCCCTAAATCGACTGTTCATTCGTCCATTTTGGACAAAGTTGATTTGAGGGGCAAGTTTTTTTACCCGTACGGTTGTGTCTGCTTGGTAAAAAAAAAAAAAAAAATTTTTCCGCATATTTTTTGAATTATTTTTCGTCAAAAAAAATTATTTTATTTTCCTGCAAAAATTCGTAGTTTTTTATTGTATTTTTTTGATTTTTTTTAATTAAAAAAAAGAGCCGCAATTTAAGGGCTTGCCGGCCCTAGTACTAGGGTACCCGCAAGTACCTGTGTACGCAAGCCTGCGAGCCCTAAGTACGCCGACTGGCGTACTGCCAGCCGCCGACGGCTTTAATGCCAGCCGGCGGTCTGACAGTACCACCAACGGCAGTAACTGCCAGGCCGCGGCCCGGTACACGCCGACTGTTTTTTTTTTTTTTTAATTGTTTTTTTTATGTAAAAAAATCATTTTTTTCTGTATTTTTTTTTATTGATTTTTTTTAATAAAAAACAATTTTTCATTAAATAAGTCTAGTTGTGCTTTTGCGGTGACGATCGTTTGGCTGTCAAATTTAAGCTGGTCTTTTTGCTACGGCAACCGTATGACCGTCAAATTTAATGCAGCGCTGGTTTTTTTCATCTTTGGAGCTGTTTTCTTCCAAAGGTCGTAACTTCAGGATACGGTATCGTTTTTTGGCAAACGAGATATCGTCGGAAAGCTGGTTCTGTCAACCTTTTAGTGGTGTGGGTCTCATCACTTCTTTTTTCTATTGGTGCATTCTACAGTCAGTTTTTTGGCTGTCCTTCATGTATTTCTAGCATTTTGTCCTTTGAGGGCATTTTGAGCATCATTTGTAAGCAATCTTTTATGTAAACGCACTGAAATAAAGTGACACACTATTGTACATGTATTTTTGGGGATTTTTCACATAAGGTTGTGCCATATTTTGTACTCACACTGTTATTATAAAGTGCCATGGGGGGTTGTGTAGTTTGCCTTTGTTTGCCATCACACCTTTGTCCAGTGAGTGTCCCTCCACGACGACAGTGGATCCATATGATTCCAGCCTCATGCATGTGTGATTTGTTTTGCACACCACTTTTTCAGTTGCAGGTGCTTTCTTGTGCACTTTCAGATGTTGTATCTTCTTCTTCATGCACTACAGGGTGTTACACACCATTTCAGTGGATCTGTCAGGCTCTCCCAATTTAGCATTATGGAGGGGTGTTATATTGTTCGTGCTTATGCTTCCTTGGCTTCGCCTTGGAAGGAATCTTCCATTCTCAGTTGATCAGTGTTTCAGACTATTGGTACTTGTGCCATTTGTATCTTCGTTTTAGGTGTTTGCCTTTGTTTGCCATCTGATTCGAGTAGTGTCATTTGGGGCACTCGTGCAGATTGTTGTCTTCTTGATCCTGATCATCTTATCTTCAGAGGAGGTTCTTCAGCACCATAACAGTCATCTTTCAACAGTTGTTTGCAACTTCTTCTGCTTCAATGATGTTCTTCATGGCTTTCTGCATCTCTTTTTGGAGTAGAGCTTTTCCCATGAGGTTTTATCTATTTCTCCTCTTTTCAAAGATTTGGTTGTATTTGGGTACCTGATTTGGCCTAGTTGTCGAGACCCATGTTTTCCTTCTTGCATTGTAGTTACCTTTGTTTTCTTGCACATGTTTGTAGCTGCACTTTTGCTCATCTTAAGGGGCGGTGTTAGAGTAAAGGTTTTAATTTAATTGTGTTAATTAAGTTACCTTTATTCCCTTCTTAAGATTTCACTTTAGTTTGCATAAAGTGACATTTAATAATTATATTAATTATTAAATGTTTTCCTATTAAGGCTTCTATTAAGGTTTTCCTATTAGGGTTTCTATTAGGGTTTGCATGATCTACTTTTATAAGGATTGATCTCATTGTATTATCACATAAATTCATTCTCTCATTCTCTCTAATATATACATTTTTATTTTTCAGATAACCCTTGCTTGTTTGTCTCCATCTCTTCTTTTGTGACAGGTTATTTGCATGCAGGTGATCTTCAGGGTTTGTGAAGTTGTATTTTCTCAACTTCTACACATACAAGACAACCCAGATTCCATTCATTTGTCATGAAAGGCCCCATCGACCACCAAAATTGCTGACTTTATTATGCCCATTTCCCTGAGACTAGGGAGGCAAAACCAGAATTGATCACCAAACTAAGGAGAAGGCCAAAAAAGACACCAACCGCCACCCATATGAACTATATAGACTATAATATTTTAACTACAAACCCTAAGCAACCTACCCAACCACACATACACTAGGTAGAAGTTGTTCATCTTAGCAAATTGATCAAAATCTGTCACCCAATTGAAACCACTAACCGACTCCAACATTAGCAGCTTCTTCGAGAAGCTGACCCTGTAGGCTGAAATTTGGCAATGCCTGACCAATTGCATGCCTTTGAGATCCGGTAGAAGGAGATAAAATTTTATGACTTCTCCCATGACCCTAACAAGCAGAAGATCATAGGGCTAAGGTGCTCCACATCCAAGGAGATTCGATTTCAACAACTCGTCCAAGTTGCCTAGGAGCTCTTTTTTGAAGAGCTTACAGACTAACACCTTTTCCTCAGCTTTGGGAGTCCTTACATCCAACAAAGACACTAGGAAACAAGAGATGATGTTGGTGTTAACCCGAAATATTCCCGTTTCACCAAAAAATCCATCCCCAAAATCATCTTTACAGCTACCATCACATGAGGATCAATCCAAAGTGTTATTCTTTTCAACCACTGGTCGGTAATTTTCTTGAATGCAGTCTATCGGACCTTGCAATCGAGTTGGATGGGAGTGTCCTACCCTATGCTCACCACCACCTCAGATGAAATTTCAACAATGAATTTAGAGTGCTCTACCATGACTACCATGCAGAGCTCACCAGAAAAAAAACCAAAGATGGCGAAAAAGCATACCAAATTGTTGACATTTAAAGGACTTTCTCCACCAATCTTGCTAAACTTACCATGATGTACAACTGCCATCATTCCCTGCCAAAATTCCTTAGCACCCTCCACCTATCCCCAATCATGCATTATGCCTCATCATGATGCACCAACTAGGAGATGGGTCGTATCAGACCCTGATCACCCATAGAGAAACTCATCATTACTTGTAGTCGCAAATACCAAAAGCATGTAGCAACATTAAAAACTTTAACTATGTGTATTTTTCCAACCTGAAGACTCGAACAGAGTACAAAGAGGGCAATCAATGAAGAGACTATCGATCGCCCACTCTAAGCCATCACAATTTCTTTGCCAACATCAATTTTTAGGTAGACCTCGATCCTCCATATAGGCCTTGAACAAGGACCAATCATCTGTAGTAAAGACATCTTGCAGACCATGGGAGAATTGTTGATAACAATAGTCTCTCCACATCCTTGTTGTGGAGAGATGCCCCCCCAACCACCAACTATCAACTTTCAGGGTTAGATGTTCATTTCTTTCACCAATACGCTACCTGCCACCAATTGAATAAATGGTTAGCTTCTATATTACCTTCTTTGAGAATATGATTAAATATTACCTAATCCAAGCGATCCACCCAACTTAAGGCCAACTCTAGCATAGCCCCCAACTTCCAGTTTAGAACCTTCCTCTTCCTTAGGGCATTTATCACCAAGGAAGAATCTCCTTCAATTATCACTTTCCTTAGGCCAAGCTTGAAGCTTAAGCCCAAGCCCAAAATCAAGGCTTGAAACTCTGTTGCGTTATTTGTCCCTTCAAGGAGAGGAGACATCATTCTACCCAATATGTGGCCCTCGCTATTTCTAATTATACAACCAACACTAGAGACCCCAGGATTGCCCATGGAAGCCTCATCAAAGTTTAATTTGGCCCACCCCGCTTTAGGTGGCGAGCAACTCACCTTACTTTTGTCTACTATTGTGGCCTTTCCCCCTTCTCCCACAAAGGCAGGGACACTCAATTTGAGCCAATTAATTTTTATCCTTGCATCCCATACTATGAAATTCATCTTCCTTGGATTGAACTCTTCTAGTCTAGCATTGACTACTTCCGCAATGCTTACCTCAATTTTGTTTTGCAATCTTTATTTTGGAAACTCCTTGTCTTGGAAAATATGACGGTTTCTCTCCTTCCATATCTCCCATATGATAATTGACGGGCTCACAACCCATAGACCATCATACATTGATTGTTTGTAATGGGTTGGCTAGCTCCTAAGCATTTCTAGCAACCTACCCAAAAATGTAGCATGCCAATGAATTTTGGCACAAAGCCATTTCCAGCAGTGTTGTGTATACTCATAATTCAAAAATTAATGATCTCTAGACTCCTTCGCCATCTTACACAAAGAACATCTCGAAGGTCCCTGATACCCCAATTTAGCAAACCTGTCCACTGTTAAGGCTCTACCTTGGGAGGCTACCCAGGTAAAAATGCCAGCCTTTGGGAGGCAGAGTTTGTTCCAGCAAAGTTTGGTCAAGAGACTAGTATCAAAAACCCCTTCACTTGCCAAGATTTTATATCCATCCTTCGCCTTATATTCTCCACTCTGAGAGGCATTCCATCTGATTTTATTGTTGCCCTGCCTAATACTAATTTTTTTCCCTAATAAGACCTACTCATATAGTTCCACCACTTCTCCCTAGAATCCCAACAACTTGATGCTCTTCCATTTATAATATACTTCTCCTAGCTGAGTCGAATCTTCCAGATAATCTCTTTCCCTATCTCCCCATGCCTACTTCATGATTATCCTCACTTGAGCCAAGTCCTAAATTTCTACTAGCTTTGCAAAACCGTCCCAAGAGTCTTCCTAAAATAGGGCTACCTGACCATCCCTTATTTCCCAAGTTAGATAATCCAAGATTAAGTCCCTCGAGCTATGCATGAACTTCTAGATGCAAGACCCGCTAGGAAGGTGCCTAGCTGTTAGCATGGTGTGCTCTCTGTCATCGAGGTACTTTTCTTTGAGTAATTTCACCCATTTAAGGTCTTGTTTTGTGTGTAGTTCCCATACCAATTTTTCAAACAGGGCCTTCTTTTGGAGCAATAGGTTTTTCATTCTTGCCCCATTAGCTTTTTCTTCTCACATACCTTTTTCCATTTTATCAATGGAAACTTATGTTGCTCTGAATTACCTTGCCAGAAAAAGTCTTTCATATTCTTTTTAAGCGACTTGTTGGTCCCATCAAATAATGGTAAGCATGACATCATGCAGGTTGGTAAGGCTAAAATGACAGATTTCAACATCGTCAGTCGCCCAACCTAGGACAACCATCTGGTTTTCCATGAGGCCAATCTATCCTTCACCTTTTCTATTAAGGCTCCCCATAAATTACCTTTTTGCACACCACTATCCAATGGAAGGCCAAGGCATTTTCATGGTAGTATTCCCTTTTTAAATCCTAAAATCCTCAAAATTTGAACCTCTCTTGTTGTGGATATGTTCAGAAAGAAGACTTCTAACTTCGCAATACTAATCTCTGGCCTTGAGGCAAAAGAGTACTTATCAAGTATGCCTTTTAACCGATTGGCCTCCCTTTTTGTTGTTGTAACGAACAACAAAGTTTCATCTACAAAATATTGGTGGGTGATTGCATTTTGGTTACTTGTGACTGGAAAACCACACACTGACCCTCACCTTCTAGCACTGTCAATTTCTCTCCCCAGTGCCTTGGCCATGATTATGAATAAAAAAGGGGAGAGGGGATCTTCGTGCCTCAAGCCTCTTTAAGCATTGAAGAAACCTTTTGGAGATCCATTCACTAATACAGAATATCTTGTGCTTGCGATCCATCCAAATATCAAATCCAACCACTACTTCTGAAAGCCAAAGGCTTCCATGGTTTTGAATAAGAAACACCAATTCACTTTGTTGTATGCCTTCCTTATGTGAAGTTTCAACAACATCGTTGGTTTCTTCAATTTCAACATGGAATGAATTACCTCCTGAGCTATTATCACACCATCAATAATTGACCTCTCTAGGACGAACCCAATCTACTCCTTCAAGATGATTTTTGGAAAAATGCATTCACCCTATTCGCCACAAACTTTGCCAATATTTTATATAGTGTGTTGCACAGGGAAATCGGTTGAAATTCCTCCATAGTCTCCGGTTCCCTTTTTTGGGGATGAGTGTAGTAAAGGTATTATTGAATTCTTTTAGCACATGGCCCGACTCTCTTGAATGTTCAATTGCCTCAGTAATCTCATACCCCACGATGTCCCAATTTTTTTGAAAGAACATCATTGGGAAGCCATCTAGCCTTGACACCTTCTCCAGATGCAATTGAAACAATGCCACCTTAATTTCTTATCCAGTGAATTTTGCAAATAACTGCTCATTTTGTGCTTCAGTCACTAGCCTTGGTATGTTTTGTAGCAATTCATGTTGTACCCTTAGATTGGAGCCTTCACAATCATTCAAAAGCGCTTGAAAAAACTCCATTGCATTTTTCCTGATTTCAACTAGGTCTTCCACCATTCTCCCATTCAAACCTTTGACAGACGAGATTTTATTTACTTCTCTACGCACCTTTGTTGAGTTGTGAAAATATTTTGTATTCCTATCACCAACCCTCAGCCACACTTCTCTAGATTTTTACCTCCAAAAGATCTCTTCCTTGGACAAAACCTCATTCAATCTTCCCATTAGAGATTTCTCCTCCTCAAAGTTGTTTAGATCCATCCCCTCCACTATTACCTTCATTTCAACCTCTTTTAGGGCTTCCTCTATCTTCCTTCTTTCTTCAAAAATATTCTTGAAGCATTCTTTGTTCTGTTGTTTTAAATTTTGCTTGACTGCTTTCAGATTTTTCATCACATTGAATATTTTTGAACCACCAGGATTACATCCCGTCCACAACTGTTTAACCAGCTCCCCAAGATTCGAGTCCTTGAACCACATTGATTCGAACTTGAATTGGCACCTCACTGGACTTCTTTCTCCACTTATTTCCAGTTGTACTGGAAAATGATCTGACCCCACCCCAGGGAGGATTTTGCATTCCAAAGTGAAGGGAAACCTACGTAAGCCCCCCTCAAAGAAAAACCTGTCAAGCTTTTCTGCTATGTTGCTAAACCCTTTTCTCCTATTAGTCCAAGTGAAATTTTCATTCCCTATCTGAGTTTCTATTAGCATATTTCATTCTACAAAGTTCATGAAGTCATCTTGAGATTGTAGCACTTTGCTCACACCCTCTTTTTTGTCCTTAGATCTCAAAATAGCATTGAAATCCCCCTGACACACAAATTTATTGCTCTGGGTGATTCAAAACTAGGTCTAATTCTTTCCAAACAAGCCTTTTATGAATGCATGAATTAGGCCCATAAACATTAATGAGTAATAAAAATAAATTTGATATGAGGCTTCTTACCTATCAAACAATCCAATGTTTGTTGTTATTAACTTCCTCAACTAACAAGACAATTAGTAGGCCACCTGAGGCACCTTTCACATTGACCCCTACAAAATTCCAGGACTTCAGCTTGCTTTCTAACCTTCTTTGCTCTTGTTCATCCAATTTTGTTTCCTATATCAATCCTATGTCTACTTGAAAATTTTCTAGTCGATGCCTAATTAGGCATCGTTTATTAGGGGTGTTTAAACCCCTAACATTCCAAGTTAAGATATTCATTCTTGTTTAGGAAGAGATTTGCTCTTCCCTACTTTCAACATCTTGTTGATCTTCTTCTATCCACTAGCCTCCCTATCCCATTTGAGTTTCTCTTGGTTTAGAATTCTACACCGCCTCTTACTTTCCCTACAGTCTGGCGAGGTTTTTTGCATATCCTTTTGACCGATTCCTAGTTTCCCAGACTCCATCTAACCCACCTTCAAAAAAATTCATTTCTTGCCCTGGTTCAAACCAATCCTATCTTCAAAAGGAAGATCATCATCCTCCTATCCAGGAAAATTCATCCAGTCCTCAAATTCTTCCTCATCATCCATCCTTAGGGAGCCACTCTTTGCAACCTTGGCAAGTTGTACCAGCTCCTTCCTGACCTCTATCAATGAGTCAAGATCCTCCTATCTGCATTTGTTTCCTAGTAGATCTATAGCTTTTGCCACTTTTTCCTTTATTTCACCTTCTCGATCACTATTACTCCTGCTCACTTCCTCCAGTCCTTTAGTTAAAGGGGGAACCATCCCCACCCCTTCATCTACAATCTTGGTTCTCGAGGCTTCCCCCTGCAAGTGATTTGGAGAGAGTTTTGGGCTCTTGGGAGTCTTCGTACTTTTATGGTCCACCTTAGCAGTGTGTTTTTTATTCTCCCATCTCCTCAAGTACTTGATGAGCTTCGAATTAGGAACTGAATCTAGGATGATCTTTTGGATCTAGACCCCCATTTTGTCACCAATTCGATTTTGTTTCACTTTTCCTATCCTGGTTTAATTTCCACACACAACCTTATTGATGAGATTATTCCATCTAGATTCAGTCTTTCCTTTGCACACACATAGGTCCCCAGACTTTCCCGATGTCTTCCAAGATACTTGGTGTCCATAATTCTAAAGGTAGATTAGGCAACCTCCACCATTCTTGAACTACTTCCATTTTATGCAATAATGGGTTAAAACCGACAATCCAACCCTAGATATAA
The DNA here is from genome assembly GCA_007115665.2 of Sequoiadendron giganteum. NCBI lineage: Eukaryota > Viridiplantae > Streptophyta > Pinopsida > Cupressales > Cupressaceae > Sequoiadendron > Sequoiadendron giganteum. The sequence continues at coordinate 293,659,278 of CM021109.1, read as the reverse complement.
AATCCAAACCCATCCAAGAGCCAAACATTAGATTCGATTTGCTTCCTGCTCTCTTCAGTCAAATAGATCACCACAAAATACTCATTTTCCAATCTCTTCAATTGTAACTTTGTTCCCCATTTTCCTTGCCACCAGCGCACCAAAAATTTGCATTTGAAATCTTTCCCTAACCACTTTGCGATTAACCCTAACTGGTGGAGCCGCTCTCTTTCCCTCAATAGTTTATTTGCACTTATCACCACTGCTTTCCTAGGAGTTCATCCTTGTTCCTATCGGCTTCTCCACGGTTAACACTTGGCTTTGAGGGGTTGCCATGAAATCTAGGGCCTTTGTTAATGTTTCCCTTCCAATTTCTCCCTGTTGGAGCTCTGCTACTCTCACCCACATCTTTCCAGCCACCTTCCTTCTTCCAATTTTCATGAATTTCCCGATTCCTAATGTCCTCTAGAGAGATTTCAACTTCAACATCTCTAGCCCAATGTCCTTGGCCTCTGATCACCCCAACTACGTCTTTGTACCTTTCCTACCTGCCATCTTTCCCACCATCGAAACCTTGATTTGCTTTCTTTCACCTACGATCTACGCCTGCTCCTTCACGCTCCATCTAAAACTCATTTTATTTATATTTTATAATAATTATAATTACAATTTTAAATTAATATAATGATTTTAATATTGTACTAAATATCTATTATATTCATTTACCAAATAAAATTGCTTTCTAATTTTAATTGTTCATTATCAATTATACTTTCAACCATGTTGCAAAGTAATTATAATAATCAATATTTTCTTTCATTAACTAATTACTATCAATTATACTTTTAACATTCATAAATCGACTAATCAATTTATAATGGTGCTCTACTAACAAATAAATTGGTCATCAATATTTAACAAATATTTATCATAAAAACAAACTCAATTCAACTACTAGAGTCTTAATATCAATCTCAAAAAATCAACCAATCAATCTACAAATACCCTTTACTAACAAGTCATTTACTCATCAATATTTAACAAATATTTATTCTAAGGAACTAACTCAGCTTCAACCATACTAGTCAAAGGGTGGGAGGAAGATGAAAGGAGTGACGACTTCAAGGTTGGAAAACCCTAATCTTGAACCTGCAAGTATAACACAACAATTAACAGAGTAAATTTATTATGTGCACTTTCATTTTCCTCTTTTGTTCACTTTGATTGTGATTTGTCTGTTGTATCATAACTTTTGTACTGTGATTCTTTTTCTTTTAGCCTTAAAGGGGTGAGTTTCAAAATAGTGCTATAATAACTAGTTCTTTTGGTTGAGGCCCCTACTCCATTTTGTTCACCTTAATTAAGTCCAATAGTTTGATAAAAAAAATCCCGGTGGGAGACGGGGCTCTGTAGCATGTATATCCTAAATTTTATGTAATTTTTCCTCAGAGACTTCCCTCTATAGAAGAGCACAATTCCTATGCGGCTAAAGACAAAGGGGGTGAGCAGGTGGACAAGATGACTCTCAGTAGAATGAAACCCCCATAATGATAGAAGGAGAATCTACAAAATATAACTAAAGTATGAAGGGTATGGATTTTGTGGGAGAAAAATGAGTAAAACCCTCTGAAATGAACAAAGATGGAGCAAAAAACATGGATGGTAATGAAATGAAAGAGAAAGCTAACAAAGAAGCAAGTAAAACTTTAGAATGCTTGCTTCCTAATAAGGTGGTTTATAGCATTTTTGAATGTCAACATAGATCTTCTTTTTCTTTTTCTTTTTCTGAGATGCATTCCATTTAAAATTGTTTTCTACAAATGGGTTAAAATAAACTGGGAGAATAGTGGATGGGAAATTGGGGCTTTGAGAGGGTTGGAGAAAGGGTATGTCTCATGTAAATTTAAATTAGCCAATCATGCACAAGTTTTCCTTCAGTATGTTACCTGGGTTGTTTATGGAAAAATCTATTGTTTACAAGTTTGGACTCTAGATTTTCATCTCGAGGGTCCCTCAAAATCTAGGTACCCTATGTGGATAGAGTTACCATTTCTAAACCTAGAATTTGAGTCTTTCTTAAGGGATATTGTTTCACAGCTAGGGAGAGTTATTTAGTGTAAAAATAACACAGATAAATTTTCCAATCTAGGGGTACATCCAAGGGCCTATGTGGAAATGAACCCATATAGTTAATTATCTAAAAATATCAAGCTCATTGGGCTAGGGTTTGAGTTTTTCTAGCCAATAGTTTATTTAAACAAGCCCAATGCTTGATTTTTTACCTACAAGATGGACATTTAATTAGAGATTATACTCTCAAGAAAAAAATACATTCAAACTAATATAACAGCCTCACCGAATACACAATAGTTGTAACAACATTCTCAACCTATTGCTATGTCTAATACAATCCCTCAATTGAAACAACAAGAAAATGTCATCTCAAAGGAAAAAATTAAGAAAGATAAATCTCCCACCTATAAAGAGGCTATCATGACAAATGGTTGGAGGATAATTAGGAAAAGAAAGGAGCCTTCAAGGTCCTTTGAAACCCAAAACAAGAAGTGATCTTCACAAAAGCTATAACAACTCTCCAATCCAATCTAATGAGAGGAATTTGGATAGGGCTTTGACAACACCTTATAGAAGACAAATGCCCCATTCTCCTCTTAAGAGACATGTTTCTTTATCTCCATCTGCAAGACATAGATCTAGGTCTCCTACTCCAATTATGAAGGAACATAGGCATTCTGACTAATCTATTATACTTGCTAATCACTTTGATGTTTTGTCACAAGTAGAAGACCTCCCTAACTCAACCTAACAATGAATTTCAAAGCTATCTCTTGGAATGTTAAAGGGTTATCTCTCCCTCACCACAAATTTGAGTTCAAGGAAGCTATTTTCAAATGGAAACTAGATATTCTTTTCCTACAAGAAGTCAAGATTAATGGTCCTTGACTTATCTCTTCTCTATCAACCATATGGAGAGATATAACCTTTATCCATACATTTCATAGAGAAGATATGTGGGATATTATTGGTCTAGCTTCATGAATTAATAGGCTTTTCATTGATAAAGGGGAGTATCATTCAAATAGTTGTGTGTGGATTTTTACCTTTATCAATGGCCAACCCATTGGTTTTTGTTTTGTAAATGCTCCAAACATCACAAAAGAAATGTGTGAGTTATGGGAATGGATGTCCAAACATATTCTTCATGCTGATTGGGTTATAGGAGGAGACTTTAATATTTTAGAACATCATACTGATCACAGCTAGGCTAATCATATAAAATTAAGTAATGAAGAGTTTGATAAATGGATATTTTATCGTAACTCTATGGGGATTATAGATCCTATTATTAAAAAGAAGTCAAGTCATAAATATAATTGGTATACTTGGACTAATTGTAGGTTGGGAGTTGATAGGAAACTTAATCGATTAGATAGGTTTTATATCTCTCTCAACCTGAAAATAATCCAAGGCTCTATGGGGAATTATGTGAAAGTAGATTACTCTACTACTCTCTATGTTAGAACCAAAAATTTCCATAAAAAATCCTAGGGTTTTCCTATTATTTTCCATAAAAATCCATGAAAAAACCCTAAGGTTTTCTCCAGTTACACCCATCATTTTCTTACCGATTTCATAAAAAATCATTTTTTTCCATCCAAAATGCTAATACACCTTATACCTTACACTGCTGCCTTAATATTTACTTTTTATGTCTTTACCGCTTTACCGCGACCTCCCACTAAGGGGCTCACGGTATGGCGGTGGCAGTAAAGAACAATCATGACAACCGTTACCACTACACTACACATAGTCAGCACAATGACCATTGTGGCACGGTAAACAGTTAGAAGGGTTAGCAGGCAGCAAGGCAACACTTACCGTGCCACAGCTGGCAGTCATCTCACAAACCGTGGTGGCCACGATGAACAGGAGGAAGCAGTTAAGAGTTGTCACCGCACAACCACAGACGGTCACCGAGCAACCCGCGGTGGTTCGGTGGATGGAGGTCAGCGGTCAATGACAGAGGAAGTGACCAACAGAAGACAATCACCACAGTACTATTGACGGTCAAGTCAGAGACTACGGTGAATAGTTAGTGGCATGTACGACGGTTATTGCTATATCGCAGGTAGTCAAAAGGGAGCCCGCGGTTGAGCGGTAAGGAAGTGGTGAAGACAGAGATAACAATAAATGCTAGTCACCACTATACCGCAGGTGAATAGAACGAAGGGTGCGGTAGCACGGTTGATAGGAACTATGCAGTCAAATTCAAACACCGCTGCACCGCAAGGGGAAAAGTCAAAGCCCGTGGTGGAGCGGTAAAATAAAGGAAGCCTCGGGAAATAAAATATTAAGAGCGATTAAAGTATTAAAGCAAAGCTGAAGGTGGGAAAAGATAAAAAAGAAAAGCTAAAGGCGAGAAAAGATAAAAAGGCAAAATCAAAGGCATGACTATAGTTTCAAATATTTGATTTTTCGATAAGGCAACTTAATCAAATATTTTAATATCTACTAAAGAATTTCAAACGGTTGTAACAGGAAAATGAAGAGTTGTGATGTTTGAGATTTGATGTATAAATATTTTGTACAATCTGTAGAAGAGGGGGTAGTAGATTTTAGGTAGTTAGACAGGGTGAGCAGTTGCTGAAAAATATGATGATGTATATTGTAAAATCTTTTCAAATTATATAATGGAGAAGAATGCATAAATCTAGTGATTCAATTATGGTGTCAGTTGTTTATTGAATTTATCAAAAATATTATCTGGTTGTCTCCAAGGTTGTCATTTCTTTATTATTTAAATTGATATGTCAAGGATATTTTCAGTTTGTCAAAGCACATTTGTTGCTCTTGTGTGGTTCAGTTAATTGGCTCCTTCAAGGAAGGATTAAACTCATTTAATTAATCATAGTAATTTGGAAAAGGACATTTGGATCAATAAGAAGAACTTGATAATTGCATCCTTGCACGTTTATGTCAAACATAAACTCATAAAAGTGCTAAACAATTAGAATTGTATCCAGAAATAGGATTCACATATTAGTTACATCTTGACTCCATTTACCCTATAGAAGTAGGCACTAGTCATACCAATTACATTTTAGGATCTCACAAAATCTTATCTATTTATTCATATTTCAAACATCATTAGGAGTAGAAGTAATTATTGAGCTTTCATTTATCCCTCACAGTTTTCCATTAGGGATAGATCACATGGGTAGGAATCATATAAAATCTGCATCACTTTTATAGGTACACCCTCCTAGATTTAGCAGAGTCTGAAGAGTAGAAGGTTCAATTATATCAATTGGCCTTATCGTTGGCCAAAAGCGTTGTGAGAGCTTGGCAACCTCTCGTGGTTCAAACCTGTGTTTTTGAGACCCAACACTCTGATATCACTTTCCTATCATTTTTATTTTTTCAAAAGAAAATTTTAAAGAAGTGGACTCAAAATTTCCCTTTAAGCTTAATACTTCACACCTTAAAATTTATTTTTCGTTGATTATTTGGTTGGTATTTGGAATTCTATACCTAAGCCAAAAGAAGGTGAATCTTATAGGAAATGGTGGCAGGTTGCTATTGATCAATATGTTGATTTCTTATGTTCTTTTGGTAAGAGACTGACATGGCAACGAAGACACAAAGAAAAATATCTACAAGGGAAGCTAGATATGAATAGGAAATTACTAAAAATCTAGGAAATATTATTATTCAAAATTCCATAGCCACTATTGAAACACAACTTCACAAACTTGATATGTATAGGGGACAAGATGTCAAGATTAGGGCCAAATTATATTGGTTTAAAGAGGGTAACAAAGGCTCTAAGTATTTCTTTAATTATTCAAACTATAAACATAAAAAGGAGCATATTGGATCAATACAAGATTACAATGGAAGGATTTATATGAACCCAAAAGAGATAAAAAAATATGTTTCAAGATATATATGAGAAGCTTTCTAAAGAAGAACCTCATTAGAAAGATGCTCAATTGATACTAGAAGATATCATCAAAGGATTCATTCCCAGAAAGGTAAACTAGGAATATTGTCAATTTCTTGACCATGACCTTCTATTGAATATTTGGAACATTTATTTTTTCTGTGGCTCCTAACAAAAGTCCAAGGATTGATGGGTTATCAATTGAATTTTACCAAACTTTGTGGCAACATACTAAGGAAAACTTTTACCTAGTTTATTTGGAGGTTGTGAATAAAGGGATGTTGGGGCTATATATTATTAAAGGCTTAATCAAGTTTCTTTTGAAAGGAAAAAATATAATTATCTCTAGATGGCAGCCTATTACATTGCTTAACACTTCCTATAAAATTATTGTTAAAATCTTAGCCACTAGGATTAAATTGGTGGTTAAAGGGATAGTTAGACCTGAGCAAACAAGGTTCCTTGGTGTCATAATTATCCTTGATAAATAATATTGGCATGGGAAACAAGTGAATGGGATCAACAATCAAGTCAAAATGCTCTGTTTGTTAAGCTTAATTTTGATAAAGCCTACAATAGGATGCAATGGAGCTTTATTATCAAGATATCGCAATGGTTGGGATTTGGTCCCAAAATATGTTAAAATTTTCAAATACTATTTAATAATGTGAATGCTCAATTAGTGATCAATAATTCAATGTCTGACACATTTCATTTACAATGTTCGATTAAACAGGGTTGCCCATAATTGCCATTTGTTTATGTTCTAGCCAATGATGCTCTTGGCTATCTTCTACAAAAAATAAAATTAAATGAACCTGATTAGGGGCATTTCCATCCCTAATAATGTGGATGTTATAAAATCTCACTTTACTGATGATAGTTTTCTTTTTATTCAAAATCTTGAATAAAGAATAAAGAATATTCCACAGGTTTTATATTTGTAGTGTGAGGTTTGAGGCTCTAAATTGGCTCATCATAAAATTGAATTTATAATGATCTTATCTGACCCGATTTCAGAATGGATTTCAAAGAAAGGAAACAAATTAGACATGGGAAGATTAAAAGGTACCTTGGTATACCATTTGGATTAGGGGTTACTCTTCATGATATTCAGAATTGATTTATCAATAAATTGAAAAACAAAATTTATAATTGGGGAAATAAATTCCTATCATTAGTTGGCAAAATTCAAGTGATAAACCAATTTTTTTTGGCTTCCCATGTTTACTATTCATCGTGTTGGATGCCCTCCAAAAAAGATGAAGATTTAATTAAACTCATTCGACAATTCTTGTGGATTAATTGGGATGAAAATTTGAGTTTTAGGACCTTCTCTTGGTTGTATTGTTTACAACTTAAGAATAGAGGGGGGTTGGGCCTTTTGGATCCTAGGATGCAAGGGATTTGCTTATTTATTAAGTGGATAATAAGAGTTATGTCAGGAGAAGAACAATGGAAAATTTTGGTGTGACATCATATTTCACTTGTTGCGATGAACAACAAGTGGCATAACATGGGATGGTTGGATAACATTTTGCTTGCTCCTTTTTTTCATGTTAAAGCATCTTTCCCATTATAATCTATATGGAAGGCTTGACAATAAGTCTATGTTTCTAAATTGGAGGAAGGACTCTTCACATCATGGTTTGAACTTTGCTACCTCTTTTATTTGGTGGAATAAGCTTGTTCAATGTCATGGAAGCCACTTACAGTCACATTTCCTAAACAAACTCATTATCTATTCAATAAAAGGGCGAAATAGTTTGGTGACATTTAAGACTTCAATTCCCCTAATTGGACCAACTAGCAAGATTCCAAGCACGCCTTTAATTTAAACAACAGGTCTAAATGATTCATGGCCTTTGTAAAATCGTTGGTTCCTATGGAACTCCTTATGAAAATTTACGTTTCTTTACATTGCAACTTCTTCAAGGATTGGTTGTGGCTTAACAAACACTTTCTTATGGTTCCCTCTGAAGAAGACATATTTTAAGCTTCTTTCAAATATGAAATTGAATTTGAGATTTAACAAAAAATAGAATTGTAGTTTTCAAGAAAAAATGGAGAATGCTAAGTACTCAAATTTGAAAGTCCAAGGTGGAGACAAATGCCTAAATTTTTTTGCATCATAAATTGCTTGTAGGGGATATATTAAAATATTTGAAGATATAAGCAACCGAGTGTCCTTTCTGTTAGTGCAATGGAAAATTAAAACATATTTTTTGGGATTGTTATAGAGCAACAAAAAAATGGAACATTATATTTGGTCATTTCCTTGCTATTTTTTATCATGCCTTACATTGGAAAGAAGCAATTTTGGTATTAGACTTCATAAAAATTATGATTGTTGATAGTATGAAACAATGTATTTTGCTGCATTTATGGAAAACAAATGTTTAGCAGCGTTTTCTAATCATATTTTGTATCAAGAAATAAATATTCTAAAGTTTTACTCTGACATCATGTTTCAGTTCATCTTTTTATGTCCTTAACTAAAGAGGGGGCACAAAAGAGATGGTGATTACAACAAATGTCTAGAGGAGATTAAACATCAATTTTTACAACTACATGAAGGGGAATTCCGTTGTGCTAGATAGATGTATTTTTTAAAAAATTTAATGTAATGGTGTTTTGATACTATGTGTCATGAGCTTGTTAGTTGTAATGTTGGTTGTATTAGTCCTTCTTGATAATGTAGGCACATTGTTGGGTTTGTAAGTTGGTTAGTTTTGTGAGTTGTTGTTGACTTGTTGTCCATAGTCCTTTTATGTTCATTTCCTTCGCAGTCCTCTCTTTGGATTGCCTTCTATCCTTTTTGTAATTCTTTGAGCTTTGATCAATAAAAAAAAATCTATACTAGTCATAGTTCTATTTGGTACAAATCAAATTTGAAGCTATTGTCATCTCTAATAGCTATAATCTTCATTGACCCCTGAGTAAAATTGTGATATATACTAGTTGCAATAATATGTTATCTCAAACTATTGTCTAATTTGCTTCTAAATTGATATGCCACAACTCATCTATTGACTAGTCAATAAATACTATTATTGTAATAGTGTAAAAGTAAATACCTACCACTAAACAAATTTGTTAAATTAAAAATTAGGTAATATTTTACATTTAATTTTTTTTTGGGGGCTTCCAAGGAATAATCAAGTTTGGGTTGGCTCACAAAAAAATCCACTAAAAACAAGTTTAGCATGCAGAATTTATTATGACTTAGCCCTTAGATAAAACCCCATTATGTATAGAAATTTGTTAGGGCCTTTAGGTGGCTGTTAGGGTTTACGATGAGTAACTCTTATTTATAATTATAAGGAAGACATTCTAAGTTGAAGGCGCTGGGCGTTTCTTTCGCCTCTGTGTAGAAGATGTTTTCGCTCGCATTCTGGCCCATGGTAGCGGTTTTCTGATCTTACTCAGGATTTTTTTTTTCTCATTTTCCCTGTTTATTTATTTTTGGGTCGGAGAGAATCAAGGCGATGGTGATGAAAAGGAACTTCAGCAACTGATATTAAAAAATGATTATATATCATCGCTACATTCTTTCTGAATCGATCTGTATATCACTTTCAGAATTTTTTTTGTTTTTCAATTTGCAATTTTGATGATTTGCAAGACAAAAGAACAAGAAAAAAGTTGTGGGGTTTATGTTCAATTTTTTTTTTTTTTTTGGTTTATTCGTCTGTTTGACTCTTTCGTCTATAATGACATGGATTGTGATGAATATAAAGTTATGATCCAACACTTGGACTGATTTGCCTTTGATGATCCAAACTTTATTTTTCTGAATCTGTAGTTATGGGTATGGGTTTCAGCAGTCGAGTAAATAATATGTGAAATGTTTTAGTCTGATGAAGAATGGCATTTTCTTGGACTGTTTGGTCCGGTAAAGATCTACGCTTTTCTATATGGCATTGGATTAGCTGGAACCCTGCGTTTACTTTATTTCAATATCCAATATTTTTTGTTTTGTTGATTGCTTTGGAAGGGTTTTAGTGGGCTTCTTTATAGGAATCATTTAGTGTTATTGGTTTTCTGGTTATAATATCTTTTATTTTTAAATAGAAGAGAATAATCAGTGGGTGCTGAAGAGAAGATTTATGAGTTATTTGGAAAAAAATGGTCTTTTGGATTTTTCAACTTTTTCTTTATTTTTGTGCGCAAAGATTTAAGATGGGTTTGTGATATTTGTTGATCTGTAGGTCGTGCTTTTTTCGCCGTGTGCAATCTCTTTATGATCTAATCAGTGTAGTCTAATGGTGTTTGATCCCTATCATTTATATTTGTTTGTTGTAGAGTACATTCAAAGTTTTTGTGACAGCCACATCCCTTTAGTAATTGACTGTCGGTTCTATCTCATTATCGCCACATGCTCAATGTACAGAAACTATTAATCCTTGATCTATGAGTGCTCGACGTTCCTTAAGTCCTAGAGGGTCCTAATCTTATCCGTAAGTTCCCGGGTCTTATACTTAGCGGGTTTACAATACTTAAAAGAAATTTATGGTAGGCAGGACCCCTAATTCCTCATTGAGGGTCTAGAAGTCCTGGATGCGACTTAAGCTCCTGGAGGGTCCTAATCTTATCCATAAATTTGCAGGCCTTCTGTTAAGTAGTTTGAAAACTTGCTAGAGTATTTACTGTACAAAGTTTAGGGAAATTTTTAGTATTGAACAACAAAAAAATGGAAATAATATTGAAGGTCTTTTGCTAAATGCGAGTGGGAGAAACTGATAGGTGCGTTAGACAACCATTAAATCAGTTGTCTTGAATCCCTGTTCTAAAAACTCTGCTCATGTTTCCGTAAGGCTTACGTCGATTTATTTCCGAGATGTCTGCATTAAAATTTTAGGGAGGGTGCATTAAGTGTTGTAGGGGTGGTTGTTTACATTGCCTCTTGGTGAACGCATTATTGTAGGGGATATTGGCCTTCATGTGATTTGAACTTTAATTTCACTTCAGGCCCAGTAATTCTTTAATGCTTATTACTTTTATGGTGTTCATACCCCTGCATTATGTAGGCTTCCTTGTCAAATTTAGGATTACTAATCCTCTTGGTTTCCTCTATTGTCAAATTTCTTTTTTCTGTCGTCTTGCATGCTGCTGTGATCAGTGAGTTCCTCTATGCAGCCTTATCATTAAGGCTCTATGATTGCCCATTTGGATTTTTTCTTGTTATTCAGGTTAACCTAGCAACTCCTTTAAGTGTCATAGACAATTTCCTTACCTGTCTCCAGTTGTTTGGTATTTACCTGTCGCAGATGGTTAGAATTTGAATTCAGTGGAAGTTTTTCTTTTACATTTCTGTTAAACTCTTCAGCAATCCTTTTATTCATGGAGTTATTTTCATCTTATTGTATGTCCTTATTTGCCATTTGAGGTGTCGTCGGAAATAGATCATTCTACTAAACATCAATCATTAGACTTTGATGTTGAAATCCATAATTGTTGTCAAATTCTATAATTAATAGGTTTGGCAACTGCTTGTGAGAAAAATTATAGACAAATCATTATTATAATAATGAAAGGTACTTGTGTTCATAAAAGCAAGCTTCCTTTTTATATGGGAGATATGGGAGATATAGTTGAGATTGAGAGTTAATCCATATTTAATAGAGTTTATGTGAGTAAGGAGGTAGTTTGAGAACTCCCTTTGCCTTCACATCAAACATTAGACTTTGATATTATATTTCATATTTATTGTCAAATTCTATATTAGTAGGTTTAGCATTGCTGTTGCAAAAGTGTTTATAGGGATAATTGTAGTTGGTTGAGTAGATAAAAACAAGCCTACTTTGTATATGGGAGATATATAGTTGAAATTGACAATTGAATCTACATTCCATACATGTTTATGTCAAAAGGAGGTTGTTTGTGAGCCACCCTTGGTTGGTAGCCATGTTAATGTAATTATGTTTCTTTATGTTAATAAAGAAGTTTTACTAATGTAGAGTCTTAGTTCAATAGGATTTTCCAAAAAACACTAATACTTTTTCCTTCCTAGTCTTATTTGATGGAAGAAACAAGTCCCTAAACTTCCTCTATTATTTATATGGGAGAGGTACAATTCTTTGTCTTTGTTTTTTCTATTACTTTGGCCATGGCATGTGTTAATTGTGTGTTTAATTATTGTTTAGTTGTATTGTGCATAAGTTCCAATTTGTAGGTTTACATAGTATATCTCTATAACATAAACAAATATTTAGTTTCCAAACGTGGGTGCACATTGAGTGAGATCACCATTTAGAGTGGTGATTGGTAAGTTGGGTGCCAATGTATGGCTAGTGTGTTGTATGTGCATATAAGTGTAAACTTGGAAAGTACTTGTAGATGAAGGGTTTGAATTAGAAGGATAATTGTAGTGGAATGTACAACAGAACAAAAGAGTAATTATAATAGTGGCAATAGATGAGGTGTGGGAGTTGGGTTCATAGAAGTTGGTAGGATTCTCTCTTTCTCTTGCGATTCTACTCTTCTTTTCATTGATTTTTGAGGATGGGACATTAAATGAGCCAACACTTATGTTTATAAATTCTCATTTTCCACCATCAAATATTCATTGTTGTTGTTTATCTAGGGATTGTCCACTTCTCTATGTTACTCGACTCCGCTTCCCTCTATTACTCATCATTTCCCACTATCAAATATTCATTGTTGTTGATTATCTAAGGATTGTTCACTTCCCAATGTTTTTGATTAAGGTAAAAATAGGTTTTGAAGGGACCTCGAAACCTTTTACAAGCAGATTTTGAATGGATTTGAAACCCAAAATCAAAAGGTTGTCAAAATGAAAAATATGAAGGCACAGACAACCAAGGACAAAAAGGCGACCAAGGCCAAGAGCCACAATCGACTACAAAGCCTCAAACAGCTAGCAACCGGCCAAAAATGAGCCCTCCAAACAAGAATCATCAAGATTTACATTTAGAATTGCTCTTGTGGGAGCAGAGAGTCATGTCAAAAAGAGGTTTAGAGGATTTTTTTTTCTCCCCTTTACAATGATCTAGCCCTCCTCCACATGCGTTGCCTTATCAAGCCAAGCTAGCACACAATTATCCTGAAAAGGAAAGCTAGTAGCCATTATCTTAAAGATTTGATTTGTATTCCTCTTAGTAGGCATGGCCAAATCAGGAGAGCCACCCGAAAAGATAGTCAAACCACTATCATTAGAAGTGGCAGCCAAAGGCCCACTCTCAATCTCAAAAGGGGTCACAACAATGTTGTTTTGCAAAGCATCAACAATCTTGCCATTAGAGATAGTCGATGAGGAAGCCTCAAGGCCCTGTGATTCTTGAGCAACCACTTCAGAGAAGCTCCTTGGTTGCTCAACCTTCTTCACAATCGTATAGTGTTGCAAGGAAGCATATTTCCACCATGTAGCCTTCATGGTTTTTTTTTCAAAACCACATTGAGCAGCAGCATGACTTGTTTTGAAACATCTTCTATATCGAAAGGGAACCCCCTCATAGTCCAAAGCTTCGACCCAAGAACTCTTAGAAGTTTTAAGTTCACTTTCCAATGTTTTTGTACTTCACTTCCCTCTATTACTCAACTAGGAACCTTTAGTCTCAACATTGCATGATTGTGGTATTTCCTTTGTGGCTTGGGGATAACACTCCATTATTTCTCATAAATGGGGAAAAAGAAAGATGTGTTAGTCTTGAATCCATGTTGATCTTCTAGTGAGATTAAGGTTATTTTAATCCCTTTTATAAAAACATCTAAGATTTGACTAATTATATGTGCCAATCTTTGCACTAATTCCACCTTGGTCTATGCCTCTATCGAGGGATTTTGTGGCCTCACTTTCGTCCATCTTGAAAGGAGAGTCAAGATTTGTTAGATTGTAGTGACACCCTCATATTCTTCCTTGGGGCCCTACATCATCTTTTTGTTATTTATCATAAAGGTCCTTAATATCTTTCCCAATATGTTGGAAGGCCTGGAAGGCCTTAGCTTGGTAGCCTCTCTCAACACCATATCAATGGTAATTCAATTTATTTGCTTTGCTGCATCCTTCCCTCTACAAGGTTTTCCTTCATTCTTTGCTAATTTGGGTGATCCAAGAAGTCGTAAGTTTGAAAGTGAGCCTCATGTAACATGAACCATGTTGGAAGTACCTACCAAAAATCATTAGCATGTTGTGTTTCATGGGGCAATGAGTCCCCATCCAAGCAATTGACACATTGAAACCATTTCGAAAGTACCCACAAAAAATCATCAGCATGTTGTGTTTCATGGGGACTTGAGTCCCCACCCAAGCAATTGACACATTGACCTCATTGTATCAATAATTTAAGCTCTTCTTTTGGCAGTGTCAACAACCTTTTCCTTTTCTTGGTAACCCATTGTTGTGACCCAAGTGATATTCTAAATTCCATCCATACTTATATGTTGTTCAATCTTTGGCTAGGGATCATGTGAAACTAGTACTAGAATGCTAATGGATTTAATTTTAGCTACAAAAATACCCTTTGGGTCACAACTCAAACTATCTCCATTTTCTTTTGAACTCCTTTAGATTTTTTTTTCTAATAGCCTTCACCACTTCTCTCTTTCATAGTGTGATAGACATGGAATTGGGAAACTAGTACTAGAATACTAGTGGATTTGATTTTAGCTACAAAAATACCCTTTGCGTCACAACTCACACTATCTCCATTTTCTTTGGAACTCCTTAGATTTTTTTTTCTAATAGCCTTCACCACTTCCTTCTTTCATAGTGTGATAGACATGGAATTGGGAAACACGTGAACATTTTTATTTTTACTAATATTGTAGGGCTAGTGGAAGATATGCCCAAATACCGTAAGTATTGGAGCATGAACATGAATTATTTTTAGGAGATCGTAAATGGAAACAATCTCCTAAAAGGTAAATGGAACATTGACATGAAGGTTGAAGGTAGAAGATTGTGCACTTTGAATATAAACAACAAATCATGACATGGGCACTATGAATCCTCATCCACATGATGGTGGTGATTAAAGGTACCATCAAATTATCAACAAAAGGAAAGTAAAGGATGTCCACCATAAGACAAGGTATGGTAAAAGGTTTGGCCACATTTACAACTCTTTGGAGTCTTGAAAACATATTTGATTTGGTGCAATTAGAGGAATGCCAAATTGATCAAGTACCAAGACCTTGTGGTTATGGGTAACTATTTAATTTGTTTGTCGATCCCATCTATAATCTCCTTAACAAATTTGTAAGAGGGATGATAATTTTTTGTGTTATATTTGTACATACTATAAATGAAATTTGAAGCACATAGAATTTCTTTGGGTGCTTTGTGAATAATGTTGTGGACGTAAGCAATAATTTGAAAATTGAAATGGAAACTAATGCAAGACACAAGATTTCTCTTTCAAACTACCACAGATTTCTAGATAGAGCTCACAAAAAAGAATAAAACAAAACATAACATCAAACAATCAAAACAAATATCGTAACCTCCATTGTGATTTGATTTGTTCCAATGACTAATTGGAATGTGGGTGCTCCTTTGGTTGAAGGTACCTATTCTGATAACATGTGGCTAACAGAAGTGATGATTGATTGATTTGGATGAAATAGTACTTGAATTTATGGACTTTTGGAAGGGGGAATGGATGGTCAAGATTTGATTGTGAGATTGACAGTAGAGGATGGAGGGTGGATATAAAGGTTGTTAGATTGTGAATGATTAAAATGATTTTTTTTAATTAGCCGATAGGCTATATATATAATGAACTTTTGGGTGAAACCTGTCTCACGCCTGTTGCTGCTCTCGTGAAACAATTTTTCCTTGGTGGTTTGCTGTTTTGAGGCTGAAAAAAATGGTGAACAGAAAATATTACGGGTAAACTTTTCAATGCATAATAAGTGCACAGTATCCTTCTTCAGAGAATAGGTGGAGCAAAAATCAAATCTTATCAAATGCATTTAATAGGCCGGACCAACTAAGGATTTTTTTATCGAATAATGCATAATAACTGCACAAATCCTTCTTGGTAGAATTTGCTTGCAGCACCGCCTGAGACTATCTACGCTTTTATTCTTTTCACCACCTTTAACTTTTGTATAAATATAATGCATTCTGTAGGCAAAAGGAAAACCTACAGTTTACAGACAATGAAATGCGAATAATTTGCTACAGAAATTCAAGAAGAAATCACAGTATGATTAGTATTTACTATTTCTTACAATTTACTATTTCATTTCTTTATTCTATTTGGAAACAACTATTGATAGCCCAGAACCAATGCCTTGATGACAACAGACTTGTTTTAGAAAGCCATAAAACGCAGCAAAAAATGAACTGGCACTGTACAGATTTTCCAAAATAAAAACTCACTGCAACCATGGCAAGTGATAGGCAGACATTGAAATTGACATTCTACGTGCAGTGACACAATGTTATCAGCTACCTCACCTTGGCTCATAATTGTACCCTAGGAAATTGTTAGGATTGTTTTTGAGACAGAATATTCATCTCCAACAGCTTAACAGTGATCTTGACTCTTGAGGTCCCTAGGACATTCACCCAATAAGTGGCAGTGGTTGGAATTGCCGAACAAGGGTTACCTACGTGGGAATTGGAGGAAAAGGGTTACTCTGTAGAGGGGAGGAGAGAGAAAGCAGTGTAAGTAGAACTACCCTTGCGCATTTCTCGCATACACCGGAGGGCGGCCATTATCTCATGTGTATTTCCTCATCTTCTCCCCTCTCATACACATAAACCATAACTTCCTCTTCTTTTTCCACTATTGTTTCTTCTTCTTCCTTTCCAAACAACTGCTCAAGGGTTTCCTCGCATTCCTTCACTAGTTTGAACAGAAGCTCCATCGCAAAAACTGGTTGCTCTAGCACCTTCTCAACGAAAGCCAGATGCTGTATTCCTCCTCTTCTTTTGTCGTACTTTTTTAATACGTTCACCAACCCTACAGTTATTTAAAAAAACCAGATTCAGTTTAATTTGATGAAATTATAACACGAGAAACGGGTTCCTCTGAATCACTGTAGATATGGATCAAACATAACTGAACGGCGGTAGTTGAATCCCAATAAATCAACATATAACTTGTGTAATTCAAAACGCTGTAATTTTGCAAAAGCACCATTTCACCATGGAAATTTACAGTCCTTGCGCACACTCATCATCTCCTGCTTGTATTTGGCCGTTGATGGACCATACATGTCTTTCACCCTCTCTATTCTATCCTGCAACTCCTGTTTTGCACATTAATTTAGCAGAGAAAATAAAGGAAGATTTCTTTTAATTTGCGTTTGCCTACTGCCGAGTACAAGAAAGCTATAATACTTAAAACCATGTGCTTCCCACGTAGCTACAATGTGGCACAACCTCTCGCATGTTACATAACATATCTAACCAAGCTTATCTGTGGAGGTATTCAAAAATTTCCCTTTCACTTGTAAATGGAAAAAAATGAAACGTTACAATGCATTATATATATTTCTTTGGTGCAAGTGCTAGTTTAGTAAGTGGTTGTGAGCATGGGAGTAATAAGGGATATGTGTATTTAGCAAGGTTGTATTTTTGGGTTGTGTTGAGAGAAAAATGAGATCATAAGGACAAGTGTTCTTAGGTATCATTTATTCTTGGAATGTGTTAAGAGGGAATATAAGCTTAATTAAATAATATTAACCATGTGTGAGATGGATAATAGGTGGAATATGTAACTATTTATTGATTTATTATGAGATGAAAAAATTAATTAATTAAATAATATGATTATTTAATTAAGCAATGAACTTTATTTGCAAGGGATTGGTTTTTTTTTTTTAGATTGCAGGAATCAAATAACCCTCCCATATAAATTGCAGTGTGCTTAGTAAACTTTTTTCGGGGACAGAGGGGAGACTAGACCTCGTGACCTCTTGCCTGCAAAAAGATGCTTTAGCCAATCAAGCTAGGCCCTCCACCCCTTAAATTAGATTAGGTGTCTACATTTTGTCCTAGCATTGTATCAAAGGACTAAGTGAAAGTGATTAGATTAGGTGATAATATTCGTTGATTACGATTGGTGATTAGGTGTCTACATTTTGTCCTTTGATACAATGCTAGGTGATGATATTGGTCGATTAGGACTAGGTGATGAGGAGTAGGCCTAGGGAATATTTTAGGTGTCTACATTTTCCCTTTTTGATACAATGCAAGTGGCATTGTGTCAAAGAAAAAACAAAGTAAGATGAAATAGAATAAAATTTTAGTGGCAAGTTGTGTTGATTGCTTAGGGATGATGGTGGAAGTGATGCCCCCTCAAGGGAATTTTTGGGTGAAATTAAACTCAATAGGTATCTTTAAAAGTCAATGGATGAAATATAGCTTGAGAGAAATTGTGTTAGGATGATGTACATGCCATGCATATAAGACTATGGATGGATTAAAGATTGGACATTTTGATTGATGTTGCTAGGATGATTGGATTGGATTGCATGGATGTACATGTTGGATGATGAAACCTCACAAGGATGTAGTGTGACCAAATGGCGTAGGATTGGGATTATAGATAAATGATAATAAATGGATGATTAATATGTCATAGTAACTTCATGTGTAAGGAGCAAACTTTCAATTGATGTAGCACTTAGTGTTAATGCACCATGATATAAGGGATTGTGATGATGATGCACCATGTGCATATGGATTGACACAAAAGCAAAGAAGTTACAAATAGCATAGTCATCCAAGAGACATAGGGTCATTAGTATGCCAGTATATGGATGATGGAGATCGTGACGGTGTGATGGATGGAGCACTAAGACTATACATAACAAACAAACACAAACCCAAAACAAACATGAAAAAACACAAGTTGGTATCCAATGATATGTTGAAGCCAAGGGTGTATTGGAAGATGGGATTGGATGGATTGGTTGGATTCAAGAATTAATGGTGAGGATTAGATTAGATTTTTCCACTGTTCAAGCTAAAAATGGATTGTTTGATCGATGATAATGATAGCATTGTTGATGTGGGAAGGACACATCCCAAAAAGAATGCAAGGATTGAGAAAGACATTTCCTGATGATGAGATTGATTTTCGATTAAACATATCTTGTAGCAAGATAAGGAACAAATCTTATGGATGTCTTTGGATGGGGTATGCTTGGATTTAAGTGATTCAACATAGATAAAGTGTGTTTGGGGACATGCTTAGATTGGGAATGTGTTTGGATAATTGTTTGCTTTTGTTTGTCATCTTGATGGTGGAACCAATGGCAAGGGATAAGCAAGCCTAGATGGGGTGGAGGAATTTAAGGGGAGATGCTCAAGGACTACATCACATAGGATTAACATGTTTCAATCCAAGAATGAGCATTGGGTAGTGTTCCTTGGGCAATTAAGTGATAGTAGATGGTGTGTGGCCAAACGATGGCTACGTAAGATTTTTCCAAAGTATGTATTGTGTGCCTCCAAATCATTGTTAAGATCAAGGTGGGTAGGAAATATGGATGAGGCATAACTAAATGGACATGATGGATGGATATTGTGGAATGGATGAGACAACTTGCCCCCAATTTCAAGGTTCAAATAGCTAGTTGATATACACACGACACTCATGAATGGGTTTGCATCATAGTACTTGCCTAAGACGTTGCAAGAAGTGGTTTTCACCATTGGACAAATCATTTCTCTTTACTACTTTTTTTATTATCATTATTATTATATTTTTTGGATTTTTTATTTTTTTTAAATTTTGGACTTTAAGTATCACGTGCATAGACATGATGTAGTGGATTTGGATGTTTCGATCATGACATGTCAATAAAATCTTGCCTTATGGAGCTGCTTTGCTAGAATCGTTGCACTAGTATATAATTCACAATTGTGATGATGCACTTTGATAGTTGGGTTGACCTTGTCCAAATATAAGCATCTCAATAGAGTGCCATCATAACTCTTATGGTAAAATGTTGTGGGAAGGATGCGATGGATTCTAAATTTTGGGTTGGATTTAAGATGGTGTATGAATGATGATGGAGATTTGGTATGTAGATTTGATAATCGATACTTTGGAGGTGGATGCATGGATTGAGGAATTTTGGATTTAGAGATTTAATATTGCAATTGGAATGAGGGATGTTGGGATTGGGTGGTAAAAATTGATTTAGAATTGGGATAAGGCTTAAGATTGAGACTAACACTCTTTTTGGATTGCGAAGTTTTGCATAATAATTGCGAAGGTGGTGCACACATATTATATGTAATATGTGACTTTTGATCCACGAATTGCTTTTGATAACTTGCTTTGATTGGATTCATCAATTTAGTTTTCTTTGGGACCCATATTGCTTCTTTTCTTTCTTCTTGATGTTTAGGTACATATTGCTTTTTAGATTCATTTTAATTGTGTGCTTGACATGGAGTTTGCATTGGTTTTCTCTTTGGTAGTTGATTACAATCTTTTACTTCATGGGAATGCTTCACTTTGTAGGATGGATGATGTTGTTGGTCCCAATCAAGGGGTTTAGGATAGTGGGGGTGTAGGTTGTGATTATGGATGAAGTAGGTAGAAGATGGGTGGAAGAGGGATTCTTATAAGAGTTATGGATGGCCTTTATTTTGATGCTTTCATTGGATGAGGTTGCCCCAACTATCATTGAGTTGTCACCATTAGATTGCTTGCTAGGAGATGTGTAGCCAAGTTATTTTCATATATTGGTTCTAGAATGCCTTGTTTGTGAAGGCCTAACCCTTTCCATTGTAACACATGCTTTGACAAATTTTGTTTGCTATAGGATATTCTTCACTTTTGAAACAAGATGTAAACCCATCACTAGGCAACCATGACTTAGTGGGGGTCTATATGTTCTTTTGCAAGAAGGCCAAACCGTATGAAAGTGGTTGACCCCAACTTATAGAATGATTGTGCCTTCTTGTTTGTAATGATGGTATCTTGATAGTGAGACACTCAATGTGATTAATATTGTCTTGTGAACCCTCATGCATGGTAAGATATAATTTTTTTGACTATCTATGTGTCCAAGGGAGGCAAGTGTCTCATCTTGGATTTTGGGATCAATGGGAGGATCTTGATTAGAGATCAAATTTTGGATGTCATTATCATAGATAGGATCTTGATCAAAGACTAAATTATTATGGGTTTCATAATCATCTATTGCATATTGGTCAAAGATTGGATAATATCATGATCATCATTGGGGATTTTTTCAATAACTTGGTCTTGATTAATGTTGGAGCTTGTTGTGACATACTTTAGAACTAGCTCTTAATATAGCCTTAGTTCCTTCTTAGACAAGACAAATACACTTTGCTTTGATATTCCCTATATCGACTAGGCCTTTGATATATGTTCCTAATGTCACATTTAATAGTATTCTTGGACTAGTAGGATATTTTTGGACCTTATGACGTTTATGGCTTTTGGACCTTTGGGCTTTTATGGATTTCATGAAATGATTATGTTTATCTTTCCATGTGGGTTGACTCATGGAGATGGTGTTTTGGCCATGGATTTCTTGGATTTGTTGTTTTGTTGTTTATCCCATGCGAGAAGTTCTTGGATAAAATCTTTAGTAGATTGATGTGACCTATCAATATTCCATGAATGAGTGAACTCTATATGGGATTGGTTGGAGGACTCAGATGAGGGTGATGTGGAACCTATAGAATATTCAAAGGAATCAAATGACTTGGGTGATAATGATATATTTAGCTTAATCATTGGGGGGGGTGGGGTATTAGATTAATATAGATTAATGTTATCATTGTAGAATATTTCTTTGTGTTATAGGATTAGTTTTATATTTGTTATTTTTGTGTTATCATTAGTATATTGTTGTAACTTGTTTCACATAGGTTGTAGGTTGTTGGGAATTTGTTCCTAAATAATAGGATTTGTTCCTTCATTATGTGGCTTATATAATGTCATTTTACAACGTAATATTTATCAACTCAAGAATATAATAATAATACCATTTTGTTCTAGACAAAATTAAAATCACATTCAATTCTATGTCTTAAGTGAGTATTTAAATTAATATTCATAAATAAGAGAGGTAATCTCCTTCCATTGATGTTGCTTGGTCCATAGTTATAAAACAACATCCATACTATAATCACAAGACTAGAATTCTAATTGCCTCAAGTACCTATATTGACTTCCTACAAGCTAAGTGGAACTAACTACAAAAATATATCAAATAGAGGAACTCATCCCAATTGACACAAATAATCATTAATAACATATTCACTTCACCTCCAAAGAACAATGTTTTTCTCTTGGTATTTTGAAGGAAACATAAGCCAAAATTCTAATGAGAAATTAGTATTTCACTACACTATTTCTAAGATCGATAACTAACTTTATTACATTTTGGGATAAGACTTGTATTCCATGGTGTAGTATTATTCTCTCCTTATTCAAACAAGTTATTACCTTCACTAGCTATTTTTCTCTTTACCAAATCACTGTACACCCTTGGGCATTGATTCCCCATACACTTTGCACCTTTGTGCAATAGAAGTTCCAACTACAATAGGTATCTCTAGTTCAACCAAGAATGGAAAAGATTTCATTTGACAATGTTTAATAGCAATATTACATGTTTAGGGTCATCAAACCACAACCTTTTAGTGACTTAAAAGGATATTTCTCCTTTATTCAATCCTTAGAGGGTGTCTCACAAAGAACCCAATTCATGTTGTATGAGTCACCAAAATTGACCAAATGAGAGGTAAACCAAATAGAGCTTACAACTTTATTATAGATTATCATATATTTCTTTCCCTTTTTGTTAATCCAAAATAGAGTTCATGTTCAAAATTATGTCACATGGAATTTGATGGTAAGCTTTGATTGCCAAACTATTGTTCTTAGGTGAACAAACACATGGATTTATCATGATACAAATCGTCAAATGAGTAGCATACACTAGTTAAAGAGAAAATTGAGCTTATATTCTCCAATAATTATTAGGCAAGATGGAGCTAATGTTATTTTCTCAATTTAATATGAATATACTTAATCTTATCTAACATGAATATGTATTTAGGAAAAAAACCAATGCTCTAAAAGCTCATAAAAACCAAGTTGTATAAAAACAAGCACTAATGACCCTCTTGAAGAATTTGTTGTTATTTGTACACAATATTACTAAAGTTAACAATAATTTAGAAAAAAAAATGTCACTCATTTGAGATTGCCACAATTTATTAATCTATTGATGATTTTAAGCTTCCATAGTCCACAAAGTTTTAGTAGAAAGTTTTTGGAAACAATTATATATGCAATGAAGGATCTCAACATTTTGAAACTTCAATCAAGATTCATCTTTAGAATCAAAGTGATGAAAACCTTACAAATGTAAAACATCTTGCATAGATATCTACAATTCAAAATCCAATACAAAGGTAAGAACCCAATATAAATTTAAGAGTAATGTCATTAATTAATTTCCACACCATGTAAAATTAGTTAATTATACTATTCCCCACTTAAAGGGTTAAAGTGGGCATTATTTTAAATAAACAAATATTAACTAATCATTCCATGGCAAGAATGATTAGAAAAATTAACAACATTAATAATTATGTTCAAATATATTCCAAATCTTTCAAAATGGACCCCAAACCTACCCTCAATTTATAGATTAACCACCACTACCAAAAAAAAAAAAAACATATATTAAAAAAAAAAAATTTAACTATTCATTATTTAGTGTCTATACATGTATAACCCCTTTAATCAATTTATTTTAAGATAACCAAAAGTTAATTATGAGGTCTTTATTGAAACTCAGACACTTGATAATTCTACTTTTTATGATAAAACTCTACAAACTATAAAATTCAACATTGTCAATTAATTATAGAACACAAAACTTAAATTTAACTTCATTTTAAGGCGAGACTTATTGTTCAAATAGTCACTTCAAAATAATCAAAAACTACTTTAAAAAATCTAAACATGTACTTAATGACAAAAGATTTCCCCTTTATCTTTTTATTAATCTTTGCACATTATTATTTTTTTTAACTTTAAAAAGTCTAAACATGTACTTAATGCATAGAAAGAATTCCCCTTGATCTTTTTATTAATCTTTGCATATTATTATTTTTTTTTAGAACTCTTCTCGAATTAATAAACGTGTGCAAATATATTTCATTTATGGGTCATGCGAAATTAAAATGTAATTAAAGAAAAGGTAGGGGAAAAACAAGTATCTCTAACAAAATAGGAAAACATAAGTTAGTCCAAAAGATTAAACAAGGAAAGTTATTTATTTTCTAGTCTTAAGAGTGTTGTTCAAGTTTTCAACTTATGTTTGAAATTAAAAGGTACGTGCGAATTGTAAAATTAGCATCACGAAAATCTTTTAAACGAGAAATTTTCATTGTGTTTTTTCACGATATATAATTTTTCTTGGTCAATAGTTGTAAGTGTGCGAACATGCGTGAGGGATGATTTTCTACTGTTGCATAGAATTTCTGTATGCACCTTCGTATTAATAATGAATTTTGCAAAGTTCTCAATGCTTCGTTGTTTAACCGGGTAGTAGCAATCTATTAAATTTACATGTTACAGGGAAATAATTGATTTAAGTTAAAATTTATACTGGGTTCATTGATTAAGAAATAGCTTCTTCTTTTTTCCTACCCTTGTTATTCACCTCCTCTAATCTGTAAAACCTCACAGATAAGTTTCAGCAAATTTTTGTTTTGTTTGCATTAATGAATTTATGTTCTCTGCAATTTATTCAAAATATGTGCGTGTGGGATTGTGTTTCCACAAAACTGGGAAATCACATTGTCTGATGATTTTCACACACTGCCAACAGAAATTGTCAATCCATTGTACAAGTCATGTATCACTTCTTCAGATAGAAAGAGGAAACACCAACACATTATAAGATGAGACTCATTAAATAATTAACATTAAGAAATTGTATGCAAACAAATTCAAATACTGTGATAAATGAGTCTCCATGCCTACCCCGACCAGGAGCATCACCCCTGTCAAGTTATTGGAATGGAACGTGACCTTCGCCTACCAGTTGTAATCCATGTCCTCCAGGGTTTGGTCAAGAGCACAACTGTAAAATATGACCATATCATTGTACTAGGATTAGAGTTTTAGGAAAATAGTCGTCGATGAGGATTGCTAATCTGAACAAACATTTTAAAGAAATGATACAAATTTGTAAGCTAATACTTCATTTGACTTCCCTAACATTGTGGTCCTGTAGAGTGGGCCTTCCACTATTTTATTCAGCTGGTGCTGCTTATAAAAATGTGGAAAATCTTGCAGGTGAAGTGGTCTCATGATTCTTCATATGTTCAGCTTTACTGCAAGACTTTCATGATAGTTATGTAAAATTTGCACTCAATATTTTTTTTAAATTAATTAAAATCTTTGAATACATCCAATTGCTATTTGCCATTCGGCAATGCAACCACTGAAATTCTGAAGCGGACACTACACAGCCCCAACCTTTCTCTTTCAAATTCACTCGAACTCTCCAAAGCACAGAGTCCATAATTTTGGTTGAAGATTCAAATTTTTTTTGGAGACTGCCCTCCCCTCACTGCCCCCAGCTTAGCAGTTTTCATTGTATCACCTGCACAGCAAAACTAGGCATTTGAGGCCCCTCTATGAGTCCCCCTGTGGGTCCCTAATTTTCATTGTATCACCTGCACAGCGAAACTAGGCATTTGAGGCCCCTCTATGAGTTCCCCTGTGGGTCCCCAAACCAATGAAAGGAAGCTGGGTGAGCAGAAACAGCTTCCTACACTAATCTAAGTAGGGGAGAGTAACAAAATTTCATTTAAACACCTTTAAACAGTTACAACAAGAGAAGCACATAGAGAATAAATGAATAAAACAACAAAAACACATATAATAGTGACACCAAATATACGTGGAGAAAACCCTTTTGGGTAAAAAACCCCACCCTCCAAAAGCATAGGACTATTGTATTACTTCAAAAGGAATTACAACACAACTCCAAGTACAAAGCCTTCTTCTACAAGTGCTTCAAAATGAACAACTGTTTTGGAGTGATACCGGCAACACTTTGTTACCTGCAAACAAACTATGCATTCTACAATGCAAGGCACTCAATATATAGAGAGATAGAAGCTTCACAAAGCATCTAGAAAGAGAGGGGCATCCAAATCCACATGGCACAATCTTCCACGCCATAACATGCATTTGGACACACGTAACATATTCCCTTACACCCCTTACAATTGCCATAACATGCAAATATTCTTTCATCAAGCTTGGATGCCTAGAATATGCTAAAAATAGCTTATGACAGATGCCTTACACATCTTACAATTGTCATAGAATATGTCGTAACTGACAACACTTACAAATGTAAGAGAATCTGTCATAACTGACCAAGAATATCGAATTCTCTTACAGCCTATCATAACCCAACTTGGGCGCCAACTTTCTCCATGCAACAAGATGCCTTATGACGCATTATCAAATCTTTCATAAGTCAAAGATTCCAAAGTGGGACGCCTATCTCCACTTGAGATGATTATGTGTCATCCAGTCACTTCCAATGGGAATTGCACCCAACCGGTGGGTCCCAATTTGTGATATGACACCATAAGCAATTAAATAATACAAACTAATACAATAATACATTAATTAAATCAATATTAGGACTCTAAGGTTGAGACACCTTAATCCCAACAACCAAAACTAGGCATTTGAGGCCCCTCTATGACTCCCCAAACCAAAACTTCCCAACCATACAAAATATGTCAGTGGATGAAGGATCTTCTCAAGAGGTGACCATGAAAACTAAAACAAAGCACCTAAAACAATGATACTGATCTTCCTTAAATTTTGCATATATTCTATACAAACTGAAGAACTTGGAAAGTTGGGAAATAAACTTTTGGCCTACTTCCTTAGATCCAAATCAGCAAAATTTAATAGACATCGAAGCCTAGTTTGACTTATCAACCACGTTAAATCACTATAGCAAAAATTCATGAAAAATTGTTAAGGCAAGTTTTTTATTTCTATTGCTTAGAAACCAACTGTGCCCAGACATCCATGAAATGGAACACAACCCTATCAAAAGTAAGGTCCTTTGACACATAATTTTAGGTTGGATCATGCTGAGGATTAAGATTTATTATAATCGCAATCAGAAGCTTAGAGTTGATCATTCTAAATTCACACTATCTAGTTCAATAAATTAGATTCACCACAAGGTTCAGGGCAGATTTATTGTAACCCATACCTTAATTCTTCATGAAAACTATGGACAAAATCAAATGTACCCAAGGGGTTGAGCTCAAGTGGTTAAAGCATTAGGTTTTCATTGTGAAGACCCAAGTTCAAATCCCCAAAGTGACATCTAAGGTGGAATTCTAAGTGGTGACTCTTAGTACTCCACTGTTTGGTTTCGAGTAGTTATTTCTAAGTTGTTGCTAATAAGGAGCTCAATATTCATATCAGTTGGCTCGGATGCTCAGTTGACCTATATTCGTAGAATATGAAAAAATATGAAAAAATAATAATTAGGATGTTAGATCAAATAATGGTGTGACAAAAAGCATTGAGTTGAAAACTGTAGTCCGATTATTAAAGGGTATATGATAGCATTCAATAATTTTCATGATATCTGGCATGCATACTTATGTAAGATGTGAGATCTTACATTTGTAGCAAACAAGAAAGATGTCTATCATTGTAAGGTGTATGTAGCTATAATTACTAATGCTATTGTTCGGAATCAACATGACTCCAAGATGTTAAGAGTTTTTACAAAGATGCATGTGCAGTTTGGAGTTATGTATGGATTCTTCAAGCAATTTAGTTTTTGTTTCGGCTATGTAATTTTTCAGCTTATTTATTATGAATATGTTACTTGACACACACTCCCGCTTATTCAAATTACCTTCACCCAAATTTGATGTGGATTTTTAATTTTATCAAGTTTAAATAGGACCCTACAAATTTTGGATATTCATCATAGTTACTTAAACAAATTTTAAAAGTATGAATATCACAAGCATTTTATTGATTCTTAAACCAAGTGGCAAACATTACAAACACAAAGAGCAGAAATTATAAGTACAGAAATTATAAGTAAAGCCAATGATCTAATGTCTTGTCGATGATTTGGCCCAACTCAACCAGTAATAAGCCTGATCTACTGTAGGTGACTATTGGTCCTTGGAAGGATGAAAACACCAAATCTGCTAGGTAAATTTTGCATGGTAGATACAAAAGCAGATGATCAACGAACTCTCCTTACTCTTTCCTCTCTTCCTAGCCCCATTGATTTTTGGGCCTTCTCAATGCCCTCTGGATCTGCAGAAAGAAACACAACACAGTATGAAGTTAATATATAACACAAAAGAGCTTACAACAGCCAAGCCCAAAAGACGAATAAATACACCCTTAAGTTGATGAGCGTAAACAAGGGCTAAAATGCAAGTTCAAGAAATTTCACCAATTCCATAGACAAATATAACTCTATAAATGCTCAAAATCTGATATGAATGCCCGCCACAATATTTGCATTCCAAAAAGGTACTACTGAAAGTATATAATTTTTTTTCTCAAGTACTTCCTTGTTGCAAAAAATAAATAAATACCATGACTATCAAAAATTGCATCTGTCAAAACTCAAACCACACGAATTTAAACTCAATTCTTACAACTTGAAATACATAATGAAAGTTACCAAGATACAGATACAGATACAGGAACATGTATAGGTACAGATACAGGAAACAGTAAATTTTGCTGACCCCACCACATACGATTCAGTGTAGATATTCTACAAAAAATATATATAAATATGTTAAGAACTCAAAATTATCCAAGTACTGCCAGAATATGACCTAGATACATTCTGAGATATATACAAATAATAGAACAGCCCAGTAATGACATAACAAGTCTGGAATCTGGATGCAGCTTTCAATGAGGTCCAAATTTGGAAATGTCATCACATATCGGACACAAACAGTCAGAATATGGGTCCCATATAGTGTTGTTTTTTAATACGTCACTGCATATCCAGACATGTTTGATACAAATCTACTTCACATATGTGCCTGAGACTGAATGAGATGTGCAGGATGCACAATTTGAAACTGTTCCAAAAGATGTCTGACTGAAAGAATAATTAAAAAATTCAGTTTCCAAGAATATAATTAACACAATGTATTACTGTTATCTAATGGTGAAGTTGTCCACCTATTAACCAGGTCCCATTATAGTTAATCATAGAGGGAGGTCAATTTGGAGGACACGATATGTGAAGTTACAGCTGGATAAGATATGTGAAGATGCTGCTACTCACTTCCCTACTCTACAGACTTTCGAAAACAAACACATTTGATAGATGTTGCATCCAGCCAATAGATAAAGAAAGCTAAAACCAAGGGTAGAAACACAAGAAATGTTCATTCAGATTTTGGGGACAGCAAGGGGCGGCTATTAAAAATGGCATTGTGAAACTCCTCCTTTAGACCTTGAAGCAATCAACATCCTTGCTGCCCTCTATTCCCACATTTTTTCCCAGTACTGCCTCAAGTTGTGTCATTGGTGACTATGAAATGATAATTGATATTCAATATTTACAAAGGAGATGAAAGCTCCTTAAATAATGTTGAAATCTGGTAGCTTCGGTCAGAGATCAACTGATATATATATTTATGTCTTGATTATGATTGATTGTCGGCCTTGCTTAATCGGAGGGATGTCAATCGAAAGGTCACGTCTTTTCTCAAACATATTTATAAGAGTCTTGATCTTCAAAGTAGAATATAAAAATCTATTAATGTTCTGCTCTTGTAGATTGAATCTCTCCAGAAAGATATTAAGACTTGTCTAAGTTGACGATCCTCAACATGGTATCAGAGCTGCGTTATAACAAGTTTGAACAATATCATCAATTACATCAGAGGAATTGTTACAATTCAGTCCCACGATAGAAACTCCACAGAATTGGAGAGGATCCCAGATCTGAAAGAGTCGCCTGTATGTTCAAGCGGATTGGTTGCTCGATGAAAAAGTTAGCCTTCGTGATATGAATCGTCGTCCCGGGTGGAAAGCCGTGTCCCCAACAATGTATTCGCAATAGATGTATCTTTCTTGGCGTCACCATCGGATCTACCAAGCACGCCCACGGAAGTATCAGTAATTGCAGTGAATAACATTGAGGCATCACCAGAAGTTGGACAGGAGCTCTTGTTTTGTGAAAGTCATTGATCCCTCAATTCCCGTCTATCATCTCCAGGCGTCTTCACATACAGGGTCGCGATTTTCCAGATACAGGGTCACGATTTTCCAGATTACAGGTTTCATCTACCATTGGGTATCTAAGACGGACACATCATTCCCTGGAGACATCACATTTTCTCACGAGATTATATGGAAATGTATCGGGCTCCCTTGTGCACTAGGCTTTGTTCACTGCGGACACTCTGAAGGCTTATTTGTATTGCCATCGTATGTGATTGCGGTTGCGGGTGGCAAGAGCCAAAGGTGTCACCAGTGATTGCGGGTGGCGAGAGCCGAAGGCTACGCAACCGCTAGCAAAGAGATTTGCCCCCGGAAAATAATAATAAAAAATAGTTTGAAACCAGTATGCCTATCATGATTAATCATTTCCACATTGGTGGCAGACTACATCAATGTGATGCGATTGGAATTGATTGACTTCCTGCGACCACTCAATCAACGACGATAATACCTTCTGAGAAAGCGTCGACTGTAGGAGTTTGGCGGTGATGTCTTGGTTTCCCTTGGGTTCGATAGGCTCAGGAAAGACAAGCAGATGCTATTACTTGGCCTTGACATACTAATCTCCCCAACTCCATTAAATTGCGATATCAATAGTATGGCGGCTGAGTAGGATGTCGACTTCGTAGTAGAAGTAGTTATTCTTGATTGTTTCTAAAGTAGCTTCAAATATTAATAACTTCGAACCAAAGCCATCGATCATCTCACTCAAGAATAAAAACGGAATCTTCGATTGTTAGCTCATGCGAAAGGCAGACTCGATGCAATCGACGCCACTGTAAAGGGCAGAGAGAGCAGATATTGTGATTGATCATTCGGATTCATGACTTCATTAAGGACGGATCAAAATATTTAAAGAGATAAGTATTCTTTGGTTGCTGAGTTATATCATTTGTTTTGATCTTGTGAATTCTCTTGAATTGTGTTGTGTTCACTAGCATAAGATCCTTTGAAAATTTCATTCATGATATAACTTGTATGATTTTTGGATAGTTATGAACTATTTATAATCTCTTCTAGATGCTTTCAGGACAGATCAGAAGCATAAGAGATTGTTTACAAAAGAAGAAGAAAATGAAGACTCTGCTTGCAACCATTAGATTGTGTGAATGGCTGAAGTCATCCCTTCTAAGAAGAAGTAATTAGAGCTTAAGAGGGAGTCTCATCTTCACTTGTTGTAATGCTTTGAGATAGAGAAATATGAGGTGAAAGACTTGTTCATCTCTGAGACTGAGATGAGGCGTCATGTTAAGAAACTCCATGACGACAGGTCCCAAGATCTAAAGAGCCCCATGCACCCGCGGTATGGCTTAAGGGGGGGTGTTGGATATAAGCCACACCCGGACTAATGATGGGTTGGCCACAAGAGGCCAATAGCTCAGTTAATAAAACACTCCTACTGCAAATGGAAGGTCCTAGTGAATGCTCTAAGCCAGTTCAGATGTGAGCCAAAGGAAATTTATCTTTTGGCTGTAAAAACACAAATTGAGATATCTTCTCGACACCATTGGATTTGTTTAGGCTGGGAGTGTAACTGATCAGAAAAGCACATCAGGATGTTGCTTCAGTTTAGGATCGGCTATCATCTCTTGGATCTGCAGAAAACAGTCTTTTGTGGCACAAAAGCTTGACAAAAACTGAATACATTGCAGCCTTTATGAGGGCAAGAGAAGCAGTTTGGCTTCGTAAATTGCTTGTGAGACTTCTTGATCTAAGCACATTGAGATCCCCTACCATTATGAGACATGGTAGAAAGGAATGTGATCCAGTTGGAGTATACTAGTTCAAATGTTTAAACAGCGGACATACTCAAAAACTTCTCTCCAGAGTTAAGGTTGAACTCTTCGGGAAGAAAACTTGGTATGTAATTTGATATTATGTTTGAAATTCAAATTTGTTTATAAGTTGTACTAATATATAAAGATGTTTAATGTGTAAACTCTTTTGTCATGTGTGTGACTCCATGACCTTATGGGCCTACTACCCTGTGTACATTATTGAAAGGTGACGATCTTTCAATAATGAACACTTGTATTTGACATTGTAAAGTGACGACTCTACAATAATGAACTATCATGATAGATATCATGTGACTTGATATCTGTGGACATGTCATGATAGTATCTCTTGGACACTTTGATGGATATCATGGGACTTGATGTCATCTGAAGATCATTGTGATCCTTAAAGAGATAATCATGGTGGATATTTATATATATCCGTGGATATGCCATGAATTATGGTAGACATCATGTGACTTGATGTCGGTGCACATACCATAATGAAGATATGCTATGAAGAATGTCATGTGACTTGACACTTTCAAAAGCATACCATATCTTCTGATATCACGAGTTAGGTGATATCAATTTTACTTGATAGAAGTTATCTTCTCCAGTTGTAGAGGGAGTGTTGAGTAGTGAAGATGTGTTATGGAGAATGTCATGTGATTTGACACTTTCAGAAGCATACCATATCTTCTGATATCACGAGTTAGGTGATATCCCGTTTACTTGATGGAAGTTATCCTCCCTAGTTACAGAGGGAGTGTTGAATAATGAAGATGTGTTATGAAGAATGCCATGTGACTTGACACTTCCAGAAGCATACCATATCTTCTGATATCACAAGTTAGGTGATATCAATATATATATACTTGATTGGAGTTCTCTTCCCTAGCTAAGAGGGAGTGTTGAAATCTGGTAGCTTCGGTCAGAGATCAACTGATATATATATATATATATATATATTTATGTCTTGATTATGATTGATTGTCGGCCTTGCTTAATCGGAGGGATGTCAATCGAAAGGTCACGTCTTTTCTCAAACATATTTATAAGAGTCTTGATCTTCAAAGTAGAATATAGAAATCTATTAATGTTCTGCTCTTGTAGATTGAATCTCTCCAGAAAGATATTAAGACTTGTCTAAGTTGACGATCCTCAACAATTGGGTTGCGTATTAGTGGTTGGTGTTTGATTTAGTAGATTTAGTTGCAAGCTCAACCATTGATTGAGTCTCTTCCCAAGCTCTTCCAATCGGTGATTGATGTTGTGCACAATGTGTGAATTGGCTCACTTTGTGATTCATCAAAGAAAACCTTGGAACAAAAGATCCCTCGATTCCCATTTTTGGCTCGACATCCTCTTTGTTAGGGGTTTTTCCTTATGTATGAATTTTTTCCTCAATGTCTAGTTTGTGGCCCCTTCATGATGCCTCAAAAATATTTTTGGCAATTATTTACTCAAAAGTCAAAACAAATTTAAAATAAGACAATTTTTATTACAACTTACCTCTACCTAGAGCTCACTTTCTTGAAAAATATTCTAAAAATTCAGAAAATCTCAATTTCACAATAACTCCAAAACTACTTCAGATGGCCTCAAATTTGGATTGTAGTAGCTTTGATCAACCCTCTAAATTCCCCGCCCCCCCCAGCCCGCTTTATTTTTACTAAGTTGAAAAAGATCTACACTTCACAATCTGACCTCCTAAATGATTTTTTTTGTCTTGTTTTTTTCCTTTCAAATGCCAAAATCATGCCTTGATATCACTTATAATGAAATAACTTTATAAGACAAGAATATAATAAGAAATATGTTAGAAATAATTGACAATAATAAGCCACTTTGAAGGGGGAACCTCCAAAAGTGAGCCACTTCTAGGGGGCTACCTCCAATAGTCCTCTATAAGAATTGAATACATAATAAGATAATAATAAACTAATCACTACCTCTTATGTTCTCCATACTTATGCTATGGATGCCTTCCAAGCCGACCTAACTACCTATAGAAGACTATATAAGTGATCACATAACTTAATTAAGGGCTATGCTAGCCACAAGTCGGCTACACCTATCCCCAT
Organism: Sequoiadendron giganteum; assembly: GCA_007115665.2. NCBI lineage: Eukaryota > Viridiplantae > Streptophyta > Pinopsida > Cupressales > Cupressaceae > Sequoiadendron > Sequoiadendron giganteum. The sequence continues at coordinate 293,625,206 of CM021109.1, read as the reverse complement.
GCACACTATAGGTTAAGCGTGTACTGCTTTCCTTGATATTTTATGAAGCAATTGAAATAAATTCAGGTATTACTGTCCATCTATGGGCCCATACCTGTTTGTATAATCTGAAAATTAGAAGTCGCAACCTCATGTGCAACATTTCTTTAGGAGGAATTGCTGTCTTTACTATGATATGTCCCGCTGAATCTTTCTTCACCCATGACTGCCTCTTTGGCTTCTTGGGAGTAGATTCTGTGAGGAGAGAAGAAAGAACTATAATATTATGGGGACATGAAGGTACACTTGTCCTCTTCCTAGAAACCTCTGTTTTAATCCATTCAAGGGCCTCTTCCACTTGTGCCTGATTTTTAGGGGGACTCGTTGCAGGATATTAGATGGTGATGGTGGGTTGTTTGAAATAGGGGACAGCAGAAGGAATTGGAGGAGGCTTTGAGAAGGATGAGGTGGAGAAGAAAAGGATATTGGAAGGGGTTTTGAAAGTAGATGTAGATGTAGTATCTTTAGGTGCAGGAGCAGTAGCAAAAATATAAGTGGGAGTGGAAGAAGCAGGAATAGGATAAATAATATGAAGCCACCTTAGATTCCATTGCATATGTGGAGGAGATTTCACATTTTTTCTCATCACAGATTTGAACTTTTATGATATTTGGGGCTGAATTTGTGTCACATAAGGCCTTAAGATTTTATCTTCTTTCTTATTCATCATCTCCGCTTCCTCCAATGGCTCATGGACTTGTAACTATATGATAAGAAAAAGAAACCAATGCTGCTTTTCTTTGACTAGGCTGAGACATGCTTGCTGATTTCTGATTTCTGATTTCTTTGATGTTCTTGAAACTCCTGAAATTTTTGTCCCAAAGTGGTTAATAATTCTGTCCATCTCTAGCTTAGTTGTCTTAATTGAGGAGTTTCAAACTGAGATTCTCTTTCCAGTATTTTAAAGGCAATATGTTGTGTATGTTTCAGTTGTTAGGAACTGAATCTGAGGACTGGTACAATTGTAGAAAGGTGGACCTGTCCAGGTTATAATGAAGGAAGGTGGGTAGGATGTAAGCTTGCCTAATTTTGTTGGGCCAGCTAACAAATATTATAGTGACGATTAAGCAATAAAGGTTAAATTGGAGTTTGCTAGAAAAAGGAGTCATTTTTCTACTGGAAACAAGAGAGTCCATTCCATGTGGAGTTGTTGAAGTCACAGGAATGTTTTAATTGAAAATTCCTGTTCTTTTTGCAGATACTAAAGCGTGCTAGAGAGCTTGGAGATTTTTTGCTTGTTGGTATTCACACAGATCAAACTGTAAGGTAACTAACCTTCATTCTGGATCTTTGTGTACGAAGAATTTTTTTGAATTGTTTTATCTGTTTGTTGTTGGATACGAGTTGACTTGACTTTTTGAATTATGTCTGGTTTGTTCTGATATAGCTCCATCAAGTGACTATAAGTATCATGTTTTGGATATGGCTTGGTTTTATCCACGATGGGCACAAATGTAGTCAATTATTATAAAAGATGTCAAAAATACTTTAAGTTTATGGTGTCTGGCTTGGTTGTTTATTTTGCTTATCTGTGCCCTTGTGTTATCACAGTGTTCACCAAGGGCCTCATCATCCTATTATGAATCTTCATGAACGAAGCCTTAGTGTTCTAGCTTGTCGATACGTGGATGAGGTTATTATTGGGGCTCCATGGGAGATCACCAGAGATATGGTTTATTCATCTTCCCTTAACCTCTCTTCATGCATTTTCCCTTACTCTATTTGTTTCCATTGTGATATTATGTAGTGTCTTCAATTTATGCCTTTTATCCTACTAGTTATTATATTTGCATAGGATGCAACAAAAACAGCTAGCAATCTTAGATAATTTTCTGCTTTGTATATTTGCTGACCTTCCATGCTTATCATGGTAATACATTGCTTCCACGCAGCTTTCTGATAGTTCCGTTGTAATTCGTAATTTACTTTCTTCAAGCAAGGAACATATATTTTTATTTAAAATATGCAACAAAATAACTAGTAATGTTAGATAACGTACTGCTTTTACATAGTCATTGATCTTTGGTGTTTATCATGGTAATACATTTCTCCCATGTAAATTTATTTTATATATCACTGTTTTGATTTGTGATTCACTTCCTTTTACCACAGGGTATATATCTATGTCATTACTCTGTTGCTTCTTTTTTTATGATAAAGTTTAGGAGCATTACTGGCTTTTGGTTGCCATGATCAATGAAGCTCTGCATTGTTCTTGTGCTCGTTGGTAGATTCTTTCTCTTAAGAATAGGCTATTTCTACACATTTGTATTGTTCTTTTGTTGTTACCTAAATTTTTCTAGGAGATCAGTTACTTATAACAAAAATATGCTTTATTCTTTGGCATTTGGGCAAAAGTGATTCCATAGCTTATATGAGTTTTTGCATTCTGCTTCAGCTATTGAAGTTTATGCAAGAAGAGCTTTTCCAATATTTTATAGGAACCTTGGTTTTATTAAGGATGGTTTTCTGTTTGATCATGCCAACTAGTTTTATATTTTTCAAATCAGTGATTGCGTAGCTCTTTGCTGCTGAGGTTTTATTAGGATATCAACATTTTCTTTTGTTCTGTAAAAGAGGGTTTGCATCACCTCAATACTGTGCAGTTTGTGCTGTTTAATGTTTGAATAGTGACTTCAGGGTTTGCATAAATTGCAAGTATGCATTGCTTGAAATAATTTTGAAGTTTAGACTTCTCTGCATATATTCTAAGTTACCGGTATGCCCTATCCTGACCTCTGTTTCGGGTACGATTCGATGCAGAAATGAGATATGGGTCCGGAACGATGTAGATACGTCTAGGAAACGAAATTTCCACTGTGGAAATGAGCAGGGTATGAAAGCCTTCTGTGGATTCATTTTTTATTGTTTCCGGTTCGAACCCGGACAAAATCCACGCCCTCACATGCCCAGGCTGCACCTTTTACAACGAAATTTGCATTTTTTAATTAGTTTTTTGAACTATAAACAATAAAATAAGACCAAAAAAAGTTTGAAACAACAAACCAAAAAAACTAAAGCAGGTCCCTGCATATTGGCATCAAAAAGGCAAAAACAAACTTGCATGCATCAATCCCTCTTTCCAGATGAAAAATTAATTTAAAAATACCACTTTTAATCCCCTTTTCTAATCCCAAATACAAACTCATCTATACCTATAAAATATGGGCCAAATGGAAACTCCAAATTCTAATGAGCAGGACTATGAATCTGAGCAGCTAATGAGCATGAGAGTGGTAGAGTCTCTGCTAGTGGCAGTGCTTGTGCGAGTGCCACTGACGCTATTTGTGGTTCCACACAAAATGCAACATCTAATATGGATGCTGATGATGCTTTTTTTGATGACCCATATGATTCAGATTGATCAATGATCAATAATGGCTGATTGTAAACACATGACATTTTTATGTTTGAACTTTAATTTATAATTTTATATCATGACATTTGAGTATTACTAATATTTTAATATTTGACTATGAAAGTGGTAGTGTATTTTTGCTATGTTATTTGACTATTATTATGGTGGTGTATTTTGAACTTAATTACTACTGCAAATATGTATATATTTCTGATTTTTATATGTTTTTGTATTAACATACCCAAAATGAACCCAACCCCAAATTTTTTTTTGACCGAATCTACGTACCGGAATCTCGTATCCGAACCTGAACCCAAAAACGAACCAGTAACAGCATATATTTATCAAAGTATACCAATGGCTTCGTAAGACAATGAGAATTCTCTGCTGTGAAATCCAATAGTTATCTCAATATTTTTCTAGTAATTATTATAGAAAGTAATAACACAAAGAATGATTACCAAGATATTCAATATTAACAAAGGAGCAAAAGGCTCTTTAAACAAGAATTGCAAACAATTTATTTGATAACGATAAGATCGACAACTAAGAAGCAGAGGATAATAACTTATCTAAAAGAATAAAAGAATATTCCTAAAGTCTATCCTAATAATTTAATTGCCCATTATAAGCTAATAGTACAATATTACTTTAATACCCTCCCTTAATGGTCAATCTACTAACTACACCAAGTTTATCTTGAAATTTTACAAATTTGTCAAGACTCAATAACTTGGTAAGAATGTTTGTAGTCTGGTCCTTAGTTGGACAATACAACAACATTATCGATCCAGATGAAATGACAATGAAGCTCCACATGTTTGGTACGCTCGTGGAAGATTGGATTCTTGGCAAGCTTTAGCACCTCTCGTTTGTCACAAAACAAGTTTGAAGGCCCTGCTTGAGACGTTTTCATGTTTGAAAGCATCCTTCAAAGCCATATTGCCTCACATGTTGCTTTGATTGTTCCTTGATACTCTGCGTCTATTGAGGAAAGAGCAATTGTTTGTTGCTTCTTACTGGTCCATGTGACTGTACTCGTACTGAGGTTGAAAACATATCTAGAAGTGGATTTCTTGTCGTCAATAGAACCTGCCCAATCTAAACCAGTAAACCCAACCAACCTAGGATCTTTGCTTCTTCTATACAAAACGCCAAAGTCGAGTATCCCTTTCACATGTCTCACCACCCTCTTCACAACAACCCAATGTTTTGCCTTAGGTGTTATCATGAATCTTTAAATGTAACTCACAACATAGGTCAAATCAGGTCTAGTGGCTGTAAGGTATAGGCTGCCCACTAGTTGCTTGAATGTTGACTCATTGATTACCTTTGAGTTTGTTTTGTCTAAAAGCTTTAGCCCTTTCTCCATAGGTATAGATGGGATTTTACAATTTGTCATTCTAAACTTGTCTAACAAACTCTTGGCATATTTAGATTGAGAAATAAAAATACCACCACATGTCTGCAAACCTCTACACCTAGGCAATAATGTAGGAGGCCTAAGTCTATCATGTCAAAAGCCTTACACAAATTACATGTGATTTCTTCAATCAAATGTGCCTCACTACTTGTAATGATAATAACATCCACATAAATGGTCAGAAGGATAATTTCATTGCCTATGCTTTTGACGTATGAATTGGGATCTGAAGGACGTCTTTGAAATTCCTGTTCATCCAAATATCTATCAATTTTTATGTACCATGCCCTAGGAGCTTGCTTCAAGCCATAAAGAGCTTTTGTCAGTCTACATACTTGACTCCTTTCTTGCAACTTGAAAACCCTAAGGCTGAGTCATGCACACTTCTTTTTCCAAGTCATCATGGAGGAAGGTACTCTTCACTCCCATTTAGTGGACTTTCAAGCCAAACTGTGTTGCCATGGTTAGAACGAGATGAATGGTGTTCATCTTTGTTGTAGGGGCAAAGGTTTCCTCATAATCAATACCTTTTCTTTGCGAGAACCCTTTATTTAGCCACCAACTATGTTTTGTACTTGTCAAGTGTACCATCAACTTTGTACTTGACTTTGTACACCTATTTGCAGCCAATGGGTTTCTTCCTTGCCCCATTTAGGTTTACCTTTGGCCTCTACAAAATCTTGGGGTTCATAAACACCTTGAATGCTAGCCATAAGAGCAAAGTTAACTATGTTCTGCTTGCTCTTGCCTCTAGATGATTGATCCTCGACCATTTCATCATCTCGAACATCACCAATGAGTTTTTCCCACCACTTCGGCCTCTTTGTAGAAACCTCTCCATCCAAATCACTATGGCCATCATGACTTGGGCTGCTTGGTGCTATATCATTTGGATGTTGATCCAGGTTCTCTTGAAGAAAATCTTCTGGTACTGGTATTGGTACCTACCTGAGAGATTCCAAATGTTCAGAATCATCAGTCCCTCCCTTCAAGTGTAGCTAATGGAAGTTGGACACCAAAATATTTATCCTTCAGAGGCTGATCTTCAGTACTCTTGATGTCAGAAGAGAGCTGAAAAGGCCCAACTTCTTCATTAATCACTACATCCCTATTGAATGTCAAGCGGTCAATGTCCACATCAATCAACTTGTAGGCTTTATGATTGTCACTGTAACTTGTGAGCATTAACTTTTGACTCTTGGAGTCCAATTTGGTTCTCTTTGCATTTGGAATCCTGACATACACAATAGATAGGAAAATATTTAGATGGCTCACCTTTGGTTTCCTCCCAGACCATGCTTCCTCTAGGGTCTTCTCCTTCACTGCCTATGTCGGAGACCTGTTGAGAAGGTAAATTGTAGTGTAAACTGCCTCAACCCAAAACTTCTTGGGAACACTCCTGGTCTCCAACATACATTGGGCCATATCCATAATAGTACGGCTCCTCCTCTCAACTACTCCATTTTGTTGTGGAGTATAGGGTGTTGTGAATTGACGTTTAATACTGTGTTTAGTATGGACTTGTGAATTCGTTTGAACAAAATTCACCCCGATTATCAGACTTAAGAGTTATGATTGCACATCTTGACTCTTTTTCTACTAATGACTTGAACTTTTGAAATTCTTTAAGCACATACGATTTTGCTTTTAGGAAAAACACCCACATTTTCCTACTGAAATCATCTACAAACAAGAGAAAATACTTGGCACCAGTGACCAATGTTGTATTTATTGGTCCACAAACATCTGCATGAACCGGCTGAAGGACTCTCGAGACTCTCCAAGCCTTGCCATATGAAAACAGAGTCTTGTGCTACTTGCCTACTTGGCAAGCTTTGCAAACACCCTGTATCTACTGCTAGATTTCAGGTAAACCTTCGACCATATTCTCTCGAGCCTATTGAGAGAGATAAGAAAGGTTGAGATGCCCATAGCATTGATGCCAAAAGGTACTGATAGCAAAAGAGCTCTTGGTTGCTAATGCACACTTCTGAACCTCTCCAGTATTAATAAGTCGATACAAACCATGATCCTCTATGCCAAGTGCAATGGTTTTCTTGGACTCCTTGTCAACAATATGGCACTTGTGTGTGCTGAAAATGATGTCCAACTTGGGATAGTGGCACATAATTTGACTCACTAAGAGAAAATTGAGCTCCATGCCTAGAACATAGTATATGTTGAGGAAAACGAGATTTTCCCTCCAAAAAATATTTGCACATTGCCTTTGTCGACAATTGTGTACTCTTCACCATCATCGAAGATCATTGAATCTGAGCAAGTCGTATACTCTGTGAACCAATCCTTCCTGTGAGTAAAATGTCAAGATGCTCTAGAACTGATGTACCACATAAAAGACTTGATTTGATTTGTTGGTCGTTTGGCTATGAAAGCAAATAAGGCTGACTCCTCCTAAAAATGTTTTGCAACATGTGTCTTTTGTGGAGGCCCTCCCTGGTTGGATTTTTGATCAACCAACCTCTTTTTGCATGCTTTTTCATGTGACCAAGTTTACTACAATATTGACATGTGAAAGTGTAATGTCCCTTACCCGGTTTTCCCTAAAATTCACTTGTTGATTAGGTTTAGGGTTTCATCTTTTCAAATAATTGTTTCCTTTAACGAAGTAATATTGGTTTGAAATCTACATTCACCATATTAACAACATTTCCACATACACATATATCTGTTAGCATTAATATCTAGATATCCAAAATATAAGCATAATCATAAATGCAATTTAACAAGCAAGAGGAGTGCCATAAGTGGATCTGCCCTAAAGCCCTCAAATAAAGCTCAAGAGGTTGTCCATCACAATGCTTCTTGCCTAGTGGCTTAGTACCTACATACTCCACTCATGGCAACATCTCAGAAGAATCCTATCAAGGGGAGAAGAAATCATGGAATCCTTAAGTAGCCTAAGGTCTACCACCTCCTATTCGCCCAATCCCTTGTCCAAGGCCTATGGGGCTGAAGCCTAGGTGGGACCCCCAACCTTCTATAACCCAATCCCTAGTCAAGGGCTTAAGGGGCTGCAAGGCCCAATCCCTTGTCTAGGGCCTAAGGGGCTGAAAGTGGGGTTTTTAGACAATCTACTTAAACCATGGTTCACCCTTCCTGATAGGATTACAAGCACAAATAAGACAATCTTTACACAATTCATCCAAGATTTATTTCATGCCTATAATCACATATATCTTCATTTATCGATGGTTCTTTAAGTTCATCATTTTCTAGAATAATTCTCATTATGATAAGATTAAAGAAAGCATTATATCAATAATCAGATTAGCAATATCGATTTCTTATATTCAAAATATGCTAAGTATTATTGCTAAGTGAGTACATCACCTGAGTTGCTATATCTCTCCATGTTTCCTTACTCGCCTCCTTCAACCTTATACTGAATTGATCATAGGATGAGGACAATTCATAAATATACATAATCTACTTATGTTTATATTAAAGAGTCATCATTACTTATAAATATCATTATTGCATAATCGTTTATGTATATATATATATACTTCATATATATATAATTATTTTTTTACTTATATCCATTAGTATTCATATATATATGTTTATATAATTATTCTTTCCATATATATGCTTTATTCATTGCATATTATTCATTATAGAATTTATCTATATCTATGCATATATACTTGTATGCCTATATATATATATATACTTGTTAAAAACTCAAGTACTGATATTGAGGCACTAGAAAGCAAAATTGAACAACTAGAAAAGAATTTAGTTCAAACATAATAATTGGATTTCTTTTCAGAATCAAAATCAAAATCAGAATCAGAATCAAAATTAGAAGCACACATAATTGCAGAGAGGAAAGAAAGAGTTAAAGAAATCGAAGGCTATAAAGAAGAACTACAAAATATAAAAAGAAAAATGGATAAATAGGAGGAAATATGGGAAAACCGAAAATTGATAATGGAACAAGAAATTGAACAAAAAGAATCAGATCGAACAAGAGAATCTTCTTCCTTCTCAAAGTCGGAATTTTATAAAGGATTCTTTGATGATTTGTCAATAGATGAATCATGTATAAGTATTAATTATACCAAGAAACCTAGTGAAAAATTCAAATTGTTGAAAGGGCGACAAAATGATTTTCAATATTTCAGGGGATTAGGAAAAAAGAGAATAGTTGATCTATGGAAGGTGAAAACATTTCTTAAGAATCCTTTTGTAAACTATGATATTTTATCAGATCCCGGATGAAACATTAGAAAAGATATAAATCAATTAAATTGTATTCGATTTATGAATCATAATTTATCTTCAAGATCTTCTTCATCCTGTGATCAAAATAAAGAGCAATTAACATTAAATAAAGAACAATTAACATTAAATGATATATATATATTCCAATGCATAACAATCATTGTTGCTGCTGTTCTGTTTCTTCATGTTTTTCCCTCTTCTTTATTATTCCTTACTTCTATTTATACCATTCAAGGTAGGTGACTCATGGGGGGAATGTATTGTTTGGTGAAAGAGGTGACTTTTCATAAAATATATCCCTTTGTTAGATTTAATTGCTGCCTTTAAAGGCTTATTATCACAATAATATCTATTTTTGAAAATAAAATATTATTACTAATAATTATGATATTTCAGATTATATACTTATTTTATTATTTTATTTTGATGTTTTATTGAACATATTTTAACATTAAAATATAATAATAAACCAATTTGCTAATATCTTATTATTATTTTATTCTAATGTATTACAATCTGTGATGTGTAGTGATTATAATATTTATTTATTATTATTATTTTTGATATTAAGTTATTTAATACTAGAATGTAATAACAATAATTTGCCTATCAATTATTATATATTTGCTATTTACTATTTATATATTTTTATATTGATATGGTACACATTTATTTTATATTTAATATTAATATTACTATTTATTTTATTTATTAATTTATTGTATTTTAACACTTGGTCTTTATGGTATTGCTATTTCGGGGACATGACAGATAGTCTTTAATTTCTTTGAAGTATCATCAAAATTCTCACGACCTTTCTTCTGAGGCCACTTGCCTTTGCCCTTGTCCTTAGCAACAAAGGCCTATTCCACACTTGGCAAATCACTGGTGCTACCAAATTGCTTCTTCCATTTGTCTTGCTGCAAGAGTTTGTTGCACAAATTGTCAAACTTCATGTCAACATCGGTAGATGTGATGTTGAGTGTTTCTATGAAATGCTCATATGATTGTGGTAAGCTTTTCAGTGTTATAACCACCATGTCTTCTTCCATTGTAGGACCTATGGCTTGCAATTGATCATGAATGTCTTCGATCTTCATCAAATGGTCCTGCAAAGACATTTTCTCTTCCATCATGATCTAGAAAAGCACATTTTTAAGGAAGAAGGCCCTACCTTTATCTGACATCTCGTGCATATCTTGCAGGTGTTAACAAATCTCCACATAAGATTTGCCGGATGGAATCTTTGGAAGCATCTCTATCACTGATAATTTAATGAGCATAAGG